>JAWLRI010001089.1:5347375-5365207 GCA_034781795.1 Crypturellus tataupa
CTGCGTTGCTCCAGCTGCACTTCAGTGGCCTAGGAAGAAAACTCTGTGTCTGGCACAGTGTTTCACTGCAGGAGGGTAGATTTTTATTCGGACGGGTGGCTAAATGCCTCCAAACATCACAAGAACAAGTGTCCCAGGAAGGTTTCCGGAGAACACAATTTGCCACCTCTTTATTTTTTTTTTGTCTTTAGATAGTTCTTCCTGAACAATCACTGAAAAGGCATAAAACAGGAAGCACCTTAGAAGCATAAAAAAGAAAACTCGATTTTGAACAAATGAGGCAACGCAGAGCAGTTCTTGTTCGTGCTTTGCCAGAGCCACAGTAGAATTCAAGCCTTTCTTCCCCAATAATCTTCCAGCCCAAACCCTAGTCCCTAAACATTGCAAGCAACACTGTCATAAAGCACAGAACCAGCCACAATATTAATGTTCATTATCAGCTTATTCAAGCAGGCTATGGAGTCATTACTAGAAAGGGATCCAAACCTGCAAAGCTTGACACAAGATTTTACTCCAAAGCTAAAACATCCCCAGTGGATCAGGAAGTTTCAGGTTAGCACTTGGGTTCAGCCCCCTTATTAAAACAAGCCTGAACCTGGGAAATTCAAATCTTGTTTGAAATCTAAAGATGACCTTTATTTTTACATTTTCTTCCAAAGGTGCCTGAATCTGGTGTGCTGGCCCTGAACCACAGTTATTTTCTTTGCCTTGTCTGTCCATTCCAAGGTGGGCTGAACAGTTTTTCTCCAAGCGGAGGATCCAGCGAGCTGGGTCGCCGTGTTTATCGTGCAGCAGAGCAGGGTTAGTCATTGCGCTGGAGATGGGTGGAATGTCTCAGCAAGAAGGAAATCAAGGCGCCAGATCCGATATTAAAATGGGGAGGGGCTTTCCCACTGGAAAAAAAGAAAAAGAAAAAGGAGAGAACATTAATATTTAAAAAATGTACTTGGCAGGTATTGCTCTGCATCCCCTCTACTGTTATTGCTGATCTGTGCGTGTGAATAACTTGCTTTTTCTCCCTTGGGCCTGCTGTGTCTTTCTGCCGAGTTCTGCACTGAAGTTTGACTCTAGATGGACCCGAGCCCAACCCCACCAGCCCCAAGCTCTGGATACGGCTTCTGCTCTCATGGCTCAGGCCCCATCTCTTGCTCTAATCCTGAGCTAATGATTTCACCATCTCCTGCCATCACGCCCATGCCTGGAGCTCCCTCCGCACAAGCACACGCTCCTTCTCCTTCTAGCAGCCCTCTGGCCATGGAGCCCACACGGGCTAAGGAGCGTCACTAAAATCACCGTCACCTACAACTGGGCTCTGCGTTTGGGCTGGAAGGACTCGGGGGGCTGTTGTGCCAAACCAAAACATTGAATCAACATCGCTGGAGAAGGGAAGATCGCACTGCCTCTCCATGGCACAGGGTTGCCCCTTGCTGACATCCCTGCCTGCCTGCAGCTGGAATGAGAAGCAGGATTAGGACACGGAGGGTGTGAGCAGGTCTTCCACGTGCCCAGGCATCTCAGATTACTTTAGCGTCGCCTGGTGGCTATTAGTAGCCAGTAACACTCAAAGCTGATCTTGAGCAGGAAGAAAATAGACCAGGACTGAAAGCTGCAGTGCAGTTTCATGAAATATGCAATGTGTTTCTCAAGCACAACTGAAGACCATGTTTAAATACAAGATCTACACCATCTTCCTGTTTCAGAATCAAACTTTTCCCAACATATCCCGGAATACATCCAGGCAAGGCAAGCAAACACATGCCATACCATGACTTCTCCTTGAAGATTTGCAAATAGACTCAAGCAATAATGTGAACTTCTATAGTAACAATCACATCACTACAGAGCGATCACTACCATATCATTATATTACACTGGGTCTCTGACATATAACCAATAGGAGAAATAAAAAGTAGGCATTTTATAGGTGAGGGAAATGAGGGAATGTGGGAAATTAAGGTAATGAGGGAAAGGAGTCTCTCTCCAGCATCTAGCAGCCTGTGCAGGCATGTGCAGAAGCTCAGCAGGTGATGCAAACCCTTCCAAGAGCTTTTTTTCCTCATCCCAAATCAGCTAGAGGGTGAAGGGCTGGCAGAGCATCACAAGGCTGAGGAAGCCCATGGAGATGATTGCCGGGACCACTCTACCCTGCTGTCTGTCTACCTTTCACAGGAGTGAAAGAGCCTTAGGGGGGGAGAATCCTGCATGCATGTCCTCACAGAGGATAAACCTGAGCTGCAAAGAGGGACTTTTCTTCTCTCTAAACACTGCCATTTTTTTTCTCTTTGTTGATCTAACTGTGCATTATCAGCATCATTTCCTGCTCAGCCCTGAACCTTGAAAACTGTAGTGTCTTCTTGGCAAGGAAGTCCATAGGAGTCCAAAGAGAGTGCAAAAGGCTCCGCTACTTTATGCCAGCTCCTGATCTGCTTGGTCTATGCATCTCATGTTACCATTCTCCATAGGAGTCTTTGATCCTATCTGGTCCAAACCTCCTCTCTTGTCCTCCCAAACACCTATAGTTTGGCAACTGGGCATTTCCACCAAGCAAAGGAAGAGGTGAGCAGCAGCCTAAAAAATTTAGCCACATGGAGCAGTATTTACAGAAGGAGGCATGGAGTTTGACTGCAATACTACAATCTCTTAGCATATTGCAGTAAACAAGCAATGTGCCGGCAACAATCAAAGAAAAAACACCCGTAGAGATGTCCCCTCATTGCATAGGATGATTGCCATCCAACAGGGCTGTGTATCCAACATCAGACCTCAGAGAGTTTATGAGACCATCACCTCAACCACTTCGATAGGAGAATTTGGAAGGGTCTCCAGTGGGGCCCCATTACAATATTGCATTTATGGTCCCTCTTGCAGACACAGCTCTGTTGCTTGGATCCTCTGAATTCAGTGTTCGCTGCTAGGCCACCAGTTCAGCTCTACTCCAAGCCAGAGTGAGTCTGACTTCTCTTAGCTAAAATGAAAATAAACTGCAATCACAGCCCAGTTCTGAGAGGAGAGATATTCATCACCTCAAATGGCCCATAAAGTGTCGGGCCAGAGAAGCTGATTTCCTCAGTTTTCAGCCTGAAACAAGGATAAAGTTCCCATTGTTTTGCTCTGCAGATAAAATCAGCAAAATCTGCAGGATCAGGGGGTAAGTTCTACAAGAAACTAAATGCACTGTGGCTGGCAACAAAATGCATGAAGGTCTGGCCAGCCCTTTTTGTTGCATGTGTGAAGGAGGCCTGCAGCTTCCACAGGCATCCCAATCCAGCATCTCCCAGGGAAAACGTGTGCTGCTTCCAGATGCTGGAATGCTCTGGGGTTAGGCAGAGTTGCTGTGGAACTGGAAAACTGAGAAGATGAAAAGCCTGCAGGGAGCTGACCCATGTCACAAGCCCTGTACCAGGCTTAACCAAAGCCCTTATCTAAGTCTGGACTGAGATCTCATGAAAATGCACGAAAAGAAGGTGTTGAGAGCAAGATCACTATAAAAACAAAACAACAACAAAAAGGAAACCTCTGTAAATAGTATTACAAACACAATAATCAGAAAGAAAAAATGAGTCTATACAGATTACTTATCCTAGTTCTAGTTTTGGATTTCCCTTCCGAGGAACATATACAAACATTTTTTATATATACATTTAATTGTGCATGATGCTTACTTGCTTGTTTAAATAGCTAGATGAACAGCTATCCTGCTGTGCCTGTCGGTAGCAATTCAAGAGGCTGCCAGCATCAAATGTCATTCTAAATCTGCTCTTCCAATTGAAGAGGTTTCAGAGAATGCCTTACCCGATGCATGTATGTTTGCATCTGTTTCTCATGCCTTTCCAAAATAGAATTCCATTCATTTCTCTGGTCCGGATAGGGGTACAAAGAGAGAAAAAATAATAATATAAAAATAAGCCTACAAATCTCTCAAAATTAGCACTTCGGCTTTTGACTTGTCCTTAGAGCTGCATGTGTGTTTTGGAAAGGGAAAGAAACAATTGCTGAGGCTTTGGAAAAGGTCAGTAATAAAAAATAAATCTTGCAGACCCCATCAGCTGCCAATTGCTGCTTTCCTCCATGAAAAGAAAAAGGAGAAGGAGGAGGGATTGCAAACGCTGAAACTTTGGGAGGAATAACAACAACAATAATCATAATATTGTACAGCTCTTATACAGTGTGTTGTGTCAGCAGATCTCAAAACAGGCTTGCAAAGGAGCTTCCAAAATAATTACACTGTTTTTCCAGAGGACAAAATATCTTGGCACAATAGTACCAGCCTGGTGGCAGAGATGGGAATAAAATGACAATCTCTGAAGGTTGAAGGCACTTCTGAGCCAGGACAGAGTGTCACCTTTGCCAGTTCTAACCCTGACTAACATGAATATAAGAAAATTACTGAGAGGGGGACAAGATTAGCGGAAACTAAATATAAACATTTTAACAGTTTTGGGGGACAGACTGAGAAGTTGGTAGGAAACACAATAGCATGGACGCTAATAATTCAGAAAAGTGAAGTGACTGTCCCTTTATTCTTGTATTCCTTCTCAAAAGTGTGTGATACCAGCTATGAAACTGCCTGGTAAAGCACCATTCTCTTATTTTAGAATCAAGTACCTGCTGTGCTAGGCTCTATGCAAACCATCATCAGACCAGGCAGTCCCTCTTTCAGAAATCCAGAGTCTGGAGAAAGTATTTTCAGAATAAGGAAGTAACACAATGAAGGGTCTATATGTAGAAGTATTGCTATTTAATATCCAGTCCCAAAGAGAGATGTTCTGTAGCCATAAAGTGATCCATTTCTTCATCAGAAATTTTAGAAGCGATGATGATACCATGAATGTGGCTGGGTATTTAAAATAGGCATCAGAAAATGGAAGAGGATCTGAAGCTACTGTGAAATAAATTCCACCCATGTATTAATAAATTAGAAAATCTGATTAGTTTTATAAATCTTGAAGGGCCCAGGGAGTGTACTCCTGCCAGGAAAAAGGTCACAAGTTGCATTCTTTTGGGCTCAAATCTTCCACCTATTCGAGGAGGTTATGGGGGCACCAGGGCTGCTTCCATTGGGGTGGTGAAGGAGAAGTCCACTGGTGACAAACCAGCTGTGTCACGGGTGACAAAGAAGTGTCTGATTCCGATTAAAGCACAGGTAAAGAATGACCTTAGTCATCCATGTAAAATGCATTTGTGAATTTGTATCAGTCAATTGCTGACCACAAATCAGTTCAGGTGACACCAATCCTGACTATAATTTACATTGTTCATCATTACCAGATGAACTCAAAGCTTATCCACTGTTAAGATATTAATGACACTAGGTAATCAGGGATTTTGAATCAATAAATGCAATTTTCATAATTGCAAAATAATGCGTAAAGTAATGCTTATAGGGGGAAAAATCACTATCCTGATGGGCTATAATTTAGCTATCCCTATTCACAGAGAGAACTTGGAGCTATGACAGACAGTTCTCTACAAACATCAGTTGATTGCTCAGTGGCAAAGAGGTCAACAGAGCATCATGAATTATCAAGAATGCAACCGACAACAAAACATGTAGTTTCACTGCGGTGTAAACTGAGGGTGTTCCCACCACTTGAAAATCAACTGCAGATCTGGTCCCACCCCACTAAAAAAAGATGCTATAAAACTGGTAAAGGCACCGTACTACAGTTTTGCCAGGAGGCATTGAGGATACTAGAGAGCTTTGACTTGAAAAAGAAATGATTGAGGGAAATATGATGGAGCCCTACAGAATTATGAATGATGCAAAGCAGGTGGATAGGGAACACATAGTAATTACTTCTCATAATAAAGTTAGCAGAACATGAGTGAAGTTAACAGGCAACAGATTAAAATTAAACACAAAAGTACCCTTTCACACAATCCCTAATTAAATGAAAGAACATTGCCCCGGGGTATTGTGGAAACCAAAATTATACGGCAGCTCAAAATATGATTAGTCCATTAATGAAATGTCCTTTAGTGGGTGTGAAGTCCAAAAACTTGGGGAGTGTGTTTTGGTCCAGGATGACTGTAAAAGAAAGGACAGATATGAGAAGGATCATCCTGTACCTGTCTTGTCTCCTGTATTCCTTGCCCAGGCATCTCCTGTGTTTCCTTACCAGATACAGGGCACTGGGTTAGATAGGGTCCCCTCATTGGATTTTATATGCCCGTTGCTCTGTTTTGTGTTAAACGTCTGCTGTTGCTTCCAGGTGGCACCTTGGCAAGAACTCAAGGCCTGTGTCCCAGTTATGTCAGAGTAAAAGTATTAATGCATAAGAGCAAAAGCATTAATGCATATGACCCACATTATTCACTGTCTGTCCAAAAAAAGATTTTTTTTTCCCCAGTTCATCAGCAATGGGCATTTGCCATTAGTTAGCTTTAATTTTTGCCAGAGCCCACAATTACTGATGGCATGTCAGAGATCCAAATGAAAGATTTGTTCAAAAGGAGGGCTCTTATAATTGATATGACAGCCACTCAGCAGTGCCCATGCTATGGAAATTCTTTCAATTAAAAGCCATTTTTGACTACAGCTCACTTTAACATTTATTTTTGGGTTGATGTCTCAGCACTCATTCTGAAAGGCACTAGCTAGTTGGAAATGTGTAATGAAAAAAAAATTACCCTAATTTAAAATACACAAGTTATTGTTATTATTTCTAACCTGTACAATTGTAAATGTCCTATAATCATACAGCTGGAATGAATGTAGTGTGTTATATCTGTCCAACTGGGCTCACAACTAGGTGTGAAATGACCATTCAAAAACTGGTTTCCTTACTTGCTCTGGCCATTTTTAGCACTGTCTTAGACATACTCTTGCTTCTACTACTTAAATAATTAATAATGAATCAGTGCAGTAGAATATGTATGGCAGTGATAATCACAAGGAGATTTGAAGGAGATATCTATCAAAGACTACATTTTCTGCAGAATCAAAAGCTTTCAGGATGTTTTAGGTCCATGCTTTTGCAGAGAAAGGTTGTCAACATTTTTGGCTCTGTAAAATTTCTTGAGTTTTTTTGGTCTAATCCAGGAGATATGGAAATCTATGTAAAGATTCTCCTTGCCTGCATGAGGCTTTGAGCCCTTTTGCTCAATTGTGCTAGTTCAAGATCTCAGTCGCTAGAGATACCACCTAGACAGAGGTGAAGAAAGGAACTTGTTAGCCTCAGGGAAACTGAGAAAGATGAATAGTTGTTCCAAGGCAAGGATCCAGCAAAGAATCTTTGTTTCTTCTTATCTGTTTAAATACCTATAAAATTAAAAACAAATGATTAGAATTCCAGCAATCAGGAATGTGATCTCCTTTGCTGCTGGAGGTGTTTCCCTGCCGTTGATGTAATTAGCAAGCTAGAGGTTAGCTTTTGGCTTTGGAAGCCTCACAGATTTTTAATGGTGACAGCTGTTCCATGAGTTTTCCCTGGCTGGAGATGCATGATGTTTCGATTGTGTTTTTCTCTAACCTACTGCCCTTTCTCGCAAATGGAAGCAGCAAAAGAAACAGGAGATTCAAGGAACATTAGCAGAGGAACCTTCAGTTTGGGAGCTAGACTTTGCAGTCAGTGACCTAATAAAGCTGACACTGCATTAAGTACGGTTCAAACTCATATTGACAGCAAGAAGTCTCAAACTTTCCAGCCTCCAGTTTTGGAACGTCTCCCCTTCTTCTCCATTCCTGGAAGTTCCCCTCATGGAGCAGCTGAACTAGTAATCTGAGAAGGACAAGACCAATTCTATTAAATCTGAACGCGAACAGGGAAGCTTCTGTCCAGTAAGAAAAGATCGGCCAAGAATAATCAATCTTTTGCTCTCTTTGGCCAAAGGAAGCGTCTGTGATAGATGATGAGGAAATAGCACATGCTGTTTATGACCGTACTGGTTATAGGGCACAAGCCATCTGGGCAACCCACATGGTCTTCACACCCAGCGGCTCCGTGCCAGTGCGTCAGTGCCAGGCAGTCATGTCTGGGTTCCAGGCCATGCTCTGAGCAATGCGTCTCATGGCTCAACAGGAGTTATGCTGCTCTCAAATGTGCCCTGGCTGTTAGTTTAGCAGCTGTTGCTCTCTTATCAGCCATTCTTGGATGCTACATATCAGCTAGTTTATTGTTTCCAAATTCGGTCCTCCCTTCCCCGTGCTGTTTCTTTCTCGCCCGTTGGAATACCTCACCTCATGAAAGCAAGGGTTGCACGTCTTGGTGCTTGAATTTTGCAGTGCGGTGCATTCCCTTCTAGATGAATCATTCAAATCCAGCCTGGCTTATTAATAAATGCAATCAGATAAGCATTCTTCAGTAGCTTCACAAGTGGTGTCTTGGTGAGATCAAAGCATGACAGTGCCATCCAGAATGAACTCCCTGCCAGGCCATTCAGGCCAGGGCACAAGTACAATTTTAAGTGACCCTGCATGTGTATTACTAAGTAAAGTTGCTGTTCTTCCTGGGAGGAGCAACAGAGGCCTCTAGGCCCCATATCTCTATGAATAATACTACTAAGATGGATAAAAAGCTACCAATCTTTCCATCTTCCCCCTGGGGAGGATTTATGAAGGTTCTGCCAGAAATTACTGATTATAACCCATCTAATTTAGCAGTAGAAAAGAATCATTGAGGAAGAATTGCAGCTTCTGCTGATAGGAAGGATGAATTTGTGTGTAGGTATCTTTGCATCTGAGGGGTACAATCAGTGACAAGTAACTTGGTTAAATCAGAGTTTGGACTAGGCCTTCAGAACAGGAAATCTCTCCAGCATTAGTTTCTGTTGACATTTGTCTCACATAATCAGTGTTTGCAAGGACCTGGATTTCTCTTTGTCCCAGCAGAAGTCAACTTTTTTCACAGGAGATTTGGTTGGTCAAGCTTTACTGAAACTAGAACAATGTTTTTGCCTCCCGAGGCAAAGCCTAGTCATCTTCTCCTGAGCTGCTAGATAACAGCATTTCCAGGTGTACAAGCAGTAGGCAACAGGACAACTGATGAAGTTAAACCCTTACAGAACCTCCTTCTGTTTCCTCCGTGATTATTTCACCCATGATTTTATCACTAGCAACAAGTCTCATTCCTAACAGTTCAGGTCTAACATGCTCCAACATCCTCCCCAAAGCTCTTCGGAGGTTGTTTCAGAACTGTGGAATATGGCACATCAGCATCCTCATTTTGTAGTCTACCTCATACAGCGATGGAGTCCCACAAGTAATTCTGCTTGGCCCACATCAACTCATGGATCCCTTCTGTGACGTTCAAGACTGTCCCCAGTAACAGCTCTTGATGTTTTGTTTTGTTTTCTGGGCTTTGCTGTATCACCATGGTCTTTGATTCTACTATCCACAAAATATTATTTAATGCAATGGTTATTCTGAACTGCCCATTACCACATGAAGGCTCTTAGTGCCCATGAAGATTTCCTTATGTCTCTGGGCATGAAATTAATTCTATTTGACAAAGCCAGCCTGCTGGAACAGATATTATTTTCTACTCTTTATAAAGCTGCTCCCTAAGGTCCACAAACTCTACTCCAGACCTTCTTTCTCAGAAAGAGCCATATTTTGGGTACTGGCTTTTTTTTGGGCCTATTTTCATGGCACCAACCCAAGCCAGGCCCTTCAGGTCAAGCAACAAGCTTGACGCCAACCAAATGGCCTGAAATCGCTCCAGTTTGAATCCCTGTCTGGAGCTACACTCTTCTACTACATCAGTCTTTAAGGACACTCACTATGCCCAGCCCAGCTGCCTCCGCATTTCCCAGCTGCTCTTTTGGCAAACGGTGTTGGACAAATAAGCCCACCCCAGATTTCACTTTGGAAGCGACTTGAGATCATGTGCCCCAAGGCAGATGGGAGCTGTGGGCTGAGTGAGCTCACACTGCACTTCTGCACTCCGAGGAGATCTATCAGCAAGGGCATGGATATCTAGACATGGATCAGGGGAGAGCGCAACTCAACCCACTCCTTGGCCTGGGCTCCCTCAAGAAAGTGTTGATACAATTTCACTTCTTCCAGTGGCATCTTATGACCTTCCCTTATACATCTGCTCTTTGCCAGCTGGGAGGGCATCATGATGGTTGTCAAATGATCCACTGTGACTCTGGCAGTGTGGCTCAAGGGGGACCAGGTGCAATTGTCCCTGCTGTTTCATTCTGGATGGTGGTTTCACACACAAGGAGGAGGTATATATGCTAAATCTGAAGCCGAACAGTGAGTGTTTGTTTGTAAGATTTCCATTTGCACAGCTGAACTTTCAGCAGCACACGAGCTTCAAATCCTCTCTTTCTTTCCTCTCTCTATGCAAACATCTTTTTTTTTTCTATTTTTCCTGCCATGTCGTCTTTAACATCCTAAAGCAAATGGGTTTGGATTTAACATGAGGGTGTGGATGTAGCTGGCGCCTTTGATCCCCTACCCACCCTTTCCTTTCCCCTCCCCAGAAATCAAAGCTGGAGAGTATCAAGTGAAAAACTGCATAGCACAGGCCCTGATCTGTCAGCGTTTGGGTTTGGATCAAACTTGTCCCAAGTTGCAGATGCAGCTGGAGATTGCTGGTGGTTTCAGCCACTTTTTTTCTCTTCCTCTCTAAGATCACTCGGTCAAAGCTGCTTAGAGGATATAGCACAGCTCTGGAACACCTATGCTTAGTAGTA
The DNA here is from genome assembly GCA_034781795.1 of Crypturellus tataupa. Lineage (NCBI taxonomy): Eukaryota > Metazoa > Chordata > Aves > Tinamiformes > Tinamidae > Crypturellus > Crypturellus tataupa. Next base: position 5,358,020 of record JAWLRI010001089.1, read on the forward strand.
ATTAAAAATGTTAATTCAAGACATTTATAAAAACAAAAAATACAGCAGAGGGGTGTGTAAAAGCTCTCACTGAACAGCACTTTGCCTCCTTTCTGTTTGCTTTCTGCTAGGGTAGGTATTTTGTGCCTTCTTCACCCAAGCAATAGATATCAGGGAAAGAGCTCGTGCACATTTTCAGCTGAATTAATAGTTGTTTTTACATTAAAAAGCAGTGTGAAGCCAGTGAACTTTTGAGAACAGTTTTCATGGCAGTGGAATATGAAACTTTGAGGACATCAATGTCCATACTTAATGAGGGGCAAGAGACAAGAAGGATTTATTCATGGTATACTCTGTTTGCAGAAAAATAAGTTAGCTGAGGTTGCATCATCACAAAGTTTCCATAACTTCCCATGCTATTAAAGGCCTTTCAGCCAGAGGACCAGTTCTGAAGTTCTCAGGCATCGCTGCTGTCCAAGACTTCACCAACACATTTTCTACTGGTGCGTATATCTTGCAAAATTTCTTGATAGATGCACATGCACGGTTGCAGACATAAATTCCTGCTTTGCAGAGCACGAGATGGAGGCATCTTTTTGATGGGGCAGGGAAAGAGATCTCTCGAGGAGATCTCAGACCCTTGAGGTCTGAGAAGGTTTGCAGCCTTGTGCTCCCAGGTGGAGCTCAGTTTGCAGCAGCCGGCTCGGTGGCAGGCAGCAAGGCAGCCTCCCATCAGAACTCCCCTTGGGAGGGTGCGTTCAAAGCCCTCAACCAGCCCAGCAGCCTCTGTGCCTCTCACTCCTGCTCTGTTTCTCATTCATTACTTCAGGTGTGCAAATTAAACCACAAGAGGAGGGAGAGAGGGCCCTGCCAGTAGGGAAATTAATTAGGGTTTGGGAGATAATGGTTCGAATCAGAGCTTTCTTCAGCGATCTCTTTGCAACCTTGGGCAAAACACGTTGGACAACATCCAGGCTCTGCACCATTCAGAATGGTGTTGTGTAGAATAAAGCAGCGAAAAACTGTGTCCGGGACTGTCAGGTTAAGTGTCTGCACAGTCACTGCACCCAGGCAGGTACCTGTCTTGGAGGTGGCCTGGTCCCAGTTGCCTCTTCTCATTAATGCTCCTTTCGCAGCCCCTGACTGCAACGTGCAGGTGTGGGGCTGCAACGTGGCAAGTCTCGGTTGCTTTGCCTGCCCCGGGCCACACAGTTGGCACTTAATAAACAAACAAATACGTGTGGGGGTGTGATTAAAGGAGCTGCTGCCTTGAATTTGGGAAGTGCGACTGCATAGCAGCAAGTGCAGGGGAGTTTTAAGATCATATAAAGGGAGTTCTGGACAAAGTTCATTCTCTCCTTATCACTTTCTGGTGTACTATACTAGCCCTGTTTTGGGTATCAATAAAGACAGCAAACATGTACAGTATACACATGCATAAATTGCTATAAGAAAGTCTTTCAGGTGGGCTGTTTCAGAAATAGGTATTTTGGAATTTCTACCACTGCCATGGCATTCTGATTTAATGAAATGAAACACAGGAATGCTAAAAACAAAATTATGAGAAACTGTTTTATTTGGTTCTGTCCGGGATCTGATGCATTCTCACTGCCATTGCTTTTGAGCTCCTGCCAACTGGGTATAATATAATACAGCTACCATCTGTCTGGGGTTGTTTGTGCTTTACCCCTTTCCCTAGGGACAAGCGCAGAGTTTTGTCTGGGTGGGTTTGTTTTGCTCTGTGTTGTTGTTTTTTCTTTTTTTTTTCTTTTTTTTTTTTTTCAGTGTTTTGTTTGTTTGGGGGAAAGGGAGGAGTACATTGGTTGTTTGAACAGGGAATATCACAAATAATGTTCATTCTGATCGATGGCTGGATAGGTAGAGCTCAGATAACTTAATCTCTTCAGAGTTCCCCTAATGCAGCCTATTCTCTGGTGGGGCTACATGGCTCCTGTGATGTCCTGGCCATAAGTAGTACCCCAAACTACCCACAAAAACAAGTAACACCCACTTGTTTTAGAGAAGATTGGAGCACGGGAAGTAAAATCAGCATTAGTTTTGTACAGCCTGTGACACTTCATGATGACTGTGTTTGCAGTATCATGGTGCAGATGATACATTTTTGGCTTTTCAGAAATTATTTCCTGAGATTCTGCTCCAAGAATCATTGCTGTTGGCTTTGCTATAAACATTGTCTCATAGAGACAGATGTGCCTACTTGGATGCAGCAAGAGTCTCATTTAACATATTTGTTAATCTCTGGAAATGGAAATAAGCAGGCGCTGGATGCAATTTACAAACAGTAATAATTTGGGAGGAGTCCCAAAAACAACCATGACAGAAAAGTAGAAGAAAGGCATTTGGAGGAATGTAATTTTGAAGTAAGCAGTATAAAGGAAGGATGCAGGCTAATTCTATTAAGTGGCACCCATAAGAAAAGAAAATAACACAAAGAACCAATGAAAGAAAAGGAGCAAGCAGATAAAGGAAAAACAGCCAAATTTGACGGCAAATATCAGCTTATGGCATGATTTAGCAATAAGACAGGTCACTGGGAATGAGGGGCTGCTTGATCATGGAATTCAAAGAAAACATCCTTAAATGCTGAAAGAGCTGGAATGTATGATATATGTGGAAAGACTAAAGATCTGAAAATTCAAAAACTAGGAAAAGACAGAAAAACAGACTTTGGGTAACCAGGAAAGGAAGATAAACCATCCAGAGTGCAGAAAATGGGAAGAGATTTGCTATGAATGATGTAAGGAAACATAAGCAAAAGGGAATGTGAAGCCAGATTTTTTTTCCTGTCAGTAAGATCTGTGGCACCATCGTAAAGTTTGTTAACAGAGTGCTGGGAAACCCAGTGTTTGGGACTGCCAGACCCCATCCTGAGACACGGCGCAGGTAATGTCCATGCCAAAAATCCTCTAAGAGCAAGGAGGTTGCCAGACAGCCAGTGTTGGATCTCTCACTTCTGCGACTTGGTAACCGTATGGAGCAGCCTCTGTCTGCTGCTTTAAACAACTTGCAGATCTTTCCTTCCCATTCCATTCTGCAGCTTAAGGAGGGCCATATCTTGCCAAGGACAAGTACAGTGTACACAGAGTCATCTGGTCACCTGTGGTGACTCTAGTTTTATGGACCTTACCTAAAAATGGCTTGTCTACACTGATAACCTTTCTAGCTGCACCTCTGGTATGATTGACTATGGCTTCTCGTATGGCTAAGCATGCAGTAGACTAAAAGATCTCATCAATGTTTCAATTTGTATGATTTATGGCCACAGGACACCATGATAATCCTGTCTGTTGTACTGTACAGCAGAGGCCAATTCATTTCCCCCATTAATCCCCGTCTGTATTCCCTGCATGAGCCAACACATGTTTTTATGCATTAAATAAATACAGGGTAGATGCAACCCTGCTAAGTGCCTGAAAAGGATATTAGGTAGGTAGTGTTCAGAATTGCCAGAATCAGGTTATTAATATTTTCGTTAGCTCTTCTGTATAAACACTGGGTTTTGTGCTGTCTTTCTGTCAAGGGCATACAATAAACTTAGATTTGGCTTGAGAGCCGTTAGATAAATAGTAAGTCATTTCCTCCTGAATGTCTCCCTTTCTTGATTACGTGTGTGTCACTGAATGTGTGAGCATGCATTTTATTTTGTTGGTTTTTTTTTTTTTTCTCTTCAGACTTCCAGAACTCTTCCCCCCTCCTCTTTTTCCTCTTGCAAGAGGGCTCAACATCTCAGTTGCTTGTTTTATAAGGCAATGCATCATCCCTCCTCATTGCCATTAATTAGCCAGGGTAATATTTTCCACATGAAGTCACAGGACTTGAAATGAACGTATTTCGGCATCAATTAGGTCTGTGCTCATGTGAGGGCCCAGCTGCACTTTAAATACTATTTATATAATGGTAATGAGCCAGTCATCACCACTGCTGGCTTCCAGCAGGTTTTGTACAGTGCCTACTTGAATATGATTAGAAGTGTGTGGCTCTTCACCTCCCCTCTTATTTTTTTCCTTCCCAGAAACTATGTCAAATAAAATGGACTGGTTTTTAGAGACATAAAAAGAGCTGGCAGCAGAAAATCGGATGTTATTCTTGGTGTCCGTCATATTTTCTTCTATTTTCTTTGGAAAATGTGCCCATGAAAGGCAGGAGCTCCTTCTAATATTCCACAACCTATTTTTTTTCCTCCTTGTTTTTTAGGGTGGTTGGGGGATCTGGGAGGGCTGTTTATATTTGTCCTCTTTCCTCTCACACATGTATTATTTTAGGGAAAAAAATCTTAAGATATCCATACAACCACCACTGGTATATGATATTATCAGAGGGATACAAAATAAAAAATAGTTCAGAGAAGCTCTGGCTGTACTCAGTGAGGATTAGGTAAAATCCACATGGATAAAACAAGACCTGATCCAGATCCTGAGCTCTGTATCAGCTGCAGTCAGAATACGAGTCCAGAAAAGTTTAGTTTCTTTTGAAAGAAAACTCTGTCCTGTGATGTATGCAGAAATGCAGCTGGAAGTGAGGGAGTTCATAACTAGGTAACGTAATCCAAGCAACCCGCGTGGTCTGTACGTGCATCCTGCAGACTCGCAAAATATCCTCTGCAGTTATTACGACAGTCCTATCTGTTCTCTCCCTCTCTCTCTACCAAATACAGAGTTCCTGTCAGCCTCATAGTCTCCTGCCTCCCCAGCATGAGTAAGACCAGCATTTCCACCCTCCCTTTCATGGCACAGGAGAAATATCTCTTCTTCAAGCCTGTGTCACTGCATGTACAAACAACCGGTTAGAGGAAAGGCAAGTCACAAACTGTACTTTACATCTATGGGGCAATAAAATTCCTGCTCTCTCCGTTGTCTGACAAAGAGTTCTACAAACTTTGTCCAGCTTCTGGGAAACACTGATCTCTGGAGCTCCATTTCTGGGAAGTGGCAGTGCTGAATTGCAGCGTAGAGGATGAACAGTCGGAGGAGTGCAGAGAATCCCCATGATATCATGACCCTAATCCCAGGACCCCAGGAGGTCCCCTGGGGGAACCCATGACCTACCATGACCAAGGCTGGGTCCGAGGTGTCCTACATGAAAAGGCATTTTGACAATCTCTTGCAGGTCACTTGCATTTAGGGGGTCACAAAAGCTACTTGCTCCTGTGATAGATGGGAAGGCCTATGAGCCTTGATAGGAAGGAACGTAGTCAACTTTTCTAATAAATGTCATCACGGGTAGATGTTCTAGTTGAAGGCTGAACAACAACAAAAATCATATAGGTCCTGTCATTCCTGAGTGGGTGTGAGGAGAAATAGATAAGTGTGTCCTTGAGATTTCCTTTAGGGAATATCAGCAGGGTCCTGGAAGCACATCCCAAAGGCAAATTCCTGCAGGTAATTACATGGAGATTGGTCACCATTTTGCCACCAAAACTGTTCAGATGCCTTTTTAGCAGCAGAGTAAATCTATTTGCTGGGTCAGATCTGTAATTCACTCCCACTGGTTGGGCTCTGAACAGGAAAAAATGTGCTTTTATTCCCCCTTGATCTGAGTTTGCCTCAAGGAAATCTGATGTTCAGTCTCACTCAGCATCTCCACTTGTGGAGAGGCAGGCAAACACAGGGGCCAAGAGGAAATATCATCTCAATGTGCCCTCCCAACACCTTGTTGCTTATTTCCTACCCATGTTTCATCTGTCTGTAGTGAAAACAAATAAACAAACAAAAATGCTTCCTAAATCCCAGTCGTCAGCCATGAAAATCAGAGTGGAAATCTTGGGCTCAGAGAAGTCAATGACACTTGATTTCTCCTTCCCTCCTCCCCTTTTTTTGGTTGCACATATTTTTATTTTCATTTTTATCCATCTTCCCTAATTGTAGCAAAGGCTGCATTTTCGCAGCAGAGACGTTTAAAGGCTGAGGTGTGCAAGGAACACGAAATAGAGTAAATAGAGTAAAGGAAGATCCATACATGTGGGGTGAGGGAGAAACCTCGGCTCACTGTGTATTGGAAATAGCTGTAGGACGCGATTCCCATGGGAGGGAGAGAAGTCTATTGCTATTTTATGAAGTCTATGCTATTTTATCAAGTTACATTTTCTGAACTGCAATTTCAGCTTAATATCTTCTCAATGTTTTCATGGCCAAATGCTCAACACCGAGAGCATCCAACTCCTCTTCCTTGTCTCTTAGCCTGATTCCCAGGACTCTGTGAAAACCACAAAGGTCAATGTGAGATATGGAAAAAGAACATACCTGAACCAGAAGAGACCCTATGTAAATCCTTAGAAAGCATCAGGGAGCTTTAGAAAGAGCAAGAATTGTTTTATTTCAGCTCTAACTGATCAGTTTTCTGGACAGGTGTTTGAGCTAGTGAAACCAACCCACGTCACTGACTGAAAGCCACGCTGGTGACTCTATCCATACTCTGCAAAAGTAGAAAAACAGAGGGGAGCAACAGGAAATAAATAGGCCAGTCTGGTAGCAATCCTGTGATTCTACTGAGAGGGAAAAACTTGAAAGAAAAACTGGTTCAGGATGGGTTTTACCTATGGTCAAAGTCTCACGATGTGGAGCTCTATCAACAGTTTATGTGAATAATGGAAAATCCTTTCCTGCCAGACCCCTCCAGCCTTCTCTTCCCCTTCCAGCCTTCTTCCAGCCTCCAGCCTGTCTCTTTTATAGAAACACAAGTGTCAATTTGAAGGGACTATTTGATTAACTATGATCAGCTTCTTGAAGGAAGAGATTTATAGTAGTTTCACTGCAAAACTAATCTATGGCCCTCCTCCTTCTCCAAAAGTTTCTTCCTTCCTTTCTTTCTTTCTTTCTCTCTTTCTCTCTCTTTCTCTCTCTGTGGAGACACAAAAAGAGGCAGCTAGATAGGCAGCAGTTTCATATGTCCCCGTGTCTTTCAACCCTTTTTCACACTGAACTATAATTGAATTGGAAACAACTATATTTCTGAGAGCCATCTGAGAAAAGGAGAAGGTGATGCTATCCCATTTACACCCAAAAGATGGTAAAATTAGCAATAATTAACATGAATGAAAAATACTGATGTTCCCCAAGGCTGAGCAATTTATGCATAAGATGCCTAAAAAGAAACATAATGAAAGTTCCATAATAAAATAATTCCACATGGAAGGAAACTGGATGTCCCTTTCATTCTGCCAATTCTATTCTTTCATTGCAAAGAAAGAAA
>JAWLRI010001089.1:5365307-5387424 GCA_034781795.1 Crypturellus tataupa
AAAATAATTCCACATGGAAGGAAACTGGATGTCCCTTTCATTCTGCCAATTCTATTCTTTCATTGCAAAGAAAGAAAGAAAAAATTCTTATCTGAATAGCTATTGCATAAAAACCTGGGAAGGAAACAACATTATAACAAAATAACAAAATAAAATCTTCCACATGAAAAAATATGCATTTAAAGAGGACTTGGTCAGGCATTTTTGTTACCATAAGAACAACAAAGTTCATAGTTTTAAAGCAGGGTGGATCCACTTTAAGCTCCAGAGGTTCTTAACTTGTGGCTCCAGGATGGAGATTTCCTTGTTACTCTGCTTTTCCATAATATGGAGTGGGAAAGAAATCCTGGATATAGTGATGGGAATTCTCAAGCATAGGTCAAGCCTATGAGTTAGTCTGGCCTCAGGATGTCTGCAGTAGAATTATGTGACTGTGCCTGTGTGCACGTGTATGTGTGAGTGAGCACACATAGAGGCAGGACTGATCTTCTATCCGATGCTTCAGATAGGCCAGTTCAGACCAAACCAAAAATTACAAGTCATTTCAGGGTATTTAAACCAGTGGGGAAAAAATGAATAGTAATTGGGACTTTTGTTCACCTTGTTCATCTTCTTTATTATTTGTTTTTCTTAATTGTTTGTAGGTTGTGAACCTGGTTGACATTGCAGAAAATGGCACAACTAAAGTGATTTATGCTCTGCAAAGGAAGGTCTCCCCCAAATTTTATAAGACTTTTACTTCTGATGTAAGCTGGTATGGTTTTATAACCACTATGCTCTCTTACTGAAGGTATGCAACTTCATCTGGGAGGCATCTAATAAAAGCTCTTTTAAAAGTTCCCAATTACTATTCACATTTTCCCTATTGGAAAAAAAAGGAGAGAAAAAACACAAAGATAATTGGAAGCTGAGGCACATAAAGTACACGATGAAGCACAGCAAGCTGTGTTTGTTTGGCCTGGAAAGGAGAAATGGGATCAAACTGATGTTTTCAGATATCTAATGGGGTGTTACAGAGAAGATGGACACAGACATATGCCAAAGATGCACAGCAAAAGGACAAGAAGTGATGGGCCCATTTTGCTTCTTGTTACATCCTGACTGTATATCAAGAACAAAATCCATACAATGACAATATCAAAGTACCAGGAGAGCTTCCCAGAGAACCTGTGGAATCTCCATCCTTGGACATAGTATTATCCTGGACATTGTCCTGAGCAGACGTTGGTCGACCTTTGAGTTGGGGATGTTGGACAAGATGATCTCCAGTCATCTCCAGTCCCCTCCAAGCTAAATTTTATGATTCTGTAGTTTCTCATTATAGCTGTATGTCTGACAGTCTGACATGTGCTCGGTTAATAAACAATTACATTAGGAAATACAAATTAAACCAGTTAACAGGGTTGGATGGGACACAGTTCCTGTCAAAGTGATATCTTTATTCGATAATATTAGTTTGGTAGCTAAGGATAATCTTGATGATGTAACAGACTTCTGTAAGGCAGCTGACTTTGCCCTGCAGGATGTTTTAATTACAAAACCAGAAAGAGGCAAAATGCATTTGGCCTGTGTTCAACAGTTCAGAAAGGGGTGACTTGTGCAACTCAAACGAAACTATAAAAGGAAGAATTCCTATGAAACAAAAGTATTTCTGGAAAGTCCAGCTGGCATCCATTCCTGTACCTCTGTTCCTTAAGGATCTCAGTGACCTGGAAGGAACTGTAGCACCACTACCTACAAAGTGTTCAGAGCACATAAAGATCTATCAGGAAAAGAAAAAGACCGGAGAAACAGAAGATAGTAAATAATGAAGGCTGGTCATTGACACAGGTTGGCTTGAATCAGCCAGTGTTCAGAGCACATAAAGATCTATCAGGAAAAGAAAAAGACCGGAGAAACAGAAGATAGTAAATAATGAAGGCTGGTCATTGACACAGGTTGGCTTGAATCAGCCAGTAAGCTCAGTGAAAGAAAACACAGTGTGTTTTAATGCATCCAGCTGCAAAGGAGCTGGGTAGAAGCACAGAATGCAATGGTGCTTATTCACAGGATAGGGGACTCTGCACATGGCATTGCAATTCTGAAAATAATTTGAGGGTCTCAGTGAATACAGTGAATATCCCCCCATATTACAATACATAATACATAAAAGAAACTCATCGAAGATAAGAATAATCTGTGTACTTTGTTGAGGTACAACAAAAAAACATGGTTTGAAGATAGTTATCCAGTGTCACTTCTTTAGTCTGAAGACCTCTGTTTGCTCATTCTTTTTCCCACCAGTCTTAGTTTTGAAGTTTTGACAGTCCCAACTCTAAATATTCGAATATTCTCTAAATATCCCATACTTCTTGGAGGTGAGGCGCCCCATAGGAGACACAGGTCTCCATGTGAGGCCTTATTGCAGCTTAGCAGAGCAGAATTTTTATTCCACACATATTGAAGGTAATATTTCTATATATCCAGTCTAATACAATGCTTACATTTTTCTCAGTGACCTGACATTGATATGTGCTAACTAAAGATTTTGGTGTCAAATCCATCCATAGAAAAAGAAAAATCAGAAATGATTTTTTTTTCTTCTTAGCTGTTCTTATTTAGTTCAAATTAGAATTATGTCTTAAGTTAGAATGTGCCAAATTAAAATAGTGTTAGATGGGATAAGACAACAGCGACCAATCATGGCCTTAAGAACGATAAGTCTCTTTGCACACGTGAACTGATAACACAATCTCTCATTACTCCAAGAGCATGGGTAAAGATAACCTATTTTCTTACAGAGTGGTAACACTCAAAACCTCAGAGCTGCTGTATCTCTAATCCATGAACAGGAGAAATAGTGCAAAAAGATCAGCCTTTTGCTGAGCTGGTCTTCAATGCACTTTTCACTAGGAAATCCTTTTTTCCTATGTTCTCTTTGCTTCCTTGGCACTAGGTGACTTAAAAAGCAAAAAATTCATATGATGAGGGGAAAACACACTTTTCTGCTTCCATCAGTCCACACAAAAGTACAACTCGGGGACAGGAAAAGGATGATATCATGAAACTGAAAGCCTCATACTTCTAAAGGCATGGAAAAGAAGGAAAAAGTTATTATTTTATCTGATCCAAATTGATAATGCAAGCTCAAAAAACAAATAAAAAGAACAAAAATCATAGTTATTTTACTTTTCTTTTTTCTTCTTTCCCCTAATCCTGTCAGGAAATTGGGACAAGATGGAACCCTTTGTTCCTATCCTTCTCCTGCAGCACTTTTATCTGTCTGACACAATCTCAGTTGGAGCTCTTCAGCCTATAAGGTTGCTTCCTAAGGGGCACAGTTACTTCCATTTTTTTAAGTGCAGAGGAGGGGGCTTTCTCCTAATCTTTCTATTTGATGTGCAAATGTGTCCCCCCACACAAAGGCGCTCGCATTCCCGCTTCTGTCAGCAGATCCTGCCTCCCCCTTGCACACCTCTCATGTGGGAGAACCAAGACCATGTCTCAGAAACACACCTTGGTTCTTCCCTTGCCAGCATGGAAATCACACGGGCAGGAGAGAGCAAGGAGTATTTGGGCACGAATCTGGTGTGGAAGAAATGTGGCCAAGGCGAGAGAGAAGTGTCGGTCTGTCCGCTGATCCTGAAGAGGACCCTGGACATTAGGAAAGCTGCTCAATGCTTCCCTATGTGGAAGTCTTCTTGCAGCATTGCCAGGTTTTCATCACTGGTGTTGGAATTCCCTGTGGAAATCTTGCCTCGGGCTTGTTATCTATTCATACATGCATATGCACATGTATAGAAATGTATATTTATACACATATACGTGCATGTGGCAGCCAAAACAGCTTAGCTACTTGCAAGGAAAGAGCTCGGTGGAATAAATGCATGAACTCATTGCACTGATTTGCAATGTGTCAAGGACTCCATGGCAATCGCTCCTTTTGAAGGCTGGACTTTCTGTGCTACTCATCAGGCATTTGAAATACAGAGGCTGAGACAGCTGTTTTGTCAAGTTATGTCATTTGCTATACCTGTGAATATTCACCCAAATTTGCCATATTATTTTAACAGACATCCAGGACTTTGCCAATGCTCTGTCAAGACTTCTTTGATTTTATGACATAAAATCTCTCCTGAGGTGTTCTTCTTACGTGAGCATGGTGCACCTTCGGGCTGGCCATTCCTAAAATGTTAAGGAGCATCTTAAAGACCCCTTACTAAAGATGGTCTGTTCAGATTGAACAAGCACTGTCATTTGTCTGATGTAGAACCCAAGGACAATTCCCCTGGTTCTAGTTTCCTCCTGTGTCAGGAAGTAAATTCTTAGCTCTTCTAAGCTTATTGGAAATAAAAAATGTAGTCGTAGTGGAGGAATTAAGCAGTTATTAAATAGCTCTTTCAGAGCACTGGTTTATATTTATAGAATCCAGGGTCACTACTGGAATACTGCATTGGATTATTTCTCTTGGCATGAACATTCTGGAATTTTAGCGTTCAGCCAGGAAGACTACAGTCCACCATGGACAAGGTTTGATAAAAGGTGTAATGGTCCAGAAGGGCACAGAGAAGATATATTCTTACCTTACTGACCTTGAGAGAAAAACCAAAGTAATTTGAGATCTTCACCATAGTGAACAGGTCAAGTCTGAAATTCCAGGCTTGAAAATCAGCCTGCTTGTTTGTATGAAATCAAATGTCCTCCATGGATGTCAACAGATGTCATAAAGCTTCCTCGCCCTCTCGAAAGCCCCAGGTGAAAGTACCATCTGTGTTGGGATTTAAGCCTTGGAGCACATCTTGCTTGGGTTTAGAGACTTTGCTCCAACCCGAGTAGCTGCAGAATGGAGAAAGGAGCATCGAGGAGCGGGGACTCATTCAACAGCAGCGCAGGAGAGCACAGGACAAGGAGAGCAGAGCAGAACTGTTGCTTGAACAAAACCACCCTCCGGCCAGCTGAGATGTTCAGGTATTCCTTTAAAATAGGAGTGGCAAGCATCTGAACTCCTCTAGAAGAGAAATTTGTGATGAATTTAAGTCTATAGTGGGAAGGTTTCCATGCACTACAGTTCCCAGTCACCAATCTAACTAAAACTCTAGTTATTGCAATCTACACATTGGTTTCTCTAAATCTCAGCTTGCTGAACTAAGTTACTGTGAGCTTTGCCATCCTCTGCAGGAATAAGGCAAGGAAGAGCATCCCAGAGGCTGGACTGTGTTTGCTGAGTGTTCCCTGGGCAGATGGCAATCACCTGGCCCTGCACATCCTTCTGAGGACGAGGGCTGTGTTCCCTAGTTTCTCATGAGCTCCAAAAAATTGATTGCCCTATTACAAAACATTCCCCATGTTTGTTCCAGGCTGCAGTGTTTTGTGTTTGAATCTATCCTCCTATCTTAACTTCACCAGGAAAAATCTCAGCACTGGAAATCAAAAATGCTTCCTTTACAAACGCCACTGCCTGCAGACCCGGCCGGAGATACCGATTGTTGCTTAAACAATGCACAAAGGATTTAAGTTCCTTTCAAAGAAATCCAGCCCCTCCTCCCCTCACCAAAAAAAAGTCATACCTTTCCCATATGTGCGTTACGTGTTTCATATAATTTATTGCACACATGGTAAAAATATATATGACAATATATAAAATACAATTTTTAAAAGAAGAAGAAAAAAAGAATTGTTCCATTGTTCTACTGCTTAAAATATGGGACACCACATGATATATGTTAAAATTATAAGAATATGTTGAAAATATTTTATGTCATTCCATGTAATATATTTGAAGTATCATGACAGCTGCTATGGACTATAATATGTTCCATATTGTCTGATATATTCTAAAGTCTGTGTAATACATTTTATGAAATACATGGCAAATGAAAAAAATGTGCCAAAATTCTATGTTGGTTGAACTGAGTGACTATAATAAATAAATATACTTGTACATTCATAGAAAAAATAAAAGACACGGTTATCCCTAACACCTTTTATGTTCTTGTTCGGTGAAATATGGGTAAACCAGCTTTTATTTATAGCAAACAAGGGTTTCACAGAAACCATGAATTTACTCTGGTACACAAAATCTTCAATTACTGGTTTGAAAGGATCAAATGTGGAGTGTACATAATACCCGGTGATTTACATAACCTAATGAAAACAGAAAATAGAATGAACCTAGACAATCAGTCACACTTGCAGGAGCCACTTTCCAAATATTTCACTGCAGCCATAAAACTGCTTCATGAAATCATCCTTCACACAAATGCCAAACGAGCACCATCCTCCCACCCCAAAACTTAATGCATTTTCACCAATTGCCTGACAAATTATTGCGCTGAAGGGCTGAGAATATTATGTTCCATTCCAAAGCAAAAATAGAAAACCGTAGGACCGAGAGGCGGAAAAGATTTATTAGCTTCCTTTTCTTCTTTTTCCTAGCAGCCCAATCAGAATGACTCCCCATTGTACAAGTAGTGGAAAAAAATGTTATTTTTCCTGTAGTGCCATACACTATGAAGGGAGTAAGAAGGACCAGATAGAGTAAAGGCTGCATCAGAGGGAGCAGCATTCTCTGCCTCTCCTGGGAATTGAAGCGAGGAGCTTCTGTTGCCACAGACCAAGTATAACTTGACGTTACAGGAATCACGATACCAAAGCTCTTGAGAATCCCTGGGGATTTGCGGTACCTCTTTTGTTGGAGTTTTCACATGCCACTTAGAAGAACATCTGTCAGCTGGGCTGATGCAGGAGAATGGGCTGAGATAATGTTGAGGCATCATCTCCCTCCAGAGCATTCAGTAACAAGGTGATTAGCAAAATGCAGTGATTTCTGCATGGAGAGAATATCTTAAGTGGCTTGATATGCAAAGTTTTCATAGCTGTACCTTCAGAATAGTCATGTTAGCATTTCTGCTGTAGTCAGGCATGACCCAGAATTGGTGCAGGCTGTACAAGGAGATTAACCAGTCTGACTGAGAGGAAAGACAATTTTATGGCTCATATACTCAGCCAGAATTGAGGAGATCTCGACACTCATTTGCTCACTCCTTGCTCTCTTGCTCACTTGCTTGATCTTTAAAATAGAGTTCCTCCGCTGAGCTGCTCCCAGCCTTTATCTACGTTGACTACCAAGCAGAGGAATTTTTCTTTGCAATGCTAATGTGCAGCAGCTGGTGCAACACAGCTCTGCCTGGTGCTGCCTGATCTTACACCCCATTGCAAAGCAGTTCTCTATTTGACCATTCTTGCACTCCAGCTTTGTGTTCTTCCAGGATTTGTTTTTTCTAGGTTGAAAATCTTCTGCTCAGGTAGCAACTTGTGTTAAACTCGTGTGGAAGCTCTTAATCAAACACTTATTTCTTGATGTTGGGGATACATTGCTGCTTCTTAGCTTAACAACATCCTTAACAACATCCTATGCGTGAGATAGTGACACCCACATCTCTAATCAAGGTCTGAAGGGTGCCCCATAATGTCTTTGTGCCTTGGATTTCCTATGGACAACAGGAAACCAGAATGCCTATGATTCAAGGGGTGAGGTGAAATTGTAGGAACATTTGATATTCCATGGCCTAAGATAGAACAATTAGTCACCTAAGATTAATTGTCAGGATTAGTCACTTAAGTGCAAAATGCTCTAAATGTCTGAAAAAGCCTGATATCCCAGTTCATTTTTGAAATGCAATCAAAATCTATCGCTGAATTTTGGCCAGATTCATCACGTTTACATGTCTATGGTTCATGAAAAGTAGCAGGGCTTATGGACATGTTTAAGGGCTTTGCAAGATTGTGGTGGACTCTGTACGTGTGGTGACGCTTTCTTGATAGTCCTTTCCTGTATGTGTAAGCGTAGAACAGTCAGACTTAAGAAATCACGAACCAATTCACATTTTAAGGCCTGGAATACACTTATCTGTCCAGTGAGTCATGATTTCCTTGCTGTTAGCTATTAATAACCCTTGGAGGAACTTTTCAAGCTGATAACCATTTCCTATCATTTTTGGCATTTTGAGCATGTCTTTATTTTATTTTCCTATTTCTCCCAGTCCCCCAAAGGCAATCACATTCCCAGAACCTCGTAGAGTAAAGAGATCGCTTCCTGCCCTTCCCATCTTCTTGCTTCCTCCACCCTGTCCAGACCAATGAAAGGACTTTAAATTATTGAGCTCATCTTCTCCTTTTTGGGGGGTTCTGTTTAGTTTTGTCATTTTTAATGCAGCCAGATACTTAGTACTTGCCAAGTTTCTGTCGCAGACCTTCATCTTCTCAGTAGAGTGGTTCAGTTCTTGGAGCTAACAGCCTTTATGTGAGATGAATTTTAGGTTGTGGAAAAAATCTGAGATTAAGGAAATATCCCCACTCTTTTATGCAGCCTTTGAGTCATTTTTTGTTTGTCTAGAACAAAGATGGGGAACATATTAACATGGGTACCCCATGAAAGATGAATATAGGAGAGGAGTTATCAGGATTGTGCTTGAAAAATATTCCACCTCACAGATGTGTAAGAGAAAAAAAATATGAAAAAGACAAGGAAAGCCGAGGATGAAACCATTTCCAGGTGCAGCCCTTGTCCTGATGCAGCCAGATCCCTGGTGCCCCTCCAGCAGAACATCTCGGCTTCTGCGAGCTCATTAGGATCTAAAAGAGGGTCCTAGATAATAACTATGTGCCTTAAATCTTGTCCATTTTACAGGCTTGGTGTCTCAAGCAATCAAAGGCAGCCTATGCTGGCATGGCCCGGTAATTAGCCGGCTGTGCTTCCAGCTGGTTTGCAGGCACATGGTAGGTTAAACAATAAATAAATCAGATTAGGCTGAAAGCTGTGAAGCAAGAGTGGTCCTGGCATTCAAAGCCATTTCTTCAAAGCCTCGCAGATCAGCGCGCAGGTTTTATTTTCCAAAGCCTGTTATCATGGGCATGGCTACATGGTTCTTAGCAGACAGACACAAGACCATTTGGGCTGGGCTTTGAGCAGGATCCACAGCTTGGCGCTAGACCAGGGACAATATAACCAGGTGTATGAGCTCTGCTTGGCTTGGGGCTGGTACAAAGCCTGCATGGAGCAATCTGCTGTCTTTTGTGAAAGGAATTTTCCTTGCATGACCTGGGGAAATACTTGTGCTCACTTGTAAAGCCCCACAGCCTCCACTCATATGAAGGGGACCAGCTCTAGCCGCTTAGTGGACTCTTGTGGGTCAACTGGAAAAGAGTTTTTCATTAGGAGCTGAAGATCAATGCATTAAAAAAATGGGAAATTTCTTTATAAAAATCAAAGAACCATTGCAATTTGTATGTAATGAGGAGAGGGAAGGTAAGATAAAAGTTTTTTTTTTTTTAATAAATAAAATATATGTGGCCTCTTTCTCTGGGACCTAGGGATTTAAGAGTAAATGGACTGCAAGCTTTGTCTGCATTCCAATGGAGCTGACTCTGCTGTGTGCACTCAGACAGGGTCCTGCCCTTCTTGTTTCACACTAGAGAAGAGCTCCAAGCCACCTCCACCCTGTCCCTTCCACATTCCTCCAGAAGTCCCTGCCCACGGTCCCTTATTTTTGTGTCTTCCATCACAGAGAGGAAGGAATCAGAGAAGTCCAAGCCAGGCACATCAGTGAGCCACAAAAGACAAAATAAAATTCATCAAGTCATAGGAGCTGCTGAAAAAGAAAAGAAGGCTGTGCGCAAAGAAACTATTGGTATTCCAAGAGCTAGATTAAGTGGAAAGGGAGCACTTTATTTCTGAAAATACTTAGGAAACTCTAAGTCATGGCAAATGCTTTTTTACCCCAAACTGAGTTTCCATGGGAAATTCTTGCTACATAATTTTCACTGTGATGACATCCACAGGTCCCACTCCAAGGCTCCTTATGCTCAGTGCAGTATAAACAGGGCTGAGAAAGCTGGTCCCTGGCCACCGAGCACATAGTGTCATAACACAGGAGAAGGGACAAGGAGCAGTGATGGGGTAGGGGACTCTGGCATCCCATTTGGTATCACCTCTTTTTCCTTTCTAAACCTTCTTGGAGAAGCAATCACAAAAAGAGAACGTGATGATGGAGGTTGCCTGCTGCCTTCCCAACACAGTCAGTCGGGGATCGTTTCTGTAGCAGTCAAGAGGCTATTGGTCTTATCCCAAACAGCCTAGTTTTCCTCAGAGAACAACCTGTTTTTTCAATATAAGCAAACTCACCAAAATGACTAATGCTCTACAAGGCTAAATGATAGCGTTATAAAGCACTATTTTTTCTAAGTGCAGGCAGCTTCCAGTCAATGCAGTCTCTTCCCTCGTACCTCCAGGCTGCATCTTCACTTTGGGGTGAAAAAAGGAAAGATATGCCAAAATCAAACCGAGCAGTGCTCTTTCCCCAAGGAAAGTGCATACCTCACAGTTAACAGATTGCCTGTGGAAGCACTTTTCAACCTTTCCAGGCTGTTTTGTCTCCTGGAGTGGAGGGATGTTCATTGCCTGTTCATAGTACCTCACTGGCCAGGCATGCTGCTTTGGTTAAGAGCTGCTCTACCCAGTGGGATCAAAATCCCCCTAAAATTATTTTCAGCTGGAAATAATGGGTTCTCTCTCACTAGCCCTTCTCTCTCAATCCCCCATCACCCCCGAGGAATATCCATCACGGGTTACATCTAGAGATGGTTAAAAATTGTTATGTTTTTATCTTGCTGGAAATCTGACAGAAATCCCAACCCCAAGATGTGTTTTTCACATAAAAAAAAAAAAGTTCATCGCTTAATTTTTCCATCAAAAAACAAACTATATAATTTCCTCCGAGGAAAGAGGGTCAGAGCTCAATAGCTTAGAGGGTCCTATCTGTGCCAGCGTGGCCGTAGTCTTCTCCCTTTCCTCCCCAAGTGCAGGAGAGTTTTGCTGTCAGCGAGGACGTGCTCAAAAGCAGCAGCTAAACAGGCCAACCTGACGTAGTTTGTACTTGGCAGCGGGGAAGCTGGTGCCTTACTTGGTTTTGCTGCTCTGATAATAATGACAGCTCGGGATCCCACCCTTCCTTCTTATCATCAGCCACTTCTGCCCTTATCTGGCTGTGCTCAGAACGGCTCCTCAAACTCTCTTTATCAACGACAGATCTTGCAGGGGATGATGGGGATATTTTATGGGCTTGGCAGCGCAGGCTGGGGTGGTGCTAAATCTCCTCTCACTTCGCTGACCCCAAAAAATAAAACTGGCAAAGCATGCATACACAAATCCCTTAATTAGCCAATGCTGACATATCACATTACAAGTGTGAAGAGGAAGATGTTAAATAAGGTTGTTTTTCATTCACTGAAGCAAGAGAGACAGCGCTCAAAATTTCAATTTACCCTGTCTCTAGGACATTAAGTTAAATTCCCAGAAATTCATGAAAAACACATCTAGCTACACAACCTTCTCTGTATATCTTTAGAGGTTATTTAAAATCTGGGACACAATCCTATGTTGTCCTGATCTCAGTTTGTTGCCCCAAGTCCTTGAAGCAAAAGGGCTAACTTTGGACTGCATTCAGGACTTTCAAGAAGCCAGATTTGCTGGCCAAGCAATTGGGCCACAGATTAAAGACAGACAACTCAGTAATGTCTTATCAGATTTTTCTCTCGCATCATCCTTCTCTCCTGATCTCCAACACAAGCTAAAAATCAGCTTCTGATCCAGACTTCTGTAGGCAAGAAAAGGATGGATTTTTTTCAGTTCCAGCTGACACTAGAGCACTTTTGGGAATCAGCCAGCAGAAGTGGTATAGAATGTAGCTCTCCCTTACAAAACCTGTTTCTCTTCTCCACAGTATTCTCCATCTCCTTATTTTTGCCTTCTCTTGTGGGTAATGAGCAAGAAAAAGTTTCAGTACTTTCTGTCTAATCCCCCTTATGAGGGATGTAGGGAGATAGGAAACTCCACAGTAGCAAGAGTAATTAACTACCGCATCATTACTGTGTTATGCTATATGCATAAGCCAGATCAGATGTAGAAGCAGCAGATCTTGCCTTTTACTCAGAAAACTGTTAGGTAAGGCACTAAAAATTGGCAATATATACATGCATTTTTTCATTGTTTCCTTAGTTTTTTCCAATGTTTTGTTATAGTAGTAACAGGGTTTCATCTTTGTGATTTTAGAACAGTTCAGACACCTTAGATTGGGGACTACAGGACAGCTGGGTAAAAACCCAGTGAAATGTGCTATTGGCCTCACCCAAGCTCAAACAAGAAGCTTGGGGCAAAATTGAGTCTTACTGAGGTTTTTTGTTTTAACCAGTAGCCTGCCATCACACCATCTTTTTTCAATTTTATCTCTTTCTGCTTATGTTACCCTATGGATATCCTCATAATTATTCCCAGGGATTATTGCTCTCCAGGGCCTCTTTCCCAGCTAATCTCCAGTTTGGCTTTTGTCTCAACCCTGATCCTACACTCACAACAAGTTGCCACTCAGCTTAAGTGAAATCAGAGGGGTGATGAGGCAATTTTCAATTCATTTGCTTCTCAGAAAGCTTCAGGACAACATTCGGATCTCTGTTGTGATGGTGGCTTCAGTGGCTTGTGCATTGGGTACGTCACACAGCGAACAGCTACTGCACAGCACAGCACGTATAGCAGGGCAATTGAAGGAGTTCCTGCTCCCGATCCACAACCACAGGCATTTAAAATCCCTAGGGATTGTTGACAGTCGTGGCCAGAGCTCGTTATTAGGAAGCAGAAGCAGCGAATGACTCTGCATGAACTTGGTGTTGCTTCTACAACTTGAAACTTTGCAATTACCACTAGAAATAAATGAACTCCTTTCCCTCCACTTTCTTCTTCTTCTTTTTTTTTCCTCTTTTTTCCTTTTTAGAGAAAATAATTGGAGATTTTGTCAATGACCTATATCTTTTCAGTAGCTGTTTGCAGTTGCCCAGTCTGCAGCAGAATAGCACACCATTGGTTTGTGCTGGTTAGTAAAGAAAATAAAAAATAATTATCACCAAAACAAGCATGTTTCTTCCTATCTGTGCTTCCCCAGTGACCCATGACTGAGCACAAAACCTTGCTTGTTCTGTGTCATCTGACCAGGCACCTCCATCCCTCTTGAACACATACGTAATGCGGCTCTATTCAAAACACCATCAACCTAAGCAAAATTAACGTTTTCATGGGGGAGAGAAGCTGGCTCGGAACAATACGAGCTTTGACAGTCCTGCCTTGTCGCTGTTCTAGGGATGGGTGCGAGATACATTCGGTACATTATTCCCTTATTTATTTATTTATTTTTGAATGTCTTCAGTTCTTCTGAAGCAAGCGCTGGCTGTGGGCCCACTGCCAGATGGAACGGAGCTGCTTTCTAAGAAAAACATGAACAAGGGAATTGCATTTTGATGTTGTAATTTCTTCTTAGGGGTATTTATTTTCAGTGCTCTTTTCCCTCTCCCTCGTCCCCCACCTCTGGAATGTGGTGTACAAAAGTCAAAGGAGCTATCAAACTGCTCAAGCTGCTGTTGTTGTTGCTGCTTTGCAGCTGGTTTTAATCACAAAGATGCGGAGCAGACAGCTCCGCGAAGGGAAATCCACATTGGGTATGAACGTGGTGGCAGATTGCATCACGGTGCTCCGCACCGCTGAGCAAGAGAATAAATCAGACATTTCTGATTTTTTTATTATTCTGATTTTATTTATTATTTCTGACTTCTGTGTTGCTGTTTTCCCATACAGTCCTAATGCTACTGTGAATCCAGATTCTGCATGAGTTCTGCATGTGCGACTAGGACAGATCAGGATCCATTAACTCATTTCATTCGTATAAGTTAATAAAGAGCCATCAAGTGGTAGCTTTGTGTCATTACCAATGTGGGTTAAATTGGAAGAGGACGTTGAAGGCTTCTCTATGGAGCCTTCCAATCCAATTTGTTACAGTACAGACCAGCTGTACTCAATAACAAGACTACTTTGAGCTACACCCTCTAAAAATGTAGCCAATTAATTTGTTTTTCCCTGATCGGTAAATATATTTCAAAAATTCAGACAAATCACCTTTGTTTTCTGAGATAAAATTGTTCTTCTTTGTGACTGAAGAATATCAAAAGCTCCCAAATGCCATGTTACTCAGTTCTCTCAGCATAAAAGCAGACTGGGGAGGAATGAGGTTATATTAGTGTTTGGTTCCTCCAGAGCACGTACCTAGAAGCATTTGATTCATATTCAGCATAGAGACAAACGTGAAGATCAAATATCTCTGGGTTTGACATCTTTTGCAACAGAGGATGACCATAATATGCAGCTTTTCATGTTTTAGTATTGCTTGAAAGAGGGACATGGGTAAAATAAAATACTGCCTTTACAGGGAGCTTTATAAAAGCTGTGATCAGGTTTTTCTTCAAAAATATAGTGTGTGTCCTGGGTCTTTATGACCAATAAATCTTTCACATGAAAAAAAAAGAAATCTTTCACACATCTTTGCATTTCTCTCGATAGTGTGGAGGAAAGATTAGAGATTCATTATGAGTTGATTTATCCGATTTCCATCGTCCTCCACAGAGATTGAGGAACAACTTTGCCTCTAAAAGCAATATACTTTATATATGACCAAAGCGTTTTCTGATTTACAAAGCGTTTTTCTGACTCTCTCAGGAAGGAGGAGTAATGACATTATGTAGCAGTGAATTTGCAAAAAGAATAAACTAATTTAGCTTTTTATTATTTTTTCCCCTCTCTCCACTCTTTGTGCAACTGAGATGGTCAGAGCCACAGGCTAAGCTCAAGATGCAACAGATCATCAAGGCTTACAAAATATTGCAAGTAGCATCAAGATATTTTATTTGCTGAAAAAAAATATGTATATTTCATCAGAGTTTAGAGATTGCAGCACACCCACCCTCAGAGGATGCTGCAAGCTCAGCACACTGCTCCCTTCTAAGTTCCTGCTGCTCCTCCTTAGCCATCAGACTGCACCAGAGTGTGAGAACTCACTAACTCACTGTAGTTTTTGCTCTGTGCTTTGGTTCAGGCTCTTGCAAAGTGCATGACCCTAAGGAATACTCTGTGCCACTGCTGTCAAACTCTATGCTAGTGGGTGACAATACGTTTTGTAAACACGTTGGAGAGCAGGTGCCTTGTCAAAGAACTGCAGGCATTCATTTCATAAAGGTCCTACATTTCCAAAGGTCACTTTTTGCATGCTATTTGTTTCGAATCTCTTGGTTGCTCATTTACAAGCAAAAAATGCCAGGAAAGAATAAGGATATGGAGTGGTTTGAATGATCTCATGCACCCAGAGTTGATACTGGTTAGGAAAGAAAAGGAACTTTTCTTTAAGGCATTTTTTCAGTATGCATAAGCAACCATAGGACCAACTATGCTCCTTCCCCAGCTAAGAGCTTGGGCCAGTGTCTTCATCCCAGTTTCTTCAACTTAGAGAAAATAATTCACAAAAAGGAAAAATGGGATCCAAAAGCATCTAACATTGTTAAAGGAGGAATGAAAAGTAGATTTCAGCAGAGTTGTTCTGGATATTAAAAGTTCGGAAAGTGTGTTGGTCTTTGATGGCAGTAGCAAGCAGTTAGAGCAGTGACGATCTAGTCTAGGTACATCTTGGTATCTTTATTTATGCCCATAAATAGTATCATTAGAGGAATCTGTTCATCATATTAATGAATTATCCTTCAAGGGTCTCAGACACGAGTGTAACGCATTAGGGAAAGACATGATTAGGACAACTGCTAGTCCCCAAGAATCGATTCTGAACAACAGTACTATTAAGGACACTGATATATCCAGGGACACTCATGGACATGGATTTCATTAGGCCTCACGCCTTTTGGTTCAGGTGGGAAGGAGCTGAACACCCAGACATCGCATGAAACTGGAGCTGGAACCCTGAGATTTGATACAGACTAAGCAATAAAATGGAAGTGCACCATGACATGGTGACAGTGTGACACATCGTTCCAAGGAGAACACAGACAATTACACTTAAAAGTAGATGGAACTGGTTATGTACAATGAAGCTATCTAAATATCAGTGGACTTTAGAGTAACTAAAATTCTTCCAGAATTACTATCAAAATCAAGGAAAACTTCTTCTAGAAAAAATTAAAATTTGCAGTTTCTTGACTTAGAGAAGAAAAAAATCTATTTTTATAACCTAAGTAGACAGCACAAAAGCCAGAATATGAATCTGACTAATAAACCAGGATTGAAGTGTACCAAATAAAATGATTTAGTTTCAATCTCTAAACCATAAAAGATATACAAAAGGGAAAGCCATTTTTTGAAAAATGAGTACAAATGCCATAGATGGTTTAAATTACTTCCTTGATGTTCTTGCAGAGTTGTTACTAAAACAGGAAAGGATTTTTCAATACAGGATGTTCATCCAGAGCATCCCTTTTTAATCTCGTTCACACTCATAGCTCTCAACTCAACCCAAACCCATCACTATGTTTGTTCCACTTCTACCACCCTTTGCAGAAGTACCTTGTGTTCACAGCACTGTAGCCAGTAGCAAAGTTGAAAGCAATCCAACTTGATCTTCAGTAAGGTAGAAATAATCACGAGAGAATTAATTTATCTGAGAAATTGATCTCAAAGACAGGCATTCAGGATGGTCAGGTCTAACCTCTAGAATCAGTTATATAAGAACAAACCAAGAGACACAAATAATGATGAGATCTCGGTTCCTCTTGACCTGTACCACTCCCATGTTCCACAGGTGACTTGTGTGCAAGTCCTAGGTGAAAAGCAACTAAAATCAAATGAATTTGTTAAATCTGCTGAAAGGGCTTGCCTTTGGTTTTCAGGTATGATATTACAGTTTCACATCAAGCCTCACATAACTGCAAGCATCTGAAATTTGCTTGAACTCATTTAAGAAACTTTTAGTTCCAGAGCTGAGTTTCTGCAATTTTGGGGACTCATTGTTCTGGCAGAACCTGATGCACTATTATTTTCTTTAACAACACAGAAGGAGATAAATTTATCATCCAGCAGATTGTTTCAGTACCTACAAAGCTGCAAATAAAAGATTTAAAACAGTGGCTTGCAGTTTGTGCCTCATCTGTCAGTTCCATACAACTCTCACATCAATGCATTTGCTTTCTTTCCCTGGGGGTGAGGTGCTGGACATTTAGTACTGAGATTGCTATGACTTCCTAACCACATATTGCTCCAAAATGTAACATTGGAAGCTATTGCCCAGAGGCAGTCAGACCATTTTGACAAGCATGAATTCACTACATAAGACAGACACTAAATTGGAGGCAGATATTTGCCAGTTTTTCCTCTCTTCTCCACCCTTTTGAACCAGCTGTGCTATTGATCTAGCCTTGCTGGAGCTGTCCACAGCTGCATTTCCCGCATAGCCTTTACCTGAGGAATATTTATGATATCCTTTGGGACCAGTGCTTACCAGAGGGAGTAATTTGGCTGACTGTGCACAGCAGAACTCTAGACCATGACAGGCGCAATCAACACAAGATGACTTTCTTACCAGGACTGATTTACTACCACAATTTTGTACATTATTATTTAATGAATCACTCAAGGTCTATTTCTTTGTTGCTCAAGTACAACCTTGCGGACCAGGACACTTGTGATGAGGGTGGGTGGGGAGAAACTTTCTTGTAATCTGTGGGGCAAAGTTGATACTATGAACCTTGATCTGTGGTGTAAGAGGATTGTGAAGTTCAAATGTTCAGTAATACCCATCTGTCTGGGCTTCATTCTAATTTCCCTGACATCCCTTCATAGGTAAATAACCATCCAGTTATTCCAGGATGCTTCCAAGGTATCTTTCAAGGACTGCTGAAGGACGCTTTCCAGGCTAACCTTGAAAAGGGAAACCTACAAATTAACAACCCTATAGAGAGATAAACCCAAGGAACACGGTATCTGCCTCCGGAAACATAGCAGCCATCCAAAGCACTCCCTCAAGGGTGCACATATTGCCAGACCTTCAAACTCTTACATAATTGGTGCTGAAGAGAATATTCCTGATAAATTCAGTACCCACCATGAAACTTTAAGCAAAAAAGTTTACAGGGACAGATACTGTAGATGTAAATGGTCCTGTGCACATCCTAAAGGATATATACAAAACATTACAATATCAAAAGAAATGCTCTACAAACAGCATGTTAAGCTATCATATTTACCCTAGATTCAAACCTGTCCAGAAAACCATGAAACTACAATGTCTTTGCTAGCAGATTTAAGATAAACTGTCCTCAAACTCTTTTTGAATTTTCCAAATTGCACTTGCCTCACCAAATTTTTTATTAGAAGCAAAATTTTTCATGTGAAATATATTCCAAGTTGAGCAGAACCACGCAAAAACAACAGGTCTAGAACTTGCTAACATGTGCTGATACAAAATAGAATAAGATCCCTGTTCCCATCCAATAGAACCTGTTAAAGCTTTGTATCATATATGTACTCATTCCGGAACATGATCTCTTCTATCCAAAGCACAAAATCCTCTCACGGAAAGTATGTGGGTGAAACCAAGCAACCACCACACACCACAACACATTCACACAGACAGAAACATAAAAGACAGAAACACTTGGTGGGAGAAGGTTTCTAAAAAATAACTGCTCTGTTTGACTTTAGTCTTGATGTTCAAAGACATTCCACAAAACATCTTTAAAAGATGAGCTTTGTATGTCAAATTCCTATCCCTACTCCATTCTAAAAATCACAGACATAAACCCAACAACTCTATGTCACAATTTTCCGCACAACTTTTCCTGATAGAAGCAGCACTTGGCATCTCTCATCTCACAAAACTTACCACTTTTGCTAGCATATACTTTTGTTACGCAGGTACCAAGTATGTTTCCCTCATCAAACATCAGCTTAATAAACATAAATTAATTCAAGTTGTAAAGCAAGGTTTTCCCACATTTATTAGCTGGAAGTTTGCTCCTTCAGTCTCAGACCTCAGAAATGCTTTGCCTGCTTTTTCTTATCAGTTGCTCTCCCCAGGAATGTTACCTCTCCCTACCGATTCTGCCTTGCTTATTTACTTAGTTATACGGTTACTGTATGTGTAATGGTCTTGCCATACTGTCTGCGCAAATAAAACGCAGATAGCTAACAGAGTCAAGTCTTATTTCTCCACAAAACACATGTATCACACAGAATATTTTCACAGAGATAAAATGATTCAATCCTTCACAACCCTTCTGCTCACAAGAATGCCAATTTCCCCAGAAAACTTGCCCTCCAGTTTGTTAACACTTTACAACAAAACGGACAAGGGGAAATCCTTGTTCCTAGAGCAAGGTGCAGATTTAAGTACGGGAAGAAGGGAGCATGACTGCACTTTCAATCACAACCTTCAGCCATTCTGTCATAAAACAACACTGTTTGCTTAACACAAGTGTTGGTAGTCAGATTGCTTTCATTTTCTTGCTATACAAACTATATATTTAGTTTTTATATATGTATATACTCTAGTTTGGCTGCGCTAACAGGTGAGTACTCTTCATAGGTTGGAAGTACTAATGCGATTGGACATATTGGAAAAAGATGTTTTTAATTTATATCATTCAGTAATGTAATCAGATCATGGTCTGCATGTGTGTGGGAATTATGATATAATTCCTGGAAGTTAGCTAATCATGTCACTTTTCAGAATTCAGTTTACAGCCTAATTTATTTATTACAATGGACACTTCGATGCCTCAGGTTTCTCCACTCCAAGACACACACAGAAATTCCTACATCAGGGAATATGGACAGTCCATCTCTTCTGATGGATTCCTTGAGTAGTGCAGGCAAGATGATGTAATGGAAGAGAGAATCTTCCTGGTATAAGACTAACCACACAAAACAAAATTTATTCCTGATCCTTCCAACTTCAACCATTCTGTGAGGCTGTGATCTTGTCCACCATAGAGGTTGTGTACCCTGCAGCAAAGGGCCCCTTATGGCTCCCTTATTATTTTCCTAAAGCACACGATGTGAAGTGTAGAGTTCTGCAAGATCAACTTTTCTTGTGTTTGGCCCAACTGGGACTCAGAAATTTTCAGCGTGAAAGACCAAACAGTTTCAAGTTTCTGGGAATATCATGGACACAATCACCTTAGCCAATGATTCAGGTATTCTTGTATTTCAGATGCTTTTTAAGCCTACAGCATGGGTGGCTGCAGCTGAAGACAGCTACTTTCCAAAAACAAAACCTTGGAAAAGTTGATCATTCCATGATCAGTCACACATCCCCAAGGAGATTCCATAGAGAAAGGGGGAAATAGCTTTCAGTCTATATATTTTAAGCAGTTTGGAGGCATGAACTTCTTCCTGCTGTGGAATCATACATTTCTGATCTACATGCATAAAAAAGTGTTATTCCCATTTTACAGCCGGTTGAAATGCAAATGAAAAGATCATTTGCCCCAGGGAATTCAAAACTTCCAGTTAAATATAATTTGTCACATTGAGTTGCAGAACTTAATGTTTTCTCTCCAGGCTTGGCAAGATGACAGACTCCTACATTCAGCAGAGCAGAGAGAACAACACTTTATTCTTCATCAATTGCCTTTAATAAAGATAACCATTCAAGCAAAGCTTTCTGCATAGAGAGAGACTTTATGCATCCAAGGGCTCTGCTTCTAGCAGGTGCAACAGACTGCTAGGAGGGTTAAAGCAGTATTTGGTTCTGGAAGATGAACAGGAATCAGAGAAGCTGGAGGAATTTGCTGGATCCTAAAGTGCATGAATTTAATAACTTATTCTACCTAGAGAGGCTACGGCCTGAACTGTGCACAAGAGAGAAGAGGAGCCAAGTTACCACAGGCTCAAGTGGACGAAGGTGCACGAGGGAATTGCAGCTGATCCGGGGAAGTGAACAAAGTTTTTCCTCAGCCCCAATACACTCCTGAGACAGAAACATCTAAAAAATCTTCCACCTGGAGACACAATTTCCTCTTGCTGCAAAAGGGAAGAGAGGATGGATGGTTGGTTTCTACCCTACACCTTTCTCTTGTTCTACAAGTTCATGAGATTTCCATTTCATCTGGTCCAAGGGCACATCCTATGGTGAAATAAAGGTATTTTTCCCTTTCCTGAACACTGTAATGAGTGATATAACTTATTGAGAGAAATATAGTGAGGTAACAAGATTTTCACAGCATTATTATTAATCTTTTAGAAATTTTCTCATGAAAGCAGAAAAAATTAACAGCAACAGCTTCCCACTTGAAAGAGACAGGAAAACACCAAGTGATATAACTAAATTAAATTTGCCTTTTTTTTTTGTTAATTGCTTCCAAAGCTTTAAGGGTTAAAACAGGGCTTTGTATCCAGTCTCTCTCTAAACTCAAGTTCAGCTAATCCATGTCAGCTGCATCTTTCCTTGCCAATAGAGAGGTGAGTGTGAGGAATTTCTGCATGTTACTTATTTAGCTGTTACCTTTTATGGTGATAGTTAACTAAGTAACATGCAGATAGTCTGTCTCCCACTGACTCCGACTGCAGACGGGTTGGCAAAAGGAAAGCCTCAAGCAATCCTGTTCGGAAAGCTTTAAAACTCAAGCAGAGGGAAAGAGTCTGACAAAAGCAGCAGACACCTGTGAAGTCTCTGCTTGGACCAAAGCTGCTACGTTCAGGGCTGCTGCTTAACACAGGGTCTGTGCAAAGTAGCATCTGCAGATCTTATTGGAATTTGGGAATCCACTAATTTTTTTTTTTTCAATTTCACTTGCATATTTATTAAAAGCCCAATGAGTCACCAATCAAGAAAATCCCCTTTTTTTCCCCTACGCTTGTAAAAAAAAAAAAAAAAAAAAAAAAAAAAAAAAAAAAAAAAAAAAAAAAAAAAATCTGATCTGGAGGGGGATCTGCACTGAGCCCATGAGGGAGAATAAGGAGCCTTAGAGAATAAGGCTCCCACATGTGCATAGGGAACAACGACTGTCCAGCGAGATGCAGGGGAATAAGATAAGATAATGGACAGCTAATGGGCAAGGAGTAGATCACAAAACTAAGGAATTAGGTGGACAAGCTGTGCAGTGCAGGAGTCAGCCAAAGCAGGCAACTCAGCCAAGACCAGGCAACGAAAGTCCAAAAGTCCAAAATCTGTTTGATGACCACCGGCTATTGGGGAATGATGGGAACCATCTCAGCAAGAGGGGCACACGTCTCCTTGCCAAAAGGCTGGCCAACCTGGTTAAGAGG
>JAWLRI010001089.1:5387524-5397598 GCA_034781795.1 Crypturellus tataupa
CCGTTTGGATGCTGCCCTGTGCCATGTGCTCTAGGTGGCCCTGCGTGTGCAGGGGGGTTGGACTGGATGGCCTCTGGAGGTCCCTTCCAACCTTGGGCATTCTGTGATTCTGTAATTTCTCTAACTGCCTCAAGTACCAGGCTATGGAGGCATTTGTAGCCTCAGTGTACAGTGTTCTGCATATGGCACACACCCTGTGCTGGTTATGCTCTTTAAAGCCAATACACACTCACAGGTTCTGGATAAATTCATAAAGTTAACACAAAGTTGTTACTGCAGGACTGCTGTGCCGCAAAGTGCCTCTTTGTGGGTGTTTATTAACCTTGGCCAAGAAGCATCCATCAGTCTAGCAACAAGGTGTATTTAAATTTAATGACAATGAGGAACATGCTAAGCAGGTGATTACAACTAGAAGAACCTGACTTTTTACTGACTTGCAGAAGGTTTTGGAGAGCTGGAAAGCGCAAAAAGATGAAGATGTCAAGAAAAGGAAGGAGAGAGGTGACTTGGAAGGAGGAAATAGTAGACAGGGTTATTTAGTTATGGAAACCCTGACTTAATTATGAGACAAGCAAAGTCCACAAAAGAAAACACAGAAGGCTGACAACAGATAAATAAGCAGGGAAAGACCTTGAATGGGGTCAGAAACTACCAGGAAAGACACTGATTAGAAAGTTAATTCTCATAGTAAAGTTAAGCAGGGGCTAGGGTTCCATCCTAAAAGTAAAAAGAAAAGCTAAGTTACTAACAGAAGTGTTAAAAAAAAATAAATAAATAATCACACACACCAAGGGCTAGGGGTGGCCAGAAGATGTAGAATGGGTCTCAAAGCCATAATGAATAAAAACTGAGGGTAAGTTGAGACATCATCAATAGCAAGTAACGGCCCTGAAATAAAGAAAGTACTGGATCCTGCTCAAGATCACAGGTGTTTAAAGCATACGGGTGTCCTATTAGCAGGACGGCAAGGGCTCTGTAGAAAGTTTCCCCAGAACCAAGACACACTTTGCTCCATCCCACTCCGTCTTGTCTGGATTCAAAGGAGGCCTCTGAAAAGCCTCATGGCCCTCTTTGCCAGCACTGACTGCAGGAGAAAACACACCACATCAGATCTGGGCTTTTCTGAGCAATTTTACAACTCCAGCTATTTCAGTGTTTTAGCGCAAGTTGCCTGAGGTGTGAAGTTCTTCCCCAGCACAGTGACTCATGCGGGTTACAACCAACAGAGCCTTCAGGTGGGCCAAAAAAAGCCATGTGTTTTCTTCATTGACAACAGCTTGTCAGCACAACCGATGCCTTAGTTACCAATCTCTGCACAGGGAGAACAGGCCAGAAACTGCAAATGAAAAGGCCAGCCCTGTCTGGATCTGGGATGTGATGAGTGTCCTTGGTAAATAGATCCAGAACATAAATCACCAAGGAAGCCCCAATACATCTCCTTTTCCTGTGAGTAACCCTCAGACAGTTACACTCTTCCCAAAAAAGAAAGAAACTGTCTTAGAAAGACAGGGATGAAGCAAAGCGAAATAGAAATGGAGAGCAGTGAGGGGCATCTTTATGTCAAAAAGCAAGAGCAAATGCTCTGTTTAGTACAACACTCATCAAGCTGATACCATAGCAGCACATCACAAGACTGCACTACTCCTAACTTTGTATTTTGCTTCAGTGTCATCACAGAAAGACCTGCTGGCTACTTCTGTTTTTCCTGGAGGCTCCAAGCAGTGAGGAAATTCAAATGTGTGGAAGCACACCCAAGAACTGACGATCACTTGAAGCAGAGATTGGCTACAGAACGGGAGGGTTGGTTTGGCCAAACCTCATCAATCAGACTTTGTTTTTGCCAAACCCCACACCAGAAATGGTTTTGGAGGCAGCTTCCATTTTCTTGAAGCCACCTAAAGTCCTGGGGTTATTCAAAGGTCTCTGTATCTCCCATCTACAAATCTAAAGCTTTTTTCTGGAACGGGTTTTATCCAGATTGCTTTGATATGCCAACAAAGGAGGAGAGGCCAAGGTTGTCTGCAATTTTTCAGTATTTCCCTGCTCTGGACATGACCCAGATACTTCAGGAATAGTCTTTCAAGTGGTGGTTTGGCCCTCATAGGCACAGGCAGTTCTGGGAGGAAGAAAGTCTCATGTTCATAGAAAATAAGATTAAGAAACAAAAATATTGAGCAAATGGCATCGAATCTGGAAAAACAGGCTCAAGTTGGGGTGAAAATTCCAGTTGTTTTTAAATGAGCTAATTTGTTCTTTCCTGTACATCAAATATGGGAAGAAAAGGGGAAAGAATAAAAACAAAACAAAAACTTTGCTTTTTAATCTGACAGCTGCTCCTTCTGGAAAAAAGGATGTTTTTATGCTTAAAATATTAGCCTGGGACATACAAGGGCTGGGTTCAGCAATGTGCCAAAAAGTCCCTGCATTACCTCGGGCAAGCCACTTAGCCCTTCCCAGGTCCCTTTGTATAAACCAAGACTAAGAAAACTTCCCTTTTCTTAGTATATCTGCTCTTCCTGCAGACTTTTGGAACAGGGCCTAACTCTTCCTATACGTTTGGGCAACACCTAGCAGAAAATGTGGCTATTCTTCTAGCTGGAGCTCAGAAGCAGGTCTGGGATCCAAGTCCTGTTAACATCCATGATGCATCCTGAAAAGTCCAAGTCTGGGCTAGCGTTTTCACTCAGGCCGGTCCTAGACAGGAGAGGATTTATCGTATAATCAGGGCTGTAGATGTCACTCTCCCCTAACAGGCTTTCCTTCTCCCCGCCTTAAGCGGAGTTGCAGGTTTAGGGTATTGTCAGGGCGCTTGTTCACACTTGCGGGATATTTAGTTTAAGAAAGCCCACAGGCAGCCCCAGATTATTCTGCATTCAGAATACATGAAATACCTCAAATGTAAAAAGGGACTTCCAAGTAGCATTGTGATTTCAGATGAGGTGCAGAGAGACTTTACTTAGAATTGAGGATTTACAAAAAAAAGTTACTTTGGGGGCAGGGTTGGGTTTTTTTTTGTTTTGTTTTTAAATGAATCAGGAAGACCACACACATGCGGCAGTTTCTCACCACCCATGATCTGACATGCCACTTAACCCTTGTGGTTTACAACTAGTATTCACCACACTGCTGACTGAGAGCACCGAACCGCTGCTCCCACTGGGGAGAAAAAATCCCCAGGGAATTCCCCGGCTGGGGAGATCTTGCCCATCAAAACTGAAGCGCTGGAGCGTTGGGTTTTGGAAAGGGGCAGAGCTCAGGTGGGAAAACAAAGTCCACTCTTTCACTGAGCCAGACACCCTGTGTTTTCCATATCTGAACTCCAAACTAAGCTCAGTCTGAAGCAAGAAGTAGTAAGGACCTGGGAAAAAGCCAGCCACGCTTCATAGGTACTGGTAGCTTTAACAATTTAGGAACAAGTAACCCGAGATGAGCCAGGATTGCTTCAGTCATCACAGCCTGCCCCCAGTGAACACATATAAGCTGGAGTGGAGGTTTATTCTAGGAGCATTCCCTGACCAAACAGTGGACAGTCATATCCCAGCATCTCTAACAAATACCTACAATTAAAGGCCAGATTGCACCAAACCACCAGGATTGCTTTTTTCCTATCAGAAGGATCACCAACTTTTCCTGTAAGAGCAGAGAAGGCATCATGCAGTTATTAAAGCAGGTGAGTCTGCAGCTGGTTCTGTAGACTGTGTTAGATCTGCCCACTGTTGATGGTCACATCACCAAGACCCAAAGGGGTCTCTGAAGGGGATGGCCTTTCAGATGGAAGCTGGAATAAGTATAAAACAAGCATCCCTCAGAATATTCTCCCTGAAAGGTCTCCTAGGATCACTGTTCCAGGAATACCTGCTACGTCCCAAGCTACTACACACTGATAAAAGAACTGCATGACAGTTTAGACCTGCTGGACAACAGTATTCACAGATAAGATTTACACAGACTTTGGAGACAAAAATAACCTCATGATGGTGAGTGCAGAAGGAACCGTCATTGATGCTCTTGGTCACAGCCACATGTAATTTAGTGTGCATGAGGTGAATATCAAGACATTCAAATAGCTGTAGGACTTCATCTGCTGTGTTTCAGATCAAAGGAAAACATAAAAGTTTCCTCTGGTCTCTTAACAAGAGTTAGTTGGTCAACATCTGCAACTGAAGATTGACACAAGTTCTGGAGATAGTTAGAGACTTGATACACAGTTTGCAGTCCAAAAAAAAAATCATTTTCTCCTTCTAATTGATCAATACTCCCTCCTCTCTGCATCTACCCATTGAAGCAAGGCTTCTAAGAGGAGGTCACCTCACTACTGAGACCAGCTAACACAGCTGGAAAAAAAAAATCCAGACATGTTTTGAGGTCTATTAGCTTCAGTCTCTAATATAGTTAAGAACCTTAGTTCTTCAAAGATGTTAAACAGTGATAACATGGTGATTGCGCTGATCTCTGTGGAGATGCGAGGAGCACACGCCGACATCAGAGGGGTTTGGGCCTTCATTACGATCCTTCCTTCCTCCCTGTGTTCGACTTTGGAAGGCTAAATTTGCTATAGCTCAGGGCTGTTACCATAAGATCCCTCAGCAGTTAGTCTTTTATTTGCAAAGCTGTTCCTTCCCCCAGGAGTAAACACCCACCTTATCACACATGCCCCGGCGAGGGACCTTGTCCAGCTCCCACCTGCTGTCCTTCCTCTCTAGTAGCCTCCCCTTCACCCTCTTGCCAGAACACGCTGCACTTGAGGCGCCCTGTGGTGATCCCAGAGACACGGGCTGGTGTCACCACTCGAGGGAACAGCATGTTCCCTCCAACACTAGGAACACACTGAGCTGACAAACAGCAATAGGGCAGGTCACTGGGCACCCAATGGAGTTGGATGAGGCTCTGAGGTGCCTTCAATGGCAGCAGGAAGGACTCCTGCTGGAGGTGGAAAACATGCAATAGCACAAAGAGTTTCTAGACCTTTCCTCATCACAATCAAGTCCTTATTCACGTGCCTTTATGCTACATCCCCCCTAACAAGTCCTTTTTCATCACACTCCTTACAGGCCCCAGGGTCAACCTCAAGGAACACCTCCATAAGGAGTGCAGCTTTCATAACTCCTCTTTCCTGCTAACGAAAAACCTGAAAGCACCTGCTTCTGTTTTTAATATGACACTTTTATTAGCAAGAGGCCAGATCCACAGGCTGCATAAAGCCCTATAAATCCCATTGAAACCCCTTCCTGTTTAGTTCCTGTGAAAGCACAGGACACTCCGTGATGTTGCTTCCTTCCCTGTGCTGCAGAACATGCAGTGGGAAGATTATTTGTTTTTAAGAGCTCTCTTTGACAATGAAGCCCAGAGATATACGTTATCTCGGGATCGGCCCCAAAATTACACTACAAAGAGCCTCAACAGAGCCCAGTGTGCAACTTGGGGTAGGGTTGGTTATTTAATCCTGTATAAAAATGTCAAAGAAGCTAACGCAACAGACCCTGTGCTTTTCAACTGCCACCTCTACAAGGGGCTACCACGATACTAAGTGTATTAATTCCTATTTGCTTGTGTTCAGTGCTTCAGTCAAAGAAATAAAGGATGGAGTCCTACCTAATGTTATCTCCCAACAGTATATTTCATCTGTAGATGTCCCAGTAGAAGAGAGCAGGGGGGAAAGATGGGCAGACCAAGAGGAATGGGAAACCTCATTGAAATGAGATGAAAAACAAATATTTCAGATGAGAGTTAGTTTGTTACAGAGTTAGAAGCAGGCCTCATGCTTCTCTCTTGTCCATTAAAACCTTCTCAGCTGCAGCAGTAATGCCGGAGTTGAGGTGTCCAGCGCTCGAGTCCTCATAACCTGTCAGGAATTCAGGAGAAAGGGGCAAGACTGACTTTCCCCTGAAATTTCCATGGATATGCACCACCTTTCCTTCCCAGCACCCAGTTTCTCCCTGAAGCCCAGGAAGGGGTTTGTCTGTGCGCTCTCTCATTCTCATTTGACACTTCCAGCTAATTGTTTGAATGTCATCTTGTTCCTAGGCCAGGTAGCTGTAGCTATGAGATGCTGAGTGGACTAGTAAAGCTGTTCTCTAGCCTTGTCTCACTAAAATCTTCAATTTCCAATACTTCCTTTTGGACTCCACCCTCCCACCTGCCTTCTTTCTCCTCTCTGTTCTAAAGCCCTGCTCACACCAAGAGCTTCACCCTTGTGTTCCCCTCTCCCCCATACTTCTTTCCTCCCAAATTCACACCAGCAGAAGACACAATATTCATATCTTAATATGCATACTGCACATATATGCTTAAGATATGCATATCTTAAGCAAAATACCCAGCCCTGGCATATTCCAGTTACCCACAGGGCCTTCTAATGCAGCTGATGACCAGATGATCTTATTGCCATTACTGCCCTAGATGACAGAACAACATAGGGTGGGACCAACCACATTATTTGCTTAGTGTTTCTGTCCATGGCCAAAGCCTGGTCTCAATAGACCAGTGGTAGCAACACAGACTGCGATAAGGAATGCCATAAAGTTTCAGCTCCTCCTTCTCCCAGTGCATTCCCACCTGGGAATGAGTAGATAAACTACTAACTATACTCTGCTGTATCCCATTTTGTATTCATAACCCATTCCTACATCCTAGAAATATTAGTTATGTATTTTGCATAGTCACCATTCTGTGCAATGATTGAAAAGGCTGCAAGCTCTGCAGGCTTTTTTTCCTCTCATCTCTGATGAAATCAGTACTGCAAACGCTGAACATTTTCTGCATTTAAATGATACACATCAGCCCTGAAGCATAAGTAGCTGCAAACAGCTTTTAGGGAAAATATTCTTTTAGAAACCTCATTCCCCAGACTCCCTCCCTACAAAAATAATAAAAAAAATTGGCAAATCCCTAAATGCATTGAAACATCTAATCTGTAAATCATGTAAATAAGAGACCATTGTATTTCAATTGGTTGTTCTCACATCCAAACCAACAACGTGTTTCACAAGTGGTTATTGTTCCAGAACAAATATCAAGAATTAATTGGAAGACGTTAGATTAGATAGGTTACAGCAAGGCACAAAATACCTCTGCTATTTGCAAGAGCTCTTCTAAATACAAAATACATCACAAAGCAAATGCCAGCACTGTCCGTCTGACTTGTCCAGGTTTTAAGAGATTGCATCGCACTGCAATTTAGCAGCTCTTGCTGTAAACATTCATTTCTCCCAGCAACAGAGAGAGCCTCTCAGGTAGTCAGAACAGCACTACTAGAGCTAGCAGTGCTCTGTGGTAATCCTGCCAAAGTAAACAGCAGTGAAACCCTT
Source organism: Crypturellus tataupa (assembly GCA_034781795.1). Taxonomy (NCBI): domain Eukaryota; kingdom Metazoa; phylum Chordata; class Aves; order Tinamiformes; family Tinamidae; genus Crypturellus; species Crypturellus tataupa. The sequence continues at coordinate 5,394,832 of JAWLRI010001089.1, forward strand.
CCCAGAAAACACCTTTATGTCTCGCAAAGAAATAAAGTGTCCTGGAAAATGGACGCTAAGGGAAAAACAAACAAATGAACCACTGCGATAAGAAAAGCTCAGACCGCTTATGGGTGAAATTGCCTTGTCAGTAAGTTGGGAATCGACTGTGCCTTGTTATGGTATTAAGACTTCCGTGCCATTACAATCACCCAGAAATTATGCAAAGAAAGGATTTACAGCCCTATGCCTCTAGGTTTGTACTAGTCTTTGGATTGTTTCTTTTCTTTTGTCCCCCGATTACAGGAATTTATTGTTTATGAAGTTGAGGGACTGGTTCCAAGGAGCCAGAGTCAGTTACGAGGCTGTTAAAACAGTAGCTCATCCTCACAGCATCTTTAGTACCTTCCAGAGCCCTCACCAAGCTGTCCCCAGCACATCCCGTGTAACGAGGAGCGACCACAGAGCCAAACCATGAACACGAGTGCAGAGTCAGCAGGTCCCCATGTCCCCCGGGGGAGTTCGGCAGACTCCAACAGTGACATCTTTTGTTCTGTTCTTCAGCCTTTGCTGATCCCAAGTTCTCCCTGCTTCATCTCACAGTATTGGCATCTGAACTCAGAAACTGAAAAAGAAACGGGAAAAGAAACAGTTTACTTTTCACCCAGACATTAAACTGAAATGAACAGGGAAATCCAAGACACTACAGACAGGTTGTTTCCTAACCAAATATCACACAAGCACCTCCTCCCCTCTCTCCCTCCAGTTCTTTGCAGAGAATCTTACTTACAAAGACCTTTAATAACCTTTAACTAAAAGAGGCTCCCAAACTCCTTCTCCTGTGTCACTCAGACTATTAAAGTAACCTGGGGTTTTTAACACAGGTAAACATATTCTTAAAGAATGGACTCTATCTAAATCAATAATCAATCTGTTGCAAAACCCCCTTCTCAAAGAAGCCCAGGCTGTCCCATTTCAACTGGGGAGCAGGGCTGTGTCAATGGATTTATGAAGTGACGTCAGTCCCAAGGCTCAAGTGATAACTTTTATGTTTTCATGGATCGTTTAATAAGCTGCTCACTTCCCTCCTCTAACCCGGACTTTATTAAAACGAGAAAGATGCACTCAAGTGGTTTTCCAGAGAAGACAAGCTATTTAGACGCGATACTGAAAAGCGATTCCCCATGGTAAGGAAATGAAGAACTGCAAAGTGCTTAGAGAGACATATTTAATGTCTTAAATTCTTACATTGTGTTAACAACTAGTATGATCTTGGCTTTAAAGAAATAAATGGATTCTCAGGCTCCCCTACTTCAATAACCCTTGATTTTTTTCCCCTCCCCAGAAGATGGGGGAAGGATATTTGTTTTAATTATTTAATGAGATAATGCGATGGATACAAGATACCAAGGTGTTTTACAGGGTCATGTCTAGAAGAGAGAGAGAAGCTTTGCCCTCACAAGTGTGGATGGGTATGCAGTGTAACAGCAGGGGAAAATACAAGACTAAGGAGGTTGTTGTATAAGGTGAGCAGCTATAGGGGCCAGAGAGGGAGAGATTACCAGTAGCCTCAGAGACAAGAAAAATAATAAATATAGAGGAGGGGGAAAGGGCAGGGGCAAGTATGACACAGCTGAAAGGAGACTGGGCAAGCATGGCTAAACTCCTTTTCCCAATTCTATTGTAGATTCATTCATTCCTAATATTGTCTTGAATGACCACTGGATCCCAGCCTTGCAGAGATACATCCACAGGTGTCCTACATGGGCACCTGGTCTGCCTGTGCTTCTGCAGCATCAGTTGGCATCAGCTGCATGAACAGCCCTTATCAGGCTGATCCACTCCTTGCTGGGATCAGCTTCTGGAAACAAGACCAGGACGCCTGCAGCAGTTGCTTTATTCCTGGGCTCAGAAAAGCTCAGGAATTATGTGAGCATGCCCTCTGCCAGCCATAGATGCTATTTCCCGGATCCAGCATGTTTGGCTTGCAGATGCAGAGGGAAGCAGTAGTCCTGAGCACCCGCTTCCACAGCCTCCAAGCAGATGCACATGCACCGATGTATCTAAAGCCTGCTCAGCTCTGCCTGTCGCAGATCCCTGTGGAGAGCTGAGCCACTACGTGAATGTGAGAGTCAGAAGAAACGGTGCAACAGGCAAAAGGCTCTGGGGGCTCATGAAAGCAGTGGACACACAGGATTTTTATAGGCCTTTTATAAGCACATCTTGCCCAGGATTCTGGAAGGCTGGACTACCTGAGCTAGACCTTTCATATAACTAGCACAGGAAAGCTCCAGCCTGTGGGATGTCTCCTCCCCTATGAGGACATGCTTATTCATGCAACAGTGACAAGGCAAAAGAGTAAAACATAAGATGTGGACTAGTGCCCCCTCCAGTCATCTAAAGTCTAGATGATTTGTCAAAGCACCAGGTTCACTTAGCCTAGGACAAAGGAAAACAGAAGACTGGGGATTGCCATAAAAGGTTCCTGCAAAGAGGAAGCAACAGTTTTCTGCAGGCCCCTAGAAACATCATCAATTTAGGTTAAATCTGGAAAAAAAAAAATTGTTGCAAAAAGCTCTGGGGAAAACATTGAGCAAGGAACTGAAATATCATTGAAGCACAGATTAGTCTGGTATCTCTCAGGCATAAGCTAGGGAGAAAAAAAATCTGACTACAAAACAAGTAGATGCACTGCACAAGTTTAGGTCCCTGTCAATCCATTTTGGGGGGGGGGGGGGGGGGGGGGGGGGGGGGGGGGGGGGGGGGGGGGGGGGGGTGGGGGGGGGGG
>JAWLRI010001089.1:5397608-5461480 GCA_034781795.1 Crypturellus tataupa
ATTTCCCCCCCCCCCCCCTTTTTTTTTTTTTTTTGCTCAGTGTGAAGTTTTGTGTCAATCTTTCTCACTTTGAACCATTCTTGGACCAGTTTGGGATCACCAGGAAGAATTATTAAAGGGAGAAGCCTAGAGTACTCTTACTATAAGAAAAGATAATTTGGTGAAGAGTTTGTATAGTACAGAGGCAAAAATCAGTCACCTTTGCCTGACTTAGGCCTGAGGAAAGACTCTGATGCTTTGTTTCAGATTGTGACATGCCTGAGCTTTTTCTAACTGTATGTACAACCTTCCCTTCCAGAAAAGTCTGACAGAGACAAGACATGGGAGGCTTGTTCCAACTTGTTCCGTTTACCTTGCTCAATTTGTGAAAATATTCAGAGATCCAAGCAGAATATAGAAAAAGGCAACACTGACTTTAGAGTTATGCTCACCCACAGATATTCATCTAGAAGGTGCATAGGGAGTTCATAAATAAACAAGAGGCTTCATACTTAGCATAGATAGAGATTTCATACTGGGAGTGAAAACATAAGCAAGAAGGCATAAGCTGAAGCCAATAAGGACTTGGATCAACTAAAGAATCATGAAATTTGAAATCAGAAGGGCACCTATGAGCTGTTGTCTGAACTTCTGTATATACAGACCAAATAACTGAAATAAAGCTTTTAGCATCCAGCCAGTAAGCTGTATTGAAACTAAAGCAGAATTTTAAGGAGACATTCATAAAAGATTCCAAGTTTGGGAAATCCCACCACAAGCCTGGGGAACTTGTTACAATGATTAATCACCTTCCATTGTTTAAAAATAATCTGAAATTCATTTCTAGACTAAATTTTTGTCAAATTTACTCCCAGCTGCTAAATCTCATCAAGCCTTTTCTGCTAAAGCAGGATTATTCCAAGTGAATTGTGGTCAAGGAAGCACTCAACAGTCTAATGGGGCTATACTGTAAAGTTAAAAAAAAATATGAAGGTAAAGAAGAAAGTATCACATCTTATATACTGCACTTGCTGCTTTCCTGGCTTCACACTGCCCCTGCTGACTTGACCAGCTGGGAGAAATACAACATATGGCAGAGGGAAAGTTAACCCAGAACAGATTATGAATGAGAATTGTTTTATGGATACTGTATATGATGAGCTCTAAATGAACTATCAGCACTGTTGTTAGACTGTTTTAGTCCGAGTTCGTGTCCAGCAAGGGCTTTTTGGCAAAACATCACCACTGTTTTACAGCTTAAAAAAAAAAATTACAGAGAGGCTGCAGCTTGTCTACCACTTTCTGTAGCTGCTTACTGGTTTGGTGTGGTAGGATGCTAGGAATCTCCTGCTCAACAAGGCAGGGAGCAGGACAGCACAGTATTCAGAGAGGGTTTCTGACACTTCTCTGGAGAGAAGCAGCACTGCAGGAGCTCCTGAGACAGCAGAGAGAAGTTTCAGGTCACCAAAGATGGTAAACTGAAAAATTAGGCTCTTTATTCATTAAATTCTTTTCCCCTCTTCAGTTCTACAGTTTGAATAAAATAAAACTTTGCTCTAGGAAATGTGTCTGTACTGTCTACCCAAGGTCAGCATTCAAGAGGGGCAAATATAACCTGAATTATCTCACATTAATCCTTATCCTTGCTACAAGCCTTTTACCAGGCCAGAAGAGGGGTACAGATGTGCAGCACTCTGCACTAAGGATGACAAGAACTAGATTTGAGCAAAGCAGAGGAGAAAAATGACCCTCTGGCTGTAGTAGTAGCTTTGTCAGCTGCCACTAGTTTGGGATGGTGCCATCATCTTTGACATAACTCCCCTGAAAGCACTTATTGCTGAAAAAGAGACAAGAGATGAGAGGTGCAGAATATAGTGATGGAAGGACAACTATAGGGATTGGGCTAAGAGTATGAATGCTAAGAGCTATTAGAGCTATTAGCAAAAGTATATCTCTTATCTAACCAAAGTCAGTGGAGTTCAGAAAGTGCAAGTGATGGGCTATATTCTATTCAGGACATCTCAGGGTTGCCTTCAGTGGCATAGTCTTTATATTTTAGAAATGCAGTCACATTTTTCCATCACTGAAGATGCTCATATCCATGCCTATGTTCAGAGTGAGGTTTGTTCTGAGCACTCGCCCAATGCTGGATCAGTTTCCCTATGCAGAGATGTCCATGCATCCATCCATCTATCCATTCCTATCAGAGAACCAGGTGATTCCACTGAATTGCTAATTCTCTTTTTCATCAAGAGAGAAAATAAGTAGGAACAAAGCAAGAAGGCAAGAAGAATAAAGGCGCTGACTAGTCAGTACTAAGGGAGGACCCTACAAGTAACCAAGAGAAGAGATTGTTATTATTTTCACTAACAGAGACAAGTGCCAGGAAGGAGAGTTTTTCATTCAGATAGTACGAAAAATTAATTTCTTTGGGAGCTGCATGGGAAACTAACATAAGAGATCTATCCTGTTCCATAGGTTGGAGTATATTTGAATGTGCAGTTCTGGACTGCGCTGATGCCTGCCCACAACACTTGAGTCGGAACAGACTTTACTTGATCTATTCCTCCCAAAGCAAAGCGCTCTGCGAAGGCTATGAACAGTCAGACTTTGACTTGTAAATGGAACAAATTTCCTCTGACATCATGAAAAAAAAAAAGAAGAAACAGGGGCTGGTGCCTACCCGCGTCACCATGTCATTTTAACAGAGTCACTTTTAGGAGCATAAACACCCACTCAAAATTAGTACAAATGTTTCCTTCATCAGGTTGCTCCGACACTAATGGCTAAACCATATTTCCATGGTGCACATCCAACATTCCCATTGCACGGCTCTCCCATCACTAACAACAGCCAATGCATTCAAATGAACAATTGGCAATAAATAAAAATGACAAGAGCAAATTACAAAAGCGGGAGCTGTGGTCTGGGGAATACTCGCAAGCCAGAGAAGCATTACAGTCCTTTCCCCTTTAGGTCGCTAGTATCGACTAACACCCTGTTCATCAAGCTGCGCTGACTCTTTCTTGTCCTTGGGCCTGAGGAGCCTATAGAACCACAGGGCTCATGGCCAGGAGATTCCCCCTCCTCTTTCTGTGGGCTAGTGTTTTTCTTTCCTACAAGTCTGCTGCTCACTCTTATACTCCCCAACACACACAGTTTTCTCATCTAACCTTACTTTTAATAAATGCAATGATCTTCAGTGCAATCAGCTCTTGACTCTTCTACTTAGGCAACGTGGTAGTGCAGTGCATTGTACCCAGTTGTATGGCAACATTTTATTGGTGTTATCAGCCTTATACATTCATAAAACTATAATATCTTCCAATACTATATCAGCATATGGACAAGGACAAGTTTCCATTCAGTCTTTCAGAGCTCCATGAAAAAGCCATCCCAAACGGGTGAATTAGATGTTGTCATTATGGAAGCTTTTAGGCTCTTGTGGTTGTTTCTAATACTGAGGTGTGGAACAGCAGATCAGATATTTTGGTGAACTAGTTTTGATTCAACTTTTATGAACAGGTTTGTTATTCTGGGCCTGAACAAGAACCCAGGCATTATCATCCATTCCTCATTGCACCCAACAGTTCAAAGCAAGCATCCAGGTCATCCCAAGATCATTGCTTTTGCCTGCATATGCCAGATTACTATGCCAAGTATAAACTTAACACTATTTGAATCTACAAGGCCACCTCAAGCTCATTTCAGCTTCATCCCTGTAAGTCTCTTGCACAGACACAGGAATATTTAAGTGACTGAAGCACTAAGATTATCTGTAGTAAGGCCCAGTATTATTACATTGCATCTTCTTTTCGGGGTGGTTCCAATTCTTTTACAGTTTAAGATTTTGGATGCAATTTATAGAATCATTTATTTTGTCTTCGTAGAAAAAAGCAACAAAAACTTCCATGGAGATCCGAGGGGTCCTATTCACTGATCTACCATCAGCAATGGCATGGGTGGTGATAGGTCTCAAGAATAAACTAGCAAGATCCAGAACACAGAGGAATGTAAGTTTCTAGCTACTATTCAGATGCTTACATCAAAACTGAAGTGCCTAATGTTAGCCAGGAAAGTCTCAAGAAAAGTTTTAATGAAACAATATCTGGAGGCAGCCAGTTAAATCAGTGTGAACCTTTATAGAGTAAAACACACACAAAAAAAAACAAGAACCAACCTTTATGTTTTTCATTGAGAAACATAATATTTGGCATATATACAATTGATGCAATGACTTAAGATCCCACTGGAGATCAACTTTTAAATCACTTGACTGCTGCATCCTATTAAAGCAGTACCAAGGTCACTTTAACTTAGCAAGCTTTGACATGGCATTTCAAGGATGTTAAACAATATTTTTCTAAGTTTTTTTTTTTTTAAATAAACATTTCCCTCCTTAGTAGGTCTTTCACTAAGACCTCCATGCCTCCAGATCTTCCAAAAGAAAAATTTAAAATCTACTACTTAATAAGGAAACAAAGGGGGAAAGGAAAATAGTTAGTTGGTAGTAATACCCCCATGTATGGGCACCTAAATCAGTAAATTATTTCCTGTAAAGGGCATAAGTCTTCACAATGAGCTACTTCACAGCAAAGAGATGCCATTAAGGCCTAAATAGAAACTAGAAAGGGATAATTATATCATAAATGGCAAGAATATACTTGTGTCTTACTGTTCTTCCATGGCTTGTACAAGTATTCCCTGACTCGCTCCCTTTCAGGGAAAGTTTACAAGGAGGGATCAAGCCTGAACACATTTATTATCACACCTTGAAAGTGAACTCACCCAGCACAAAACAGAAAGAAGGAAAGACTAATTTGCTCTCAAAGACGCTTGATTAGAAAAGATATTTTCAATTATGTGTGATTGTTTTGAGTATTAGATGGGTCAAAATCATTTAATCTGTCAGTCAGATCAGGTCTTCATCTCACATCTGGAAAAGGAAAGCAAACAAGAGAATGGAAGGTACTGTTTTCAATTACAGTCCTGTAGGCAAATAATAATTATTGTTTTTACTATTATTAAAGGAGAAACCTCAGAACAATCCACATAAGTGATCTGTTAGAAACCATGCTGTACAAACCTAAGCTTAGACATCAATAACCCATGTTTCCTAAACGAAACACCCAGAAAGAGCGGCCTGTTTTCTTTTTTCCAACCTTGTTTTGACAGAAAAAGAAAGTGTGCCTCTGGATACAGAGGATATTCAACCTGTGCAAAATTGTTTCCACTGCAAGTTTTTGGCATTTCTTTAAAAAAAAAAAAAAAACACTACACCTCTCCCTTCCCCCAGTCCAAGCTAAAGAATTTATTTTCTAAAATGAAAACAATTTTTTTTTTGCCCTTTTATTCTCTTTTAAAAGAGAAATGTTTCTACCAGAAATTGACTTTGGGATTACCAATTTTTGGCAACAATCAATACCTAGTTTTTTTAATTGTACTTAAGAGGTGATAATTCCCAACTCCAGACCAATGGCCATCCAACACTAAACCAAACTTTACTGATAAGTTACAACACAAAAATCTTAAGGTTAATTTCATGCTTTTTCCCCTAAAATAAGGGAATTTTACTGCTGGCACTTAGAGAAGGGCCAGCTTATGGAAACCAACTTCTGCTGCATCGCATAGAAAGAGTGAGAGGTGGCAAGACTCATGGGCTAGCAAGCACGCTGCAGAGATGAGTTCCAGCACAGAACTCTAACAGGAAGATTTTTTTTTTTAGGTCACTTTCAAAACCTACTTAAAACTTGAGCATTGCATCAAATGGAGTCTTACAGAGCTCCAAGAGTTTTTAGCCAACTTCTATGTTCAACAGACAATTTAATAGATCTACAAAAGATAGCTAAGAAAAAAAAAAAAAAAAACAGCCATTAAACTTAAGGAGCTATTGACAAGCCTGTATTAGCAAGAAAAAAAGAGAAACTTTTAGCAAGAAACTTGTAAGGCTGCAAATTTGAGCACAGAACAGTTTTTAAGAGTAGAAACAGCAGCAGCATTGCCACCCAGAGCCACATTAGGTGCAGTTTTGCAGAGCAGCTCCCTCCTCTTCCACATTCCTGCCACACACTTTGGAATTGCTCTCGGAAAGACACTGTTCTTGCTATGAAATATTTCCCTCTTGCCATGGCAGAGCATCTGCTGAGCAACTTCTCCAAATCTCGAGCCTGGTAAGGCAGATTAGACAATCCCACTCATCAGGTTGGGAATCCCATGCTAAGGGGTTTGCTGAGCCCATATCTCACTGTAAGGAACAAAACGGCTGTCGCTTTTTGCAGTGAATTACGAGTGGATTTTACAGGCTGAAACTCTGGGTACACCCATTCCTCACGTCAAAGTGCTGTGAAGAATTGCAGCCTGGTGGAAAAGAAAACAAAAATCAAACACTCTACCATCTAATGAAACTCACAAGTTTCAGTGTGCCCACCCACAACGGGGCCAATCTAAACTTGTCTAACTTGAGGATTGATGTTGGCCTTGCACACAATGAGTAGGTAAACTTGGCACCTTGCTGCTTTTCAAGGGCTTAGGGCAAACCAGCTGGATACTCTCGCTGCAAGATGATGCAGCCTCTTTGAACTAATTTATTGGAGCAGAGGTCACCCTGATGTGCAAACACCCCTTCTGTCTGCTCTGTCCTAAGCTGGAGGGGAAGGAATATTTTTGATCATGTCAAAAATCTTTTGATCTGTAGCAGAACAGTCTGTTCAGCTTCTCCATTGCTTCTGGTCAGTCCACAAACTTAAATTAGGTTGAGTGCTAAGCTTTCTATACAGATACCAAGTTCTAAATAGATACTAAGTGATAGAGAATTCACCATATCTTCATCTAACTCCTTTATCAAACTCTAAAGAAATAATCATAAAGACATTTCACTTTAACATTCTCAGACTTCTTGCTTCTATGTCTGGGATTGGATCTGGTAATTTCTTCATCTGCAGTTACTGTTTATTGGCAGTGCTCAAGTCACTTTTTAATCTTCTTTTTATAAATACAGTTACTTAGCTCCTATATTATATGGCTTCGAGGTCTTTTCCATGCATGAAACTGATACTAACTATAATGATAGGTGCAATAGCCAGTGCACCTAAATTAGGCCAGTCATATGTAAGATGCTCCTAATGGTTTAAAACTGTGCCAGATTTAAATAATGACACAGATGAAAATTGCTTAGCCATGGAGGTTCCCGAGGCAAAATTTGTAGGAAGAGGTAAGGTTTTAATTAGACTAACTGATATAGCTGGAAAATAGCAGGCACGTGCTTTTGGACACAAGCCCTTTGTCAGCTCTGAAATACAAGTAAAACACTCCAGGCTAGATACAGGTTGAGAACAAGTTGCTTTGAGTTAAACTTTATTATGCTAATCAGTCAATTTGAGAGAAAGGTGTGCTGTGTGTTGCAATTCCTCAGATCATTATAGGGGAAAGAGCTCTTAAATTCCACTGCACTGATACGCTCAGGACAGATTTTATTTTACTTTTTGCTCATCATAAGGAAAACACCCAGGAAGCATAACTCGGTAGACCAAAGTTCAGGCGATGCCTATCAGGCCGCTGCTGTGTCTGCTTCTGTATTTGGGGATGCAGAAGTCTTCAGCACCTCCAAATAACCCCTTTCCCTTCCCATGACAAAACTGCGTTCACTGGATACAAAAGTGGTACCAGGGAAACTGTTCCACCAAATACCAGTTTTGTGATGATCTACATGGACAAGCCTAAATTCACTTTACTGGCGTCACCTGCATGAGTTTTAAAGAAACAACCTATGTTTGAAGGGCAGGAGGAATCATTACCTCATCTGCTCTGCCCTCCTGTAAAACTGCATTTTGTGTGCGTTAATAAGAGCCAACTGTGCAGAGCAGGTGCTCCGAGACTGACCCCTTCTCTGCTAAGGCAGTTTAAAAACCTTCTGTTGTTTTCCACGTTTACTTAAATATTTGCATGTTGTAACACTATACAATATGCAGACAATGTCCTGACCTGAACTCCTTCATGGTGCCAGTATTGCAAAAGCAAATATTTATACAAACGGTTGTGATAGTTAGTGTAAATAATGAGGCAATAACAACCGAGCAGAGAGAGAGATTTCCTGGAGGTTAAATGCCCAGCCAGGAGAATTGATGCCCTGAACTGATCTTGGTCAGTTACACTGGCTATAAACAGGTGATTTTTGCTATTGTTATATAGTGAAAATGGAAAATTCACTATATACTTAGAGCCCTTTGGCATATTGCCCTGTTTCTGGGTTGCAATTACCATACACATAAAAAAAACAAATGTTTATAAGACTAGCATTAGAATATTTCTTCAAAAATTTCCCATTTCAAAACTTCTCAGGGAGTTATGGACCTCCTGCTCTGCATTACCTGATGCTTTCCTGAAAACCAGAGAAAGAAGGGTGAAGGAAGGGCTTTGTTTTGAGGTCCCATTTCTGTCTCTCTGAATAATGTTCCTGCAGGACCCAAGGTCACCTGGCAGCAGTAAGGGAATATTTGATTATCCCAAGGAAAGGCAGCATCCCATTGAGGTGACACTGATGAGCAAACCACATAAGGTTCAAGATGAATTTGAAAAGCAAACACTTAGAAGCTTGGACACTTCTTTGAACCTAATCTGGAGAAAACTTTAGCACTTCTGCCAGTAAAACTGTTTCAGATTTTTTCTTAGTGTTCTGCTTAATGGTTTGGTGTCTTTTTTTCCAGTCCCTGCTCAATCTTGCTGGGCACAGGAAATAACAAAGTTATTTGTAAAAACTTAGCAGAAAACCAAGTTATAAAAACCATCACTGTGCTGAACTACATATGTTCACACGCACTGCTCAAGAAAATTTTTGAAAAATCTGATAATTAAGTTAATTTGTAACAAGTCTGGGCATGGCTCTTGTACAGTCTGACTTAAACCCATATCCCACATCACAATTTGGAAGAGTACTTTTCCCTACACACAGCTTCCTTCCTTTAGGAAATTCACACCATGTTGGGATCTATGTTATAACTAGACAACTTGGACACCATTTCTTTTCCCTTATTTTTTTCCACAGAGCTGGATAGTCCAGATCCAGAGCCGAAAGGCAGATGAGATGGGAAAGAGATGCAAACACCACTTATCACTCAACAGTAAGCCAGCTGTTCTCGGTTTAGGTGTAGGATGGCACAACTGAGCCCTTGGAAACATATACATGTGCATACCCTGTGGGGACAGGGAGATTTGTCATTTTTATTGAAGGCTGGAATATATTTGGAAGCTATAAGTCTACAGCTATCTTATATCAAAAGCCATTTCATAACAAAACACCAGAGTGGCCCATTTATAGAAGCAACATACTGCGCTCTAGCTGCTTGGGGTGAAAACCAAATACACACTCCCTACCTTTCCAAAACACCACAACCTTCCCCTAGAAGGGTCGTTTCCGTAAAATAAATAAAACTGAAGAGAAAAATGTTGCCCTGAAAAAGGAAGTCAGATATACAGAGGTAATGTTTCCATCCCAAAGTTGTCATGTGAAAGGGTGTCAAACAGGAGGGAATTTTTTGCAATATTTTGCAAGGTTTTGCATCTGTGTAATATGCTAAACTGAGGTGGATACAAGGAAGTTTAATGTAGGACAGGCATTTATTTTAGGAAATCTGTATCCCATTGGAGTAGCTGCAGTGCTATGAATCCAAGCAGGAGGAGAGCAGGGTTCATAAATAACAGCAATCTCAGGACAAGCAACAAGAAATGGCTGCAAAATCCATTCTGATAGACTAAGGCTTCCAAAATGATGCAACTATGAGCTCACAGGACCTGAGGGTCACAGGACCAAAGATACCCGAATGCAACTGTATGAACTTACCCAAGACAACACTTGACATCTCCTCCAGTTCCTGCTGTTCCCATTTGACCTGTGGCTTCCAGCAATATCCAGATCTACCTCTAATGTTCACAGAACACCTCTAAGTATCACAGAATCATAAGGAATCTTATAACAAGGATCTAATTTTATAACAGCAACCTGCTCGAAACAACACGAATGTGAACTTTACCAAATAGTTTAAGTCCACTGCAGGATATCACCGAAAGGCACAACAGTTTTGTGTATTTATGTACACATATCCATATATATGCACACACACCCCTATACGGATATATCCCTCCTTGTCCAAAAATCAGTCTTCAGATTCAAAAGTGCCATAAGAAAAACAATGCTTCCATAATGCACTTTTCAGACACAACTCCTACACACCCCACCACTACCCAAAACAAGATAAATATTTGCAATCAAACCTGCTTATATAGTATAGCAAAGTGATTTTCTTGGATAAATCGAAGGTATTTAAACTGTCTGCCCTCAGCTTGTTTTTGGAATGGTTCACTCCTCACTTGTTGCAGAGTCATAAGAAACATCACTCAAAAAAACATGTCAATAATAAGATTTCCCAAGAATAAAATGAAACAAAATTAATAGCTTTCTTACAGCACTGTTTATTGAGAGATGCTTCTTTTTGAAAGAAACCAAATAGTTGGGGACTTGAAACGCGTTATTTGTACAAGAACTTTCAATCTAAGAATCCATCCTTCATCTTGGGAATTTATTTCAGATGGGGACCAAGCAAGTAATTTCTGTCCTCCTCTACAGGCTTGTCTGGTAATAAGAAACACATGTACAGCTGGAGGGGTGTGAGGTTGGAATCGGACTGGCAGCAGAGACGTGCACATTCAAGAGCAGATGGAACCCTGCTTTTTATTAAGAGAGAAGCAGATTCAAAACACCTGGCAGAAAGGTGCTTAGGTGCTTGCTTTTCCCTTCAGCCTCATGAAAGCCATTGTGACAGCAAAATGCACAGGACAACTCAAAAAAAAATGTGTAAACAACAAAAAAACAGGTTAAAAAGAAGAGAAATTTCTATAATGATTGAGAACAACTGAATAATTAAGCGACAAAGTGATGCTGCTCAACTGTATTGGGAAAATGAGAATTTTGAAGTAAAAGGAAGCAGGGCTGAGTTCATTTGAAAGACATATATGATATAATATTGCAATTTATCTAACATAGTATTAGAAAAAGCCATTAGCTGCTTAGAAGGTTATAGCTTACCAGTGTCCACACCTAGAGAATGATCCTATCGCCCCATAAACCTTGAAATAGATCTAATAAAATAGAACAAATAGTAGTCATTAAAAAAAAAAAAAAATAGGGGCTTTGAGAAACTGGGTACCTATTTCCTGATCTTTTTCATCAGAAGAGAGAAGATTTATCAAATCAGACGACTATTGGAAATAGCTGGGAAATGGTTGTTATGAAGATTACTAATTATGGTTCCGTAGAAGAGACTTAATTAGAAATGCTCAGTTTTACAGAAACTTCCATAGTGTAAAGGTTTCCATATTAAAAAAAAAAAAAAAAAAAAAAAAAAAAAAACCCACACACACACACACACACACACACACAGAAAGCAAGCTCTGAGCAGAATGCCCTTTGGAATTGATAGAAAAAAAAAATACAAATTCCAAAATTAAGTTTTCCTCAAATTTAACATGAGTGTCTTGATTTTTTTAAGTTAATTCTGAAAGCATTTTACACACGTTGATCCTTCCATTGGTAATCACAGCCTCGCTATAAATAGAAAGCATTCGAGCATATTAAGCCTTGTTTTTTTCCTACTCTAGTTGAAAAGACATGTATCAAGAAGTAATGACATGAGATTGCTGTAGGGACAGGTGGGAAGAATAGATGGATGTTGCTCTCATTCCAACGCTCCTGTAACCTCAGAGTTAGTCCCCCATCTAACTCTGACTCGTAACCTGCTGTGATTGATACCGCACATTTCTTTGTCCTTATTACTGACCAAGGCAGTAAATTCCCATTATGGAAGGCCATCAAGTTCAAGATGCTGCCGTATTTCATAGCAGCGCTAACAGAGAGGTTAGTGTAGGTCACAAAGCAGGACTATGGCACAGTAAACCTATATCTTCACTACTCAGCTGCGATGTCTTTCAGGCTGAATGAGCTTTGCTTACCCTGTATCAACCCCTTCAGCCGCATTCTTCTCCCAGAGCCAGGATACCTGATCTTCCGTCTTGCGAGATATTATGAAACTCATTGGCAAAGCATGTCAGCCCCTTCCCAGGGCAGGGGGAAGTAAGGGTTGACAGGAGCAGTGGAGGAGGGTCCTTTAAATATGCAATTTAACCCAACAGTTGACCTGTGCAGAAGACAGCATTCAATTTTATTTTTAAGTGTAAAAAAAAAAAAAAAAAAAAAAAAAAATTATAATTCCCTTATTTTGTTCGCACTCTGGAGACCTACCCACTGACACGCACCGAGACTTCACTGAAAGCTTGTGATATAAAAAAACTGCCAAGCTCTGGTTAGCAATAGATAACACTGCTTTGAGACGCACCTAACACCACCCAACTTTCAACTTGTTATTTCCAAAACACAGAAACAAAGCTCAAAAAAAAAAAAAAAAAAAAAAAAAAAAAAAAAAAAAAAAAAAAAAAAAAAAAAAAAAAGACCCTGAACTCTTTCCTTTCTGGACAATATTCACACCCTGACACTTCTTTAGGGTTTTAGGTCCACTACAAGCAGATACTGAAAAACTTGCACACTCCAGCTCCTTCACAGCAAAGTCAGAAGCCAGTTTCCCTGATGGCTATAGGGAGAAGGTGAAATCTTCCCATTTTGGCTTCCAAACTGGGTATATGCTTCAGTTCACACAGCAGGAGTTGGGCAATGCAGTCTGCTCCATGCACAAAGCAACTTTGCCCAGCCTAGGTGGGCTGGAGCGCCGCTCATGCTGGATATTTTTTGAACATACAGAGAACATGCACGTGCTCAATAGAATGAGGAAATTTGTAAGGGTTTCTCAAGTTCGCAGATAAATAGAGGACAAAGAAGAGAAAAAAAAAATGCCAATTTCTTCAAAGCTTCTGAACATTCTATCAAAGAAACATATCTCTACCTTGCAGATTTTACCAGTATTCGAACCACGTATTCCATCTGATTTCATCCCATTTTCCCTTTTTATATCCCTTGAAGTAGAAGGTTTAGTATGGCCTAGAGTCCCTGGAGATTTAGGGACAGGAGAGACTATTCCCTTAATTACCCTATATCCCAGTGGTATATGTCACAAGACGATTTATAGAAAGTTCCTGGTCTGATCATCATTCACATGCTGTGTGGAATTTATTAAATTCCTTATCGCACAGCCATTTAATCAGTAGTATTATCAGAATGAGATATTTGCCCCACTGGGTGGCATGGACTGGGGAAGGAAAGCATGCCAGGAACAGCTTTCCTGATGCCTATTTTATAAAGACAGTGTAATTTTGTTTTCCCCTCAGTAGAAACAGTTAGAGCCCCAACAACAGAGCAAGGTTTATTCCATGTCTTGTTTTCCGCAATAAATCTCCATTCTCACCTCCATTTTGATCCATGGCCAGTTTAGTCTGCTTATTGACTGTTAAACTGTGTTCATTGTTTGCATTAGATCTTTAAGCGGTCTTTTTTTCTCCCTCTCTCAGATCCATTTTGGATTTTTTAAAAGAGATTTTAGCCTGCAAGAGCTATTTCCTCCTCAAAGTAAAGCTCTCATGGCACTAGCCCCTCAGCACTTGTTATCCCTCCTTTAGAGGGAATATAGTTCAGTCTCCTTGTTCAGTCTTCAAATTCCTTGCTGAGACTGCAAATTGCAACCAGCTATTGTTATTACTTACATTTCAGTCATGCCTTGACTGTGACTTGGCTCCCAGACCACTAAACTGTTTTTGTGAGTATTGAGTAAGAGTTTCTATTCCTAATGCTGAAAGGCTTTGTTTGTCCTCATTTATAGTTTCTAAAATAGAGGAATGTCAGGTGAAAGAGGAAATCTCTCCTTGCTGATTTGTAAGGAGTCTAAGCAGCTATTTTGCAGCTGACTTTCCAGAAAGAAAAGCCATCCTAACCTCTTCTTCCCTTTGCTGTAGGCCAAACTGTAGCTGTAGAAATATGCAGCACTTTTGCACTGGAGACTCAAACAACTATTCAAGCATCTGCAGTATGTTGTTTCAAATGCATCTCCATCCAGGATGGACGTCTGGAGCACAGCTAAGTTGTCCTGAAAGTTCATTTACCTTCATATAAACCCAAGGGAACAGTATGGAGTAATAGAGGGATGGAGAAACATCTGGTCAGCCAACACATGGGCCACAAGAGTAATGAACCCTGCTTTTTAATAGGTAAGTCTGCACCTGCACAAGATTTCCAGCTTCTGCACCAACAACAGCTCCTGAGAGGGATAAATAATTAAGACAATAAGGCCAAGGTGGAAAATGGCTGCGATATTTGCTTTCCTTAAGAGCACATTAGGGACATGCATAAAATCCAACACGGTTGAGTTCTAACTGAACTTTGATTGACCTCAGGCACCCTCTCAACTGAAGAAACTGGTGAATCTAACCTCTGGTACCTGAAAAAAGCACTAATTACTCTTTGGCTGGTCCTAAGGCCTTGTGACTATCATCTGAAACACAGGGATGCTAAAAACAATCATGATTCTGTCACTCTAAAGCATATGGGCCCTGGAATGATCACCACTGACCAACGCACAGACATTTTTTGCTGCTGTCCTCTATTTTTTGGGGTAGGGGGATGACAACTACCTGTTAGTCAAAATTGCCTCCTCCAATCTCAAAAACAGCATGTCTGACATGAAAATAAGAGCTGCCACTGGTGTGCTGATAAAGACAGGTATGTTTAAGGCAGTGAGGTTTTGGAAAGAAGGTCTCAGAGGGAAAGCAAGAGATGCTTGTTGAAATGCACCCTTTGATTACCTATGTTTCTCCAGGAACAATAAGCTATGTTGTAAACAAGGTTTTGCTCCGTGCAACTGATGCTCCTTTGAATTTAGCGAAGCAAACTCAAGTTAAACTTCTGACCCTTCTCCTGTTAAAGACCCCGTCTGAGAAAGCACATCAAAAGCCTGGGGGCTTTTCAGCAGCACTCCAGACCCCTTTGTGCAGTCACCAACACTGATCGGGTTTCACACCCAGAAGAAACAGGCTGGAGTAAATTCAAGGACTCGGAAAAGCACTTAAGAGGTCATCTTGTTACAGAGGGGCAGTGTGGCTTGGAAACCAAAGATGAAGGACTCCTGAAGACTGTTATAGCTTCTAGTATGTCTTAGTCTTGCTGGGCAAATTCAGAAGAGTTCTACATAAAAATGAGTCAAAGATAAAGAATGACAGATAAAGAAAGAAGCGGCAAAAAAAAGGTCCACAACTATCAAGAGAGGCCCAAATTAAGCAAGAAACTCAGCATCTTACCTAGTTGTTTCTCCAGCAGATAATTAAAACCTAGATTTGGTATTTTTCCTTATTAGTAACATACTCAAATTCTAATTATACCTCCATCCTCAGCAATGATTATTCATATGATGCTGGACAAGCAAATTACTGCTGTGCCTTGGTTTTCCCAGTCCCGAATAGAAATAATTAAGTGAGAAATAAGAATATATGCAGAATATCCATAGCAGGTCACCTTTGTATATATCCCTACATTGTTCAGAGTAACAAAGAACATCCAAAATAAGCTAATCAATGTCAGATGAAAGCAAAACAGAAAATGGTACATTAACATAATGGTAAACTACATAATGGTACATAATGGTCATCAGCCACTACTACCTTATCAGTGGGAGATTCTTTTCTTTGGAGTTATTCCACAGCACTTTAACCATGTTCTGACCCAAATGCATCCTAGTTCTTTCTAGTCTTTTAATTAACAAGACTGCTTTGATATTTGCTAATATAAAATTCCAGAGATGGGACAGCAACCATGGGGCTATTGCATAGGTGAAATGGCAGTATCTTCTTACTTGCCTACCAATGACCAAGAGGAGAATTTTCTCAAAACTTGCATGCATTTATAAATATGTAAATGGTCCTTTAACCTAGTGTTTCTAAGACTAAAGCTTCTTATTCTGTTACCCCAAATGATCAATTGGGCACAAAAATGATTCATATCCTTTACTGCAACTCACAGGCTATATTTGGTGAGCAAGTTAATTGTGAACATCTGTCCTGACGGGTCACTGACTGACAGATCCACAGTAATCTTCATCTAAGGAGGGTTTGAAGTGTAAAATGGTGTTTTGGGAGCAAATAGGCTGGCCGTGTGCTAGTGAGTCACAGCAGAGCAATGCAGTACAGGTATGAGCTCATAAAACTGCAGCGACCTGCAGAACACGGATGTGGAAACTATATCAAGGAAAAGCCCCAGTGCCGCATAAAGGCTGTCTGAAAAGCCCCAGCTAATTGCAAATCACAGCAAACCACTAAAGAGAAAAGTATCTTTGTGAAGTCACTGTGTGCAGAAGTGAAATGAAGTGTTGCAAGCTACAAAGTTGAATAAACTGCACATGGAAGTGCCATGCAATACTGCTCCTGTTGACAGAGCACAGGAATGAAAAGAGGATGTAGCTTTAGGGTGGAGTGTAGAACTTGGAAACTGAGCTACAAGCCCTGGTTTTGCTGAAAGAGGAGCCTGAGCCACTTCACCTGAGATGGATGTGGACAAAAATCAATAAGGGGATGGAGAAAAAAATCTGTTGGCCCTCTTTTAGTTGCCACATATAACACTATTAAGTTTGCGAAGAGCCTTGAGTACAAAGATAGTGAGAGAAAAGCAACTCCTTTACATTCAGCAATCCACATACATAAGCATGTACCATTTATATCATAAAATGTGCAACACTATCCCATGAGATGGGAGCTACAATTAGAAAGCCCCAGTTAGCTTCATATATTACCTTAAGCCAATTTGGACCAGGATCTTGAATCCAGCTCTGATATCCACAGTAATCTTCATCTAAGGAGGTTTTGAAATGTAAAATTTCAAATTTTACCCACATATTTTAATAGTGGGTAAAACTGGTCGAACTGAAACCTGGAAAACATGCTCTAAATTTAAAGAAACACAGACTTTTCTCCATCAAATCAAGTTTCTTTATCCCATAAGATACATGGGAGAACACAGGAACCAAAAAACACATGAAAAGACTACTTATTTCAGCCAATAAATTTACAGGGACATTTGGGATGCTTACCCCTTTTCTTCCCACTTCCTCCCCCTCAGCTTTTGCAAATCTACATTAAGTACCACCCTAGGTTTTGTTTTCTGTCTTTCTAGCAAGAAAGCATTTGACAGCTCCAAAGCAGTAGATTCTCCAGCATTTGAAGGCACTGCAATGAGACTAGCTGTCTTTATAACATATTTCAACTTGTTCATTGCAAAACAAGGATAGATGGAGGAGGGGAAGGGAGTGAAGGGTCAGAAAGGCAATTGGGGTGGGGGTTGTGAGGCAATTAAATGCATTTACACTCTGAAGCCAAGAAAATCTTGCTCTTCTCCTCCCTGTACCACCTTCATCTCCAAGGTCAAGTATTCCTGCCAAATGCTCAGAAAATCCGAGTGAAAAATGTGCTAGAGAGGCCTCCCCATGTTATCACCAGCAGATTTTTCCCTCTTATTTTTATAGAGAATCACAAAAATGATTGACTTCTGGAGAGGGGTTGTGACCTGAAGAGATTGAGAAACTCTGTCCTTACTGAGCCAGGAATCAGGGACTAGACTGAACACTAAATCAAGTAAATGTCATGAAGTAAGACATATAGATATCACAAGTAGTGTACTAATCTCATATTTAAGCATTCACATGATTATTTTACAGGAGTAATCACTGAGCTCCAATTGCTCAAATGATTAATAAATTGCAGAGTGGGAACCTACTCGCTAATGGGCCTTTTTTAATTGCAATGTCTTGCAGTCAGAGCAATGTGAAAACACAGGCAAAGTATTACTATATGTAAATGAGACTAGTAAAAAAAAAAAACATTCCTTTTTTTCCTTCAAGTTCAGTGAAAGTGTGGTGCAAAAATATATATTCTGATTTAGTGCAATCCCGTACATTAAAGTCCAACTTTTCCTCTAGAATAAATTTCTTACACCAAGATTGAATCAAGTGATCTGAGCAGAAACACACTACCCCATGGATGAAAAACTGTTCACTTGTTTTCAGCACATCGTGATTATACCATGCCAAGGAATACATGCAATATCTCCTCTATTTGTGTAGCACAGGCAGAAATACTTCAGGACTGGATTCACAAAATCCCCTCTGTCCTCATATTTTTGTCCCAAAGGTCAGTTCCTTGACTTCCCAAAGCCACCATTAAGCTAGAGTCCTCCAACAAAAGATAAACCAAACAGAGGAAGGTTTCCCAAAAGCTTTTAACAACCTAAAGATATAGAAACTGAGAAGAAAAGACTTAATTGAAAGCCAAAAGCTGATTGGGTTTTATCCCATTATTCCTGACTAAAGTGCATGAATGCAAGTCACAGCATTAACGATCACCTCTCCCCTTCTGTGATGGGCAATCCAAGCACAGAGAACCTTTCTTCATGGACAAATGCCTGTGTCTGGCACTTCTCCATGAACTACCACAGGGATCTTGCCACAACTACACCAGGAGCACCGCAGGTCAACCCTAACATGGCTCAAACTGGGCAGGCAGCAGTTTTCAAAGGTTTTTTCTTCCCTATTCATAACTTCCCCTCCCCTGAACATCAGCTGAGAACATTTTACATGCTGTTCTGTTAATCTTTTTCTTTTTTTTTTTTTTTTTTTTTTTCTTCTCTAAAGGCTTAAAATAGCCTAAAGTGCTTGCATTGAAGATGGGAAGAGCATTGTAAGCATTTGTTGTATCCCTACCTCAAAACTAAAACAGCAGTTTAAATCAATTCAGAGCATCATCCTTTTCCAAAGCCCCCTCCATTTCCCTTTCTACTACACAGTGAATCCAACTCCCTCCTCTTCAGCATGGATCATTTGCTGCTTTCAAAGCAGGGCATAGGATGTCATGCAAAGGAGGTGCTTCTGCAGGTGGCCAGTTGTTATATTCAAAGAGAGACACAAATGCACAGAAGGCCAGAAATATTTTATTATGGTATTTATTTATCCCTTAGCAGCATGTATACATCCAGGCTTGGCAAACCATTGCACCGAGTAGGCAGCAACAACAGATTTGCTTCTCCCTCTGCTGAATTAGATAAATCAAGGATCCTGGTGTGCTTTCTAATCTGCTGGGCTTTTTGCACATTTACTTTAGAAACCTGTGGCCTAACTCAAAGAAATGCACACGCTGCACATCTGTGAGGGGATGCACTGAAGGCATTGCCAGCAGCCTGGAAAAAAAATGGGCCAAAGCCAGGATTGTTTCCCAGGCTGCTGCTTCATTTCCAGCGATCTGTTCTTTAGGCAGGAGACCCCCTGACTGTGCTCATCCTTCTACAGCTATAAAAACTGACAGTGCAAAGAGGCAGAATGATTTCATTAGAGCATAGAGAAGTTTCTAGTTTCACCCAGCAAGTTACAGAGAGTTTTGGTGAGAATATTGCAGAAGTTCCTCCATTTAGCATCCAGTATCTGGATATACTAGCATAACTTTAAGTCCAGCCTTGCTTTTTCCTTCCCATCATCTCACTGAATTGATACAGCAAAGCCATCCTTCTGGGACCCAAATCCACGTTGCACCCATCCTCTTCCCTTCCAAGGAAAGGACTAAAATGAACGCTAACTTGTCCCTTTCTCTTCATATGTTGTGACCTTCCAGTAGAGCAGCATTGCCAAAAGCCACAAGCTGGCTGCTGAGTGGATTGGCTTGTAAAACTTAATAGCATGTTATCTCAGTGTCATTTACTATTAAACGTGCAAATATCCAGGTAAACATGGGCTGAACCCAGGTCCTTTATCTTCTGTGGAGGTAATTCTCAAGGAAGGGCTGTCAGTGACAGCCCCACTGTCAGCTCTTTAAAGTCTTGGATGGAGACAAGGCAGGGAGAGGTTTGGTGCAACAGGAATACCTGGCAGGTAGAAGAAAGGTTCCCATACATCAAATAAAGTATCATGGAAATTTTCATTTCTCTTTTTGGTGGAACTGGGCTACAAAAAGTAGGGGAGCATATTAATGAATTTGTTGCTGTGAGTGGATATTTCAGTTTCTAGGTTTTATATGCAGCCTGTGCAGAATACTGTTTCCAATGTCCTTTGCCCCATCACATGATCTCACAGCAATAGACACACGCTGGGAATGATGATGATGATGCAGGTTTACCTTTGAGTCATTTTCATCTCAGATTCCTAAATGGCAAAGCTTCAGCCATGAAGAATTCCCTAACTTTGCTCCTCAGGGACCAGAAAAGGTGTATCAATAGAAAACAGCAATTAGGAAAGGGTATTTGACATCCAGGAGCACCCAGAGCTGCCCAATAAAACTCCTTTCCGAGAAATTAAATAATAGGCTGCCAATGAAAAGGAACATGACCACTGAAATGGGGTTTAAAACTGAGGAGGGAATCAGCCAATTACAAGCACCTTGTAAACATCCAACTGGAGGGAGCAAAACTGATGGGGGAATTTCTTTTTGCCTAGGGAAATTTGACCACAACCTTTAATAATGTCCTCACATTTCACAAGTCCTAGTAACAACAACTTGCGTTCATATAATGCCTTTCATCCTGGAGGAACCCGAAGTGCTTTACAAGTGACTTAGCAAACTATACAATAATATTCACCCCCTCGTTCCCCTTGAGGTTGAAAACTGGCTGCAATTGGCAAGATTTCCCTTTTGGTTTCCAATGTTCCATGACTATTTCTCTAGGCCATTGCTGTTATTTCTTTGTCTTGTTTTAATAGCAAATTTGATAGCATGGGGAAAAAAAAAAAAAGTCAGCTCTTTTCTCAAGGACAGCTGCATGAATAGAATCAATTTGGGAAGTCAAGAAAGAAGAAGGTTCTTGTCACATCAAGGCAAAAAAAAAAAAAAAAAGTTTAGTTTTGCTTTTCAAAGCAGAGTTGGAAGAGATTCCACGAAAATTCAACTTGAATAAAACACAATGTTTGATTTGCTGTGAAATAAGAACTTTCAAAACGTTTTCTGAAGACTGAGGTGGATTCAGTTGTAAAGCAAAACAGATTTAAGTTGGCAAGTGGAAATGAAGCATTTCAGCTTTTAAAAAATGTAATTTTTCTTTTGGATAAATATTTGAAAATATAAGGAAATCTCACCTGGCATTTTTCTTTGCCAGGAATTCACAGCATTACCTAGGACTAACACGAGAAGAGGACAAGCATCACTGCTTTCTGCTGCCTTTCTCTCGCTGTCCACCTGAATTAAAAGGTACCAACTCAAAAAACCCAAGATGAATTTTCCCCTTAATTTATTCAGTTCACCCCAGAACTACAAAAAACACAATTATCCACAGCATCTTGTGGCCATATGTTGTGCAATTACTGCACTGTCCACAATAGTCACTTCTTGTGGTTGAATTTGCCTCTGTCAACTACTAGAAGCAAATATTATGGGTCTAGTGGATATGATCCACTACAATACGTAGTGAAAATTATATCCTTTAGGTGTATTTCTCTGGTGAATTGAAAAAAGACTAATACTGCTGAAAGGGCTTGTTGGATCACCAGATACTGAGCTCAAGAGATGCTCCACATGCTTCTGGAGTAGAGCTGATAAATGATAACCAGCCTATAAAATAAAAAGGAAATTTCCGCCCCAATTCCTCCTTAAAAGAAAAAAAAAAAAATTAAATTCAGAGGTGTTGAGAAACACACTGAGCAGAGTGCAAGAAAAAATGGCTCATTCATGCAGCCTTTACAAGCAGCTGGGCTTGAGCTGAATGAGCTTTTGCTGTGTTCTTTGTGTAATGGTATATTATAAAAATGTTATTAGAAGAGCAAATTTAGGCATAGCAGGAGGAGAAGAGGGGAAAAAAAGCCTGAAACCTCAAAAGATAAATCAGTTTCTTGGAGAATGAGATTTTAAGTCTCCCCTTGTGCTTTTCTCTGAAGTGTTGGATCTTTTCTTCTGCTGATTGGGCAATTTAGAGCAGCAAGAAAAGAGAAAACTTAGTTCCTCTGAGTCCAACAGTCTCTCATATCCTTTTCTGAAGTTGTAGGGCAGCTGGTGTAGAGTGGAATAGAGAGACAGTGGAAGAAACTCTCCACGAAAAGGATCTTTGTTGACTTTTTTCATGTTACAGAGTTCTTGAGAAGAGACTCAATTTAAAAGCAAAAAATTAACCTGAAACACAGCTGACAACACAGAAAGAAAATATACATTGATATTTCACAGAATACAACAAAACTATCAACTCACAACTCTCTTGTGAAAGCCAGGTGTAAAGAAGAAGGAAGATGTTAGCGGGTAAAGCTTCTGATGGACAATGTAAGACACCTGCCCTTGTTTTCATACATGAAAAATATTTGATACCTGAATCAACAGTTAGGATTTCAAATGCAAACCACTTCAAAACAAAATGAAAACAAACAAAAAACCACTTTTCTCACCTGAGAAAGATCATTATTGCCCACCAACTCCCCCAAATTCAACACAGTGTCCTCAGGTGGATCCCCTGATTTAAAAAATTCTGTCTCCAACTGCAGCAGCCATTTGATAGCTTTTCTGCTTGGGGGAACCACGCACCTTCCACTTGATACGTTCCCACACCATACAGGGCAAAAGATTCTCCTACTGCACAGGAAAGCAGAGATTTGTAAGAAAACACCAAAAGCTACACTTGACTGTGTCACAGAAGTTAACAAAAGTCAAAAAGAACAACACAGATGTCCTGCTCTTTTATGGAGTTTGCAATATGATACTGGAAAATAGACCTTGTTTCCTACTGCAGAGGAACACAGGAAAATTTTGCTTTGGAGAAAATGCCTCTCTATTCCACTCCCAGCAAGTTTATCAACTCTAAACAACTGAGCACCACTATACTAACACTAATAAAACCAAACTTTCTCAGGAGCATTCCTTAGCATGAAAACTCAATGGCTTTGAATGACCAGCTTCCAACCTCTCCCAGACCCTCAAAACAGGCTGGCGACTGAAAACAGCCTCCTGGAACGGTCACTGAAGTAGTCTCTATAACAAACTTAGAATAATTCATATACTATTAGCAAGTACAATCAAAATCATGCCATGGACCATCCTAATAGCTTAACACTACAGAATCTCATTACAGCACCTGAAATTATTCCCAAGCCTTCTCCTTTCTGGTATAGATGCAGTCCAAGTGGACTCTTGAAAAGTTTTTAATAGATTTAGTTGCCATTCTGTGTTATTTCCTTAACATACACTTTATTATAAGACCTTCCCTTCCTCCTCCCCATGCCATACCAGTACCTGAGGTCTGCTATAATTCAGCATACAGGTTATGCAGCAATGAATGTGTGAGGCCCACAGAATTAGCTACCAAGCATAAACATGGATAATCAAAACAAATTTGCACTCAGAGGCCACTTGATGATATTGGTGTAAAGTTTCATTGGCCAATAAAATATTTCTCAGCAAGTAAAATTAATGCCTTTGAATATGCACAGGAAAGAGACCAAACATAGTTGAAGCAGCTCCACAGCTAAGTCATTCAGCACCTCTCTGTAGTAAACACTGACCAATTCCATCTGATCTGACCAATATAAATACTTAACAGGGCCTAAACAAGACAGAAAAGGATGTAACATTCCACATACCTTAACAGCCCCTTGCTCCATGAGGCTGCAGCAAAGTAACTTTCAGGCTCTCTCTTCCAGATCATACACCTTATATTGGAGGACAATAAAGCTCTGTAGATCAGCAGACTTTCATTATACACAATAAGTAGCTAACTTCACCTAGTTGCTCTAAATATTATCTCAATACCCATAGCAAAAATTGTCCAAAAGCCTAAAGGCTTCAGGGTGGAAGCTGAGAAATAAAGCAATAGACTGCTGATGGCCTGATTGAAATAATAACACCTGATGCCTTCCAGGTGTATGTCCTTCATCATTAAACCCTTTTGCTGCCAATAACCCTAGGTTTTCTCTTTCTGTCTCCTATTTGCAAGTCCCTGTTGTCTCTTCGTGTTTTCTTGTTTCCTTGAGGCGTCTCACACCTTGAAGTTCACTCGTGGCTGCTAGTTCTCTTCCATATACATATTCTGCAGGTTTATGCATATTACTGTTTGCCACATGTTTTCCCCAAAATTGCTTGTGTTCCAAGTGTTCTCCAATTAAACACTGGGGAAAAAAGACAGTAGCTTTTTTTTTTTTTTTTTTTTTCCAAAGTGGGAATGCTGATTAAGGTCTCAGTTCTGTGCAGCAGAAAATTTTTACTAAATTCGATGGAAATTTAATGGACCATTAATAATTGTGAGAACTCCAGGTGAGCAGACAGACTTAAAACACGAAACACTTGTTTCCTCTGAGTTATTTATTCCAAGTCTACTTGGATTTTTGAATAGAATTTTATTTGTCAGAAACTCAGCAAGTAAATAAAGAGGTGGAAAGAGGAAAAATAAGCATGAGACATCGCTCACCAAGTGCCCAAATAGTCTGTATATGCCTGTGTGCATTCACACTTCGAGTGGGAGACCATTCTCACAGCTGGTATTGACCACAATGTCAAATGAGGAGATTGTAGAGCTGTAGATCTGTAGATCTGAAATTGTAGACTGAAAAAATAATTTTAACAGTCCATTGGCTTTCTCTCTGCCCTGTTGGCAGCTCTGCCTTCGCTTAGCTTTGAACACATCCTCTTCCCACTACATCTTCTTGGTTATCAATTAAAAATTAAATCCCATTAATGTTCTGGAAATAATAAAAAAAAAAAAAACTAGATACACAGAGAAGGCTTCTGAAAGAGATGACACACAAGGGCAAATCACCATGTACAAGACAGATCACTGGGATTTGCTATGACAAAATGTTCAGGCAAGACAAATGGGTTGTTTAACCAAGCTATATTTTCCTATGCTGAAATAGGTCTTTGCTGGTAATGGTACATAACTTCATTAAGTGTATTTTTCTTGGCTGGGGCCATGGAAAAGAATGCTTTTTCTTTCTCTCACTGTCTCTTTCTTTCTCTTTCTCTCTCTCTCTCTCTCTTTCTTTCTTTCTTTCTTTCTTTCTTACAGCCTCTTGTCAAAGATTAATAAAGTACTGCAATTAGAAAGCTTGAAGTAAAATTATAAATGATCTGAGCATCAAATCACTGAATATTCATTCCAGGGATGAAATAAGGCTATAGCTCATTCTAAAGAGGTTGGCAAGGCTTATTTTCAGAATCATAGAGGCATAGAAAAATACAGCTGCTCAGTGAGAGATCACTTGCTTTATCAACTCACCTCTTGCAGAAGTCATTCCAATGGATATTTATCAAAGCTAACGCAAATTCGTATAACCGTTACTCCTAGGCATGCATACAACACCTGCAAATGGCAGTACAAGAACACTTGGACTATTTTCCACCCTTTACATGTTGTCTCTATGGGCTCTGCTCATCTTGGCCTAGGATGTTTAGACATCCTGGCTTGACCAGGTCACAGAGAACATCTGGTGAATGTGTATCCAAGGGAAAATATTCAGGAGGCTTTTTCTGACTTTCCTTCTTCTGACTGTCCTAAAGATGCTTCTATTCACGCAACTTGTGGTAGAGCCGCAGTCTCACTGGCAGCTGGAATGCTGAATTAAAGGACAGTTCACATAAAGAGGAGGGCTCAATGCACACCTTTTTCTTTCTTTCTTCTGAAATATGTGTTTTGGCATCCTTTATTACTTATGCATCAAAGCCTAGGACTTGGGCTTCTGAAAATGGAGGAGCATCAACAAAAAAAGCAATTTTATGCCTAAAGTTTTAAACTTACTCTTGATTTACACTCCTGACTGTGAACTTGACTATTTTTGTGACCCCCAGAAAGTTATTGAACTCACTGTGAATTTATCTGTTTCTCAGCTGAAAACTCAAGGTAATAAATTCTGATATGACATTATTAGATGTTTGAATCCCAAGACCTTTAGCATTGGGACTATCTCTTATGAAGCTATGTACAGAAGATGCCAGAACAATCAGTGCTTGGATCCTAATGTAAACATCCAAGGTTACAATAAATTTTATTTTAAACATGGAGAGAAGCATTGCTTTGTAATTCCAGCTCTGGAAGAGTTTCATAGACCCAGCTTAGCCTGGGCTTCAATCTGTGGTCTTGCTGATGCTCTATAACTTGTGAATCAAGTTACCTACTTTCTCCTACAAATATTTTATCAGTAATTAACCAAGCAGGTAACAATCCAACTGTTAAAACAAATTATTCTTTATTCCATTTATTCATGTGATATGAATATGAATATCATGAATAAATATATGAATATATGAATCCCCCAAGCTTTCTCCAACAGAAGGCTGCACAAACAATAATGAATATCCATAAGCATTCAGTCTACTTGTCTAGGTATTTCTAATTTAATTCAAATGTATTTAGAGCTATAAGTCCTGGCCTGCATCCTCAGGACATTTCAGTATTTGATTACACACACTGAGTTATTTCTAAATACCTCAAATGTTGCACTCTATAACAATTGCTGAGGAAACTACTCCAGAGCATAACAGAAAAGTGAGATTTCTTGCTAATGAGGGTTATACAGTCTTCCTAAATTAATTTCATGTAAAAAATGAGGGGGGAGAGAATTCATTTTGCTTAGCCCAGAGAAAACCTTAAAGTCAATATACCTTAAGGCAACAAGCAGGTCATAGCAATAGCAAAAACAACTTTCAAGCCAGTGAGCACATCTCTCCTGTTTAGAATGAATATGTGTCTATAGATCAGGCTTGAACAAAACGTATTTAGTAAGAATTCCAAATTTAAAGATTCATCTTCTAAGTGTAGAATTTTCTCCAGCTCTGTTTGAAGACAAGTTTAACTGGGTGAGCTTGATCTGGAGAAGCCAGGTAGGATATAGAAGTGCACAGAAAATATTCATCAATTTAATACGGCAGAAGAGGGGAAAATAACATCTCTGGGTACAACATGCCCTACTGTTCATCGTGTTGTCAAAATTATCATTCTGTTGGGCACAAGAGCTACTGCTACTGTCATTCTCTAAGGCTGGAAGAGCTTTGTAATAAAGGCTGAAGCCTGCCAATGTGGCAAGCATGTGTTGCTAATAAGAAACAGAAATAGTTCCCTTATTCTGATGACCACTGAATACGAATTTCAGTCTGCCTTTGCATTTTTTTAGCCTGCCTCAAGACCACAAAACAATTTCACTATGTTACACGACTGAATAACCCTCTCTTTTCTCCATGACACGTCTGTCCTTAAGTGAAGCACATATGAACTTACCACCCTCTTGTGCCTTGTCCTTCTCATCTGCAGACGAAACAAGTGATACCAAAAATCACAGTATCTGAAAAACGTGTTGTGATTTCCTGACAAATAGCACTGCAGAGGACTTCAATAATGTCATATAAACCCCCTGGCTTTCTATAGCAGTCTTTTAGTAGCAGGCATTGCTTAATGCAGGCTCGGCTGGAACCTGTTTGCTACAGAGCAGCCTCACACAGGGTGATCAGTGGTTCCTCATACAAGAGAGCTGTTTATTATCCCTCGTTGTAATTTTCCTTCACAGTTATTTGTAGTTCCATCTATGAGAAAATGGAGGATTTATCTCAATGGAAACCTGGATTACGAAAAAATCATTTGCTCTCTGCAGAAAATTTCGACTTTTGTCCATTGCCACAAACCTGCCATACGGACAACCACAGCTTTCAGACAAGGCAAAATATTTCGACATGCCTTAAATGAAGTATTTAATTTCATTTCTATTTACTAAATACTCAGTGGCTGCCTTTCAGCTGCCATAAGGCCTTCTGACATTTATTGCCTAATGGTCCCCTTCCCCATCTGGATTGACTGTCTACATAGACCACTATATAGTCCACTCATGGCCAGAGTTTTGTTAAGTTTTATTAAGAAAATGAAGGAATGTGGCACAGTTTGAGAAAGACAAGGCAATACTGTCCTACCTCTAAGATGCTGCAGCTTGTTGCTGTATCTAAACAACTGGCATAGTGAAAGGGAAACTGATGTGGAATGTAAGGGAAGAACAGCAGTGCTTCTGGCAAGATGTTTGCAGCTCTACAATCCCATCTCATCTTGACAAACATCAAGTTTGTGGCACTTTGCATTGGTGGGCGGTGCTTTCTCTCCACACACACCCTATTAGATGCTAATAAAAAGAGTGATGACATGTGCATCCTTATTAAATGGTTTGATTAGGGTCTGTCTTACCGCAGCTCTACCACAAGAAGGGAGAGGGATAGGCCGATGTTTTGACTTAATTTTTCAGGTTTAGCGTGTCCTGCACAGATTGCAAAGGTTTTTTTTTTTATTATTTTTACTGAAAGCAAAAATCATCTCCCTCCCCTGAAAAAATCCCTACTTTTTGAAGCAATTCTGTTGATTTTTGGCTCAATGCCGTGTTCCATTTGGAAGCCATATTGCAGTGCGAGCAAGGAAACAGCCAATAAACGGGGGCTCTGGTATTTGCTTTTCTGGAAGCTCTGGGCAAAACCCATAGCTAACACACTTAATTTGGGATCCTAACAACATCTGCTTTCTTTTCAGAGCTGTAATATTTTTATTTTATTTTTGCCTCCCTCCCCCTCTTGCTCGTATATGCATCTTTATGCACTGGATGTTGGGAGGGAGCTGAGGAGCTGCTCTCAGCTATATAAGCAGAGCAGAGCAAAAACTGAGCCCTGAAATCTCTAGATAATTACGCCTGGCACCTAAAGGCTGCAGCAGTAATGCTTATATTTCCTTCACACTCTATTGATGGATGGCGTGCAGGGGGTGTGAAGCCTATTTTCCTTTTTCCCATCGCTGTCCAAGTGCTGGAACTGCAGGATGGGTTTTTGTAAGCTCAGTCTCTCTTAACAGATGTTGCCTTTTTCTTCTTTTATTTATTTTTTTTTTCAGCATGGAGAGGATGTTATATTAGCATCTGGTTTTAAACTGAAGAGCCACAGAGCAGAGCAGAGTTGGTAAGAGTGAATTGCAACTTTAGGTTGTCTCCAAAAATTCTTGCATATGCTGACCTGGCAAAGAGATGTTGCAAAATTTTACGTGCCTGAAGAGGTTGCTGTGTTTGATAAGTTCTCCCAGTTTACTGAGCTCTTGGCAGAATTTTAAGTGACTATGTAAGTGTGCCTGTTAATATACATTTGTATCTTGACACATATGAGTATCTAGACGTAGTCTGTAAAAAAATGGATTGTGGTGAAGGCTCCCTCACCATCAGTTTTGAAATCAAGATTGAACTGACCTTTAATATACATTTAATCTGCTTGTTGTAGTTCCAACAGAATTAATTTCAGAGATTGATTAATTTCAGATAGCCTCTTGATTCTTTTGCTGTGCAAGACACACAGATTATATAATTAATCACAAAGGCCGCTTCTCACTTCACAATTTATGAATCTAATGAAATAAATATTTTCATAATTATACATAGACGTGTGTGCGTGTGGTTTGCATGCATATATGTAAAAACTACATGTATGAAACTACATATATTTTGAAATATTGTTTGAGATGTACTACATTATCTTCCCAAATAGAAATGGTGAATTAATCTAATCCTAGAAAACACTGACGCTAAGGTAATTCAGAGGGTCATTTCTGTACAAATAAATAAGATTTCATATAAATAACAAAGAAGAAATGAGTCTCTCAATGCAACATACATTTGCCCTGCCGCATGGTAAACCTCTCTGCTGGATTGTTTCTAGGCTTCTCTTGTGCAAAAGGCACAGTATTTTTTAATGGATTTCTGATGTGTAGAAATATGCTAGGAGCAGGTTCACCATATTCAGTCTTTCACATCAACCTAAATGCACTTTTGAACTCAGATTTCAAGAGTCACTTTATTATTATTATTTCTCCAAATATATTCTAAGGATTTTGAGAGGAAAGAAGCAAGAATTTCCACAGAGTACTTGCTCTGTTTGGTCTAAGTTTTGCAGCTTTCTCAGTGAAAAAGTCAAGTATTAATGTTTTTAAGTTATATTTATAAATACTTACATGCGTGCATATAAATTCTTATATAATTATATACTTATATATTTCTCAGTTTAATAAGTCTTTTTTTTCTTCCTAAGCAGGTCAACTAAAACTGTGAGCCTATTTACCACTCTCAAAAGCACATTCTTTATTTTATTTTTTTTCCTCTGCAAGCAAGTAAAGGAGATTCACATGATTTTATGGAAGAAGCACACCAGGAAGGCATAGGAGCGAAGTTTTACAGGTCGCTAAACCAGGGATCTGAAACCAAAACGTGGAAGCTCCTTCTCAGGTAGAAAGCAGGTACATTCAGTGGAGACCTTAAATGACTACATTCAACATACAAACGCCTAAACACAGTGTTGGCAATACACAAATAAATGAAAGCAAAGCCACAATATATGGCTCTGGGCAAACTTGGACTACAGTCAAATGGAAATGAATGGAAAAGTTGTGTGGTACCAGCAGCAAAAGGACAAGGTAGGATCTCAATGCCGTATCTCCAGCAAAGTGCCCTCATGTTGGTGCTGCCCTTCTTCAGCTGCAGTCCCCAGGGTAAACTCCGTCCTCAGGCTATGAAACCTAAGGGATGTCACTATTAAATTAGAAACAAACACAGTTCGCCGAGAAAGAATCCTGTTCCACATGTGAGCCCCAAATTGGAAGGCTATATCTGGAGAAAAAAATCCTTTCTACTAGAAAACCTTTACTAGTTGGTTTTCAATCAATACTTAGTCCTTTTATTAACTTCCACCCCTCCCTGATAGAAATCTAGTTTTTATAGGGTTATTTTCTTGGTAAAATATTTGCTGCTTTTGGATGATAATTATAGCTGGTTAGAAACCAGAATTTCCTTTCCTTAGGATACTCTGGCATTTGAAAGAGGAGAGGTTTTATTCCAAATTGGACCAGAAAGCCAACATTGTGAAATTCCTTGTGAAAAGAACACACTAAAAATTTCAACAAGGGACTATTGAAAGATTTCATTGTCATAATATCAACGTATGCTGTCCAGTAAATGAAAACATGTTCCAGTGAGGTTGAAAAAAAAAAAAAAAAAAAGAAAAAGAAAAACTTGTGTTTTAGATGAATCTTTTGATTCATCTAGACTTTCAGGTTATGTTCAAATAGTAATAAATTATGTTCAAATAATAAGAAAGCTTACACAAATACTTCATATAAAGTGAAAAGAACAACAAAATGAAGGGCAGTTATTAAATGGTCATTCATACCTATTCCAAAAGCAAAAATCATCTCTTTCCTGTGGGAATTTTCTTTAGGAGAGATAATTTCTCCTGGATTGACCAGAATGCAAAGGTCAGATCTTTCTTGTTTTCTCAAGGTTAACTGCAGGGCACAGCATCTCTTGCCAGGTGGAAAGGACATAAGAAACATGAGGTTATTATGGAAGGAGCAGAAGAAAGGAACATCTGGAAAAAAGGACACCATTCCACAGGAAAACTGACTTCAACCGGTCAGCAGGTTCATGCAAGAACTTATTATTTCTGAAGATATTGGCTTAGAAAAAGGAGCGTTTGCTGGGATGTTTGATCCTGTAAGCAATGGTGAAATGGGTAAGAACAATTTTTAAGTCAGCAAAATTGGGAGATTGAAGGAGACCTGGCCACTGAATCAATGCAACCTTGGGCAGGAAAGTTAACCTCTGCGATGAGACTTTCCTGTGGTCTGGTACAAGGAGGTTGAACACACTCATATGCCTTGCTCGACTGATAGGTTTGATGGAAACTTTAGGTCACAGAGGAGGGGGCTAGTTTTCTTCATGTGCAAGTGTTATAGACAGATGACAGGAACCGCCAAAGAGATGTGAATGAAGAGGCTGGAAAATAAATTTCAATTATCTTCTGGTCTAGTGCAAGCCTCCACCAACTCCAGTGACTCTACCTGACTTCTGGGGACTTGGTCCAATGTGGCAATAGGATAACTGAGATAACATCCTGCCCCTTCACGGCAGAAATAGTGAAGTTGTTAAAGTAACCACCAAGGCAGATAAGAACATCGGCACATTATTCCCTTATGATCATAGTTACTTTTTTCATATTTTTTTTTTTAGCTTTTCTGGCATATTCATCTCTAAACATTATCTTTTATTAATTCACTGTTTATCTCTATTTTTGCCAGCTGTCACAGAAAGAGATCTTCTAAATCACCGCTTGGTACAAAGTAAATGTTGTTCCCCTCTCACCGAGGCGTGTTTGTGTAAGAAGATCTCAACTGTTATCAAGCAGGAGGAAACTCTGCTAATCATCAGGACTTGTAGCATCGAGTGCTATTTGGGCAGGCTGCCCGGCAGGCTGAGGTGTGTGCGTGTGTGTACGTGTGTGTGTGCATTTCTTTGCCTGCTTATTATCACTTTGTGCGTTGCCCTTTAGGAGCTCCTACTGCATTCCGGAAAATTACAGCCTGTTTTCAAACATTTAATAGAAAGAAAAAATTGAAATTGTACCCCTTCCTCCTTGTCTTCCAAATCAGGGAAAGATTGTCTTGTTGAATTAGATTTGGTACTCGGATGGACTAAACCGCTGTCGCTCAGGATGACACTCAGGAACGGTTTCCATGTATCCAATCAACCCCAATGTTGTATCTGTACCAAAGCCGCATCCTTCCAAATATCTTCTGTTTTAGAGCAAAAATAGCAAAAACCCGCACGCAGGGCTGAGCAAGGAACTGTTCAGGAAAGTCCACATTGGAAAATGAAGGCCCTTACACTGGCAAGCAAATTTTCACACAAATATTCCAGACAAACCACAGGGTATAAACACAACTCATTTTTTTTCTTGACAGACAAGTCCATCTCTTCTGGCACAACTTGGTTTTCCCTTGAAACTCATCTCCTTTTTCTAGAAAAGTTTCAAATTTCCTTGTCCCCTTCCCTGTCTGCACTTAATAGTTCCCTTATGCATTAGGACTTGCGCTCATCTGACCTCCCAGTGGTGGAGAACTGGGAATATAATTGCCCCAGACTTCTTCTCCATGCCAAAGAGAAGAGAGGCACTTCCAGGAGATGATAAATTGACCTCAGAACTGAAATCTCCATTTCGATCTACCAATCTCCATCTCACAGATGCTGGTGAAAGTTCCCCTTGGTGGGTCACTGAACTAAAGGGAGGCTCCACCTTGCCTCACTGGTTTTGAATGTCAGATAATTAGAGGAAAGGCCCAAGGGCAGATTCAAATTAGTTTTGTAGACTGGCATATTCCCTTTGGCTGTACTTTCTCCTGTTATCACTTTGCAAGTGGAAGCAGATTTCATGTCTATCTCAGCCAGTTCTCACATGGTGCAAGACACCAGCGATGCAGAATTGCAAATTGTTGCAATTTGTTCATTTCCTACGCACATACGCGTCTTGTTTCCTGGAACAGCAGTTACAACAAGCTGTATGCACGTAATTCGGTATAGCAGGAGCTAAAAGTCGTGAGAAATGTTGCCTCTTTCCGCCACGGTCATGTTCAGTCATCTTTTAAAATAGCCAAACCAATACCTCACCCACCACTTATCTCCAGAGCTGTTTGCAGCTTGGCACCTCTCATCCTAAGGAAATGATGCAGCATGAATGTCCCTTTCCAACTTATGCTTTCTTCACATCATACCCTTTTTTATTTTTTTTAATTTTTTTTTCAATTTCCTGCAACTATCTAGCTTACACACAGCATGAGACACTGGAGTAGGCTTTCAAAGTCAGCTCTGAATGTTGCTCCAATGTCACAGATTTGTCCTTTCTACTTGCTAAGGATTCACGTCTGATCAGGAATGCAAGGTAGATGCAAATTTCAGGACGAGTTCAGAATTTTGGTACAAATTTCACAGTTTTTCCTTTTCACTTTCAATGCCTCTCCAACTCCGGAGAGTAAAGCACAAAAGTGGTTGCATGTAGGAGTCTATTTGAAGAACATCTTGTAAATGGTTTTCATTATAGTGTTAAAGTTAGAAGAGTTAATGTAGCTTTCAATTAATGCAGATTCTTGGATATAAATAAATATAAATATGTATATTTGACAGAGACTAGGGAATATCTACAAAATAATAATAATGGCCTGAGTCAACAGTGGGCCCCTTAGTGAATTGTGCGTTATGCTCAATGAAAGCTTTTGCCTGGGTCAGTACATGGTGGAAAATGATAGACTCTAGCACAGATACACTGGTAGTCCCACAATAACAGTTCTATACGTACACAGATGCTGATCTGTTCAAAAGGACAGTGTGTTTTTCATTTTGCAGCGTTTGGCTAAGGAAATCGTGTAGTGGTTATGGATTGGGTGACTATCACCCTGGCCAGCTAGGCAGGTATGATTTATTTATCAGCTTTGCAGCTTTCCACAGCGGCTGGAATAGGGGGGAGGACAGAGAAAACTGCAGGGGAAGAAGAAGAAAAGAGTCGGGGAGGGGAACAGGGAAAAAGCAAGATTTATATCCAGATGGGAATGTTGAGACAAGGGTGGGAGCTGCAGCAGGGAAGGGACGGCCACAATGAGGACTATTCATCAACCTCTGCAGCAACGCTGCCTTGAAATGTACAGGGCTAGAAAGTATTCCTGGAGCTGCATCCCTGGGGGTGCCTGGGCTTCCATGGAGGAAGCAGCTCCACACCAGTAGCTGAACAGTATCAGGCTCAAATATCTCCTACTGCAGTTGCATCTGGCTCTGAGCATCATAGAGAGCCTTTTTTTCCCCTTCTACAATCCCTTGTGCAGTGGTAAAAATAAAAGTAATTGCAGTGCCTCCAGACAAGGTGGATTTCAGCAAGGGCAATATTAATGAAATAAAGTCATGGAAGGTTATGTACTATTCAGAAGTTTAGGATCATAGAATCATAAAAATCAGCTGAAAAGGGTGAACCAGGAGATTAGACCAGGTTGCCCAGGGTAGAGTGCGAGTTGGGTTTCAAAACAAGAAAAGAGAACCTCTCTCTACCTTAATATCATGGATTATGTTCTCAATATAGTAAATTATCTCATCTTCCAATACTTTTGACCAATTGAGCTGAGTCTGTTAGGAAAGAAGTAAGTTTGTCCTGGTACCCTTAAGGATTCAGATCTTTCTGAATTACAAAATGGGAAAAGAAATTACAACATAAACAAACCAAACAAATTACACAGAAATTAATACATATGCTTTATCCTGAGTCTATGCTAAAGATTTGAGGGGAAAATCAGAGGATACAGTTCATCTGGAAAGTCTCCTAATTTATCTTCTACATCTGCTATGCAGGAAACTGTGTGTGCTGAGATTCCCAATGGTGTAAATTGCCAGAGTTCCACTGATTTCAGTAGGATGAAGCAAGTTTAACAAAAAGCCAAACATTCAGGTCCAAATACCGTTTTTTTTCCCCTTTGGTTGCTCATATAATTCATTTAGAATTTAGACATTTTATTTTGAAGATGGCCAAGAAGAAAGAATGTGGTTAATTCCGATAAAAAAGAAGTGAAATAGAAAGTGTGCTGATTCTTGGGGAACTCAAAGGGTTATCATTTCTTGTAGCACCCAAGTGTCAATATCTATATTAATCAAAATCATAGCCTGCTGCAGAAAGAATGGCATTTTCCCTACCTATGCAGTTACACAGTGGAGTCCTGGAGATTGCTCTGAACTCATGTAATACCATTTGGAAACCTTTGCACTTTCTTCACAAATCACTTAAATCATTTTTTTTTCTTCCACAAAAAGCCTGTCTGGGCTCCTATTAAAATTTCTGCTTACATCATTCCTCGGTTTATCTTATCCGAGTTCTACATCTGTTGAAAGCCAAAATCCTCAGCTAGGCCAAAATCTTTTTCTGAATACATGGGTAGACAAAGAGTCTCCCACAGACATTTGATTAACACTGATGGAAACAGCAATATTTTTGCATTGTCTGATGTGGTCAGGGTCCTGTAGCTGAGCAGTTCCTACCACTTAATTCTGAGCAGCACCTACCACTGCTGCTTTTGTTGTGTAAATTGAAGAGATCCTGCTCACCACCATCCTTCTCCAGACCCACAAGGATCACTATGGCTCTGCTCTGTATGTTGAACAATCTTTGTCATCATTTGTTTTACAGTGTGAACCCCCAAACTGAACACAATGTGGCACTATCATTTCTACTAAGATAATAGCACTTCCTCCATTCCTTGTCACTTCTTTTTAGCTCTTCTGACTCTAAGCTTGTTTTCCAAGGTGACCACTAACAATCTCTTGCAGAGCCATCACTTTATAGACCGCAGTCACCTTGACCAGATATTTCTCCTGTTGACCAAGGCTTTAATTTCCCTGTTGTAGCTAATGATAAATTCTTGTTTCCTATAAATATTGTGTGATCCAACCCAAAAGCCTCATTTCAATCAGAACTTCGTGATTCTGGTGGGTCTAATAGGACGTTTAAAGGTTTTGGTGACTTTCACCATGAGATAATATTGTCAAGTTGGGTCTGTATGTCTCTGAAGAGATCTCCAAGAAAAAGTGAAAAACTAAACAAAACAAAACAGAAAGGCCATCTGAAAAGACCCTTTTGATAACAGGATGGCTGGAATGGTTTTATGTTTCTTAGCTTTATCTCCTAATGCAGTAATGAGTCTAAGGTTAGGCATGTAGGTTAAGCCGCTCGGCTAAACTCACAGGGAAGTCAAAGGAGAGAGATTATTCTCTCAGTATAATGACTCATCCCACCCTGAAATAAGCAGGTTTGTTATATCCTGCTGAGACAACCCGCTGAGTAGAGAGATGAAGTATCCAGAGAAGAAACCTTGGGAGAAAATCATAGAACCTCAGTAACTTAGAGGACTGAGATCAAGGCATCTAGAGAGAATTTCTATGACTCAGACCATGGAGGTAAGTTGTTTAGCCAAGGCAGTGACCTCAAGAGAAGAGAACTTGAAAGGGAAAAAGTCATAGAAATTACACACAACCATCTTATGGCCTTACTTATTGCTCACAGATTCCTCATGTGAGTGACCTTACATTATCATGACACCAAATAACTACCTCTAATTGAAGAAATTGCTAATTTTTACTCAGGTAGGGATAAAGTAGACTAGTTTGAACAAGTACCAGTAAAACATTTTAACTTCATTATTTCTGGTAATGTCTATTTTGCTCACAAACTGCTCACAATAAAGCATTTATTGGAAGAATTTTATATGAAATCCAATATAGATATTTCTAGTGATGAACTCAGATATTTTACTAGTATTTTGATAATTTCTGGGGTGTTTTGGCAGATATGTTTTGGAAGTATTTCATTTCCATGCTGGCGATAAGCGGAGTACATAGGAAATTTTATCTCCTTCCTCTCTCCAAAACTCTCAAGATTTTTCATTTTTTCTCTCCCACTCTAAATCAGGACAAAGCCAAAAATCTTGTGTTCAAAAGCCAATTATTTAAGAAGTATTGCATCAGTCAAAACCTTTCAAAGTTGGTTAAATTCCAATTTTAAGCTTTGGTTTTCTTTTTTAATATTATAAAAACAGCCAAACCAAAAAATCCTCCCTTTTCTTTTCAATTTAGAAATGCTGGAATTGGATGGTTCAACAAATCTCAAAAGCTCTTTACATTCAAATGCAAAACTTGGTCATAACTAGCCCTTTCCCACAAAGATCCATCCATTGGATGACTCCACAAATTACAATAGTGATCAGTGATTTTAGTAAATTCATCAAGGCCATGCACACAACAGTGGTGCAGCAAGCGATGAATAAATACTTTGTTTTTTCTGCCTCTGGAGAGCTACATACAGATGCTACTAGATCACAGATCTGCTGGGTGGTCTCTGATTAATCCCTCTGTGTATTTTCCCCTCACAGAACTATCATTCAGTTAGTTTATCCCAAAACTGCATCTCCCAATTCCTAAAGAAGCCCCCAAAATGACTCTGATTGAGGTTGGAAACAGAGTGCTCTGGGAAAGTTCAAATAAAATGTCCCACTTTTGGTGTTTGTAAGGCTGTGTATATCCCCACAATTATTTTGATACCTCGCTGAATTATTCACAGCATGAAATGGATATGAAATCTAATAATCTCATGGTATTTTCAACATCCAAGTGTTGGAATACCAGGAAAAAGCTGACTCCCTAACTCAATGACCAACCCTTAGAGAGCTGAAGAAGGCATCAAGAACAAAACAATTGTCCAACTTAGTGCCATGCACTTCCCCCTTTTAAATGTTGCCTATGGATGGGGAAGAAACCAATTCTGAGTGTTTTCAGCTGCAGTTGGCAAAGGGATTAGGAAGTTAAATCATATAAAGTGGATGGAAAATAAGACAGGAGAATATAGTTTCTAGTGGGTCATTGCAGGTTTAGGCAAGACCTTGTCATGGAGCTAAGATAAGCCACAGCTGTAAGGTAATTCCAAGGTGGATTGTGAGCAACTTGCCAGGCCATGTAGAGTGATCTCAGATTTATGGGATTTTGTTGCCTTTACCAAACAGGGAGAATTTGGAGAAGATGGTTGATGACAGCCCAAATGAAGTTTCAAGCATTAACAAGGGGCCGTGGCCAACAAAACTGGGAATGTGACTTTCCACAGACCTAGTCAGTGATTATTTCTGGCATTATCTTCGCAAAACTTTTTAATTAAGAGGTTTACTGAGGGAAAACATTATTGAGAAGCTGGGTATATTCATTATTCAAATAAACATAAACATTAATAAAACATAGTTATTAATAAAATAAAGTGTTAGTATTAAATATTGATAAAAATAACTACTAGTCATTTGTGGTGATAGTCTTGGGTTTTTTTACAACAGCACTAGGACAAGTGAAAATCCAGTCTCATACCTGAGAAATTTGCAGCTAGAACCGCAATAGTCTTGTGAAGGGCATGAAAGGGTAAAGGAAGAAAGAGAATTAGGGTAGTCCTAGGGAGTAGAGCCTCAAATGAGAAGGTAAAGCTAAGAAGTGGAATTTTTGGCTTAAACCCTATCATAGGGCTCCCTGATATGTATTTGACCTTTAAGTGGTCTCCCAAGAGATAAAGGGAGATCTTAAATGCTTGGAACATTTAAATTAGATTGGACCAAATTCCTGAAAAAAATGTTTGGCAGGGAGCGAGCCTTCAAGGGAGATAGATGAGCTAATTAGGTTCTTTTCCATCTCCAACAACTGCAGCTTTGTGTGTTGCCAGAGCTGTGTGACCTTAGAAAGGAAAGTGTGGGACATATCTGCAGCGATGTACTATACATAGTGTTATATTTCTGTGCACAGCATCAGGTCCTCTGGCACTGAGTGGGATCCAAAAACAAACAAAGAAAAAGAAACACTTAAAATAAAGGACTTAAGAATAGCAAGACCAACCTTTTCAAAGGGAGCTGATGCAACTATCATTCCTTAGACACCAGCATGTCCAACTTCTGAAATACCATTCAAAATAGCAACACATTTTCACCCTGTTGCCTACTACTGGTTAACAAAATGATCCCAGCACATAACCACTTGGTAGCCTAAGAAAATATGGAAACACTTTACATACAATATCTCACTGTTGATCCCTTGCTGTTCCTGTCACACAGCTTTGCACAAGATAAATTATCTTGTCTGAAGCGAGTCACTTACCGAAATGAATCCTCTGCCCTCCTTCCCCCTTGATATGTTTTCTCTTAAATTTCTCAATAGATCCAAAATTGAAGCAAAAAGAGGCTACAGTGTGGTTATGGCTGCCATCAGAGAAATGACTACTCCCCAGAAAAGTGACACTATGCGGGTTTTGATTTATTTCTCCTCAATCATTCCCAGACCAAATCTGCTCAAGTTGCATATCAAAAAGGAGGATGTTCTCAGCTCCCCATGCTACAAAAGCTGAATTTTTCTTCTTTTCTGCTTTGTAACTAGCGAAGAAAATGCGTGAGAATATTGCCAGTCTTCTTTTTCATGAGTATTTTGTCAATAGTTTTAAATGTGGTTATGAACAAAAATTTGGAAGATATCAGTCTAAATTTACTCAGTCTGAATGCACATCAAAACCCAGCTTTTGTATACCTCGGAATTAGCACAAGGATGAACCCATCCCAAGGCTTACGGACAGGTTTCTGACAATGCAATGAATTCAATACCAAAGTGAGGAGAGTAAATAGGATATAATCAGTTTTTACAACCTCCGTGCTGCTTGTCTGCAGTTGAAATCCTGAACCAACCAAAGAAAAACTCATTAAAAACAATCAGCAAAATTGTAAGCTCATCTGGTTTGCAACAACCCACTGACTGCACCAAACACCAGGTGAATTACTGCAAGACAAAATACCTCAATATGAAATCTTTATCACTTTGGAAATTCCAAATAAAAAAAGTGCATCTTCAGGTTGTGCAAGAGATCTTTCAATAGATTAGCTATCGATATGAATAGTTGGGAATGAAAATTACAACTAGCTCTTCAGAATTGCTGATAATCTCTCAAGCACAGATGGGACATAAAATTTGAGCCACTACTTCATCCTAGTCAGGAAAAATCTAAAGTGAGACTGAATTTGAAGGATGATCTCAGTTCACCCAGAATCCTGCCCTAGGACCTGTACCATTGTAGCCATAAGAACAGAAGGACAAGAAGGAGGTCCCTGAACCAAAGCAAGTCAGAGAAAACCACCAACACTGCTGTTCTCACCAGAGCAAACCCAGCTGATTTTGAATCTGAAGTAGTTATCCCATTAATGATAATTTTTAAGATTTTTGTTTGTTGTGTAACTATATGAAACCAATTTCTGCTCTATTACAGGAGCACTTAACCAAAACATGGAGAACACGGTGCTGGTTTTTCAACTTATAAAAAGATCTGGCTATTGCCAAAGTGTGTAATAGTCTGGCTAATAGTTCTGCAGAGAGATGAAGATAATGTTTTTTTCTTAGATTTGCTCGTCTAATTCAGAACAACCTATACACTTCATAACCTGTACATTTCATCATAATTCCTACTTTAAGAAGTAGAAGTCACAGATTTCAAATTGTGTGCACATAGGGAACAGTTACCTTCCTTGTCATTATAATAATCAATTAGAAAAATTAAGAGAAAAGAACATGTAGCTCTCAAGAACTGATGATGTTCATGAGAGGGAAGTGGATTAATTTTTCACTTCTCTTTTCTGTCCCTTAGTATACGATAATTGCCTACCACATCTTAAAGTCTGATTGTGGGCAAGGCAGAGGGAAAATTATAAAATTTTATACAACATATTACATAGCAATAAATTCTTCTGGCCAGTCTTTAGTAGAATTATGTCTTTGAGATTTCCAGCACAGAATTTTAGGGTATTTTATAAGTCTCCTTGGGGGACCAGGACAGAGAAGTCAGGTATGCAGTATCATGAAGTCTAGCTGGAAAACCTCTTCTCTGTATAAATCTTGCCTGAATAACCTCCTTTTGCCATCACAGGCAGAGCAACACTATTGGGAAGAGATGGAAGAAATCTGACAGTTTTGTTCCTTTGGAACAACAGAACTTTATGACATGAGGATAACTTTCATGTGGGACAGACACAGCTTTTTCTGGGAGTGGGTCCAACACTTTGAACCATATCCCCATAGACAGAATAACGATCCCAAACCTCACCACACACAGGTCCGTGCACATGGCAAGGGATTTCTTTCTTCTCTAGCTTTCCCAACTAGATGCTGCCCTACTCCCATCTCTCCCACCTTTCTTTGCAATGTTTAATGCACTGCTGAGAATTGTGCCAGCGTGTATGAATATTATCATAGGAACAGACAGTAGACAGCAGAAATATGCACTCTTAGCTCAGTTAACAACAAGAGCGTGTGGAGGGAGAGAGGGAGGAAAGGAGGGAGGGAAGAAGATAAGCTTTAGAACACACAAACCTGTCGATGAAAATAAACATAAAAGTAGACAGGATCTAAAGTTTGGTACAACAGAACAACAGATTTATACACAGATCAAGCACTCGGAATGGTGCTTAAGCTGAGGCAAGGGTAAGGCTAAACTGCTGCCTAAAAACAAACAAAAAAGGCCCATTACTGCTTCAGCAAAGTAAAGGGGGAGCAAAATAAGAGAAGGCAAATGTATGTCCTTGTAAATCAAGGATGAAATATATCCTTTTTTAATATTTTTTTTT
Organism: Crypturellus tataupa; assembly: GCA_034781795.1. Taxonomy (NCBI): domain Eukaryota; kingdom Metazoa; phylum Chordata; class Aves; order Tinamiformes; family Tinamidae; genus Crypturellus; species Crypturellus tataupa. The sequence continues at coordinate 5,439,550 of JAWLRI010001089.1, forward strand.
CTTTTTATCAGGACACTTTCTGGAGTAGGGGGACAAAATAAAGCTGAGAAGGAAGACAGAGCCATGAGCCTGAAACTGGAAGAAAAATGGTAGTTTGGGATTCTTTCAACAGCCACTGTTCTCCTGCCTGAAGAAGTATATATGACTTTGAAATTATTTGTTATGGTGAAATTTTCAGTTGTGGAAAAGATACCACTCTCCTTCCTTGTCTCTTTTTTTTCCACTCCTTTTCATGAGTGCCGAAGAGCTCAATTCAACATCCAAAAATGATCCACAGACGCTTAGTACTTCTATACCCAGCCTCAAGATGCCCAGGACCAGTTTCCCAGGAGAAAAGTCTATTCATAATCTCACAGTTAAGTTATTTCTCCCCGACCTTACCAATTTGCCAGGAAGATGCTAGAGCATCAACAGCAGCAAACTTTCAGCAAATATTTGATGTTTGCACAACAACATGAAACTCCTACTAGTAGTCCTGGCTTGCAGGACCATAGGGAACACTGAGATGGCCACTCTTCCTGGTGGCTTTTGAGCTCTGCTTGCATTAGAGTCAGGATGGAAGAGGTAAAGGTAGTTTCTGTTCTGTTCTGTTTCTGTTCTGTTCTCTTTCATATATTCCACCTGGTCCAGCATATACCTTAAGATATTTTGGATTTTCTTTTTCAAATTTTTTTTGGATGGGCAGAGCTCCACCTCATGTTATTAAAAATTCCCTCCCCTTGGCAAAACCTGGCTCTGTCGGCTCCAGAGGGCAGTGGATATCAGCCCTGCGGTGATGGATGGCAGGGCAGGGAGGAGCGGTTGGTGCAGGCAGGAGCTGACACGGCCGCACTTATCCCAAGAGCCGAGCGCTGCAGATAGGAGCCAGCGAAGTGCTGAGTGACTCCGCCGCCGCGAAAGAACAGACCCTCCCTTATCCTCAAGCGGGAAGACCGACCAGAAGGGATTTGGCTGTTTCAAATTACAAACTAACTGGTGGCTCCAGGCGATCGCGGGGAAGGGAGGCTGCCACCTCCTGAAATAGCAGGGAGAGCAGCAGCGTGCTGAGACGAGGCGCACCAAGTGGGTGACATTGAGGAGCGAGGGCTGGTCCCAGCCCGCTGCGATGCTGCACGTCACAGCCTGACCCTTTGCTGCATCCCCTGCCACCTCCCCGAGGGCCAGGGGGAGAAGCGTGCCGTGGCTTTAGCCCTGCTGCAACAGGAGCCAAGGCAAAGCCTGCGGTCGGGAGTCGTTCCCTCCAAACACCCCTCTCCTCTCCTGGTCCCAAAGACTTTTGCAGCAGGGGGATTTAAACCCTTGCCACCGCACTCACAAGAGTGCAGCAACTGGCCCTGCTACTTTAACCTTCCCCTTGTCTTTAAAAGCTTTTTGTATCGTCACCATAAGGATCGCCCGTCCCAAGGGTTTTCCTGCTCCTCCGGCTGGGTTGCAGCGCTGGGGTGAGGGGAGCAGCACGGGGGCAGCGGGAGGGAGGGAGGCTGGAATCGTGCCAGGCTTTAAAAGGCTGCTTAAGCATTTCTCTGTGGCTTGCAGGGTTTTACTCGGCAAAGTCTCCCAAGCCACAGAATGTGCCCCTGCTTGTATAACATTACAAAGTCGAGACGATTAGCGCGTAAGCCTCAGCTCTCTGCATGGTGCCCTTTTGTCTCTGGGGTGTAACAATACATTACTCGTCCCTGTCTAGCTCTTATCTTGTTAACGCACTGGGTTATTTCTGCTCTCCCCCCTTCATGGCTCCTATAGGCGCACCTCCCTCCCTCAGGTTAACAGAACAGGCGTGTGCCCCTAATCCCTTCCAAAGCTCAGGACTGGACGGGGTGCGAGCATGCACCACGGTGCACGTTGGAGAGAGCCTTCCCCCTCCTCTTCCTGCCTTCCCCGTGCAACTTGGCACATGGTCTTGCCCCACGACTTGCAAAATCCCTCCTGTTGGGTAGCATCATGTTAGCTCGGGGCTCGAACGTTGCCTGCGCACATGGCTCACATCCACACAGCCTCAACAGAGCGTTTCACTTCTCTTTCTCCTCTTCATGACGCCTTCTCCACCTAGAGAAATAGCTCCAGTTGGCCCAAAAGAAGGAAATCTTCAAAGCCTCAGAGCAGCTAAACACAATGGTTTAAGAAAGAAAACTTGGGATGTAAGAGGAGGAGGAATTCGCTTTGGAGCTAAAGCAAGAAGGGGGGTGAGGTACCCAGATTCCAGTTTTAGGTCTCCCTGTGGCTTTCATTAAAGCTTTGTGGACATCACGTCCTGCTGAGTCTTCACTATCGTGTTGAGCAATATCCAGCATTTACTTCCCTGGTTTCTCTTTACTCCCTATCTACCTATAGAATATTTTATCTATGAATATTTTTGCCTGCTGCTTCCATCATAAACTCCCTGGATCACGGTTTGTCTTTTTCCTTTGGCATTTATACAGCATCTGGCATACAACGATCCATGGTTTAGCACCTCCCAGGGGCTTGTGTGGGTTCAAACCATCCAATGGGATAAATAATGCTGCAGTGAAAAAAAAACAAGGTCAGAATTTAACTTTTCCTGCATGTCTCTGCCACTAAACTGGAAAAAGAAATGGATTCAGGCCATGTGCTAGTGGGCAGCTGAGTGTAGAGTTTGCTGAGTGGTTGAAACGCTCTAATATCACTTACTAGAAGTGCTGGGAATAACAGTGCTTGCAAACTACAAAGGGCTGCTGGATTATGCTGCTGTCCTCACCAAGTCCCTCCCGGACGCTCTCTCTGATCTTTAGCTGTGGCATCCCTATTATTGGACGCTCAGAATTTCCAGTGCTCAGCGTGGGACCTGCAAACAAGGCTTTGATTGGGATCATTAACGTTTTTGAGGAAGCATCGTCCATTCCTGGCAATATACCCCTCGCAGCACCTCAGCAGGGAGAGCAACGGAGCAGGACGGCAATTCGCTTTGTAGGCACGAGAGAGAGAACAGAACGGGGCTGTTTGTGACAGCCTGGGTTTGAAACACACACAGTAACACACTCCAGTGCAAGAAAGTGAAAAAAAGAAGGAAAAAAAAGCTTGTTGCCCAATGAAAAAAAGCGAAATTCAATCTGAGTTAGCCAAAGGAATCTGTCCCACAAAGCTCTTTCCTGGGGCTGCTCAGTGCTCTCTGTAGTAACTGAACACCCTTGGCAGGGCTCTCCTAGCAGCCTCTCTCTTCCTCTTCCAGGAACTATTACCCCCTTCCTGATTTCATTAGAAATTACTGTATTTATTTTGTCCTGACTGGGGAGGAGGGAGGAAAGGAAGAAGAAACACTCTGATTTTACCCACTTGAAAGAAATTTTTTTCCTCTTTTTCCCTCCACTCTCCCTAAAAGTTAACCATTAAGGTCTCCGTGTTCCTTTTCTCCTCCTCAGTTAGTAACAGGAGTGCTTGGCATCTGAGCTAAGGACATGCTGGTACCCAAACTAGGCATAGAAATTGGTTCAATCAGAATCCGCTTTGCTCCTTATTCTCCTTTGGGGCAGGTTTTTATTGCCCAGCAGTGCCACCAAGCCTTGGTAAAGAAAGGAAGACAAACTTTTATCCAACTTCTTTTCATTGGCTTCAATAGATGCATACAGAGGCCCAAGGCCTAATATTCCCAATCTGCAGTAATTCTTTCTTGCAATTACTGCAGAAAGCACGAAGGAAAATATTGCATTTGGTATTTTGAATAATAGCGATATACAGGCATGTTACACAAGAGGAAGGGAAAGTGCAGAAAAAGAGGCCAGGGCAAAAGAAAGGCATGAAATACCTTAAGAGAAGCTCAAGTTTATCTTTAGAAAAGTAAATTTTTCTTCTTGTCCCTGTAAACCATGATGGGGACTTTTATACCATTTGGATGCTCATAAAGCTGAGAGTAAAGAAAACGCTGAATAACTCCAGGTGATCACATCAATTTTTGAAGATAATTAATACTTGCAGAAAGACAATTAATGCTGCAATTACTTCAGTGTTTGCACACACTCAAACATTGCTCAGCAAAAGTAGACAGAGGATGTTCAATCCGAAATGTCTGTTCTAATGCCTGTAAAACATTCATGGAAAAATATGTCTTAGGATTTTAAAATATCTGACTGCTAAACATTTGTAAATATTTCAGTTGAATATCCCACTTGGGAGCAAAAATATTTGTAGTATTAACTTCTCTAGTACTTGCCATGGGTTGATCTCAGAGTGTTTTACAATGGAGGGGAGGACCTGGATCCCTGTTTCCCAATGGGGAAACTGAGGCAAGGAAAAGGAACACGTTTGTTCCGAGTGCTCTGGCAGAGCTTGCAGTAGCACCATGATCACTGAAGGTTTCTCTGTGCTTTGCTTGGGACCTCTGTATGCTGTGGCTTTCTCCAGCAATTGTATGATGAAAAGTGATCCCTCACCTGCAAGAACTGAAATTCCCAGTATTTCTTCATTCCAAAACCCCAAAATCTCAGCCAAAGTTCCTGACCCAGAGAACATCTCCTACTTGTCTCCACTGGTCTTATTCTTGCAAGCTACCTGTGTCGTTGGTGCTTTGCACAACTAGTAGATCCTCTGCTGTAGCTCAGTTGCTACATTTGTCAAAATATCTGGCCAGACATTGCTGTGTACTCCGATTTTCACACTGTAGACAGGTGATTCAGGCCTAGAAACATTTTGTAAAAAGAAACAGAGCACAAAAAAACACATGATATGAAAGATAACCGATAGCATCATCTGAGTTTGCACAAGATAAGTAGCGATTCGGATGTTTCATCTAAGCAAATAGATAAATATATAAATAAGCTTCTCAGGGAAGACAGCAAAAAATGCAGCGGTCACAAAAGATTTTGCACCAAGAATTCAACCCTGTCATCAAGGCAAGTCCTCCCACAGACCACGAGTGTGTGTGTGTGCGCCTGTGCGTGTGTATTTGGTTGCTCAGACAATAAAGGACAGATTTCCTGGCGCTTGCGAGGAAGGGGAATGCTGAGCTACGCTAATCGGCATCATCTGGTGAGCCTGCCCTCCCCGGCCTTTTGGATGAAATCCTGGTGGATTCGCCGCGTGCCATCCTCCATGCAGGACAGTCTGGTCTCAAACTGGTCCCATCGCTGCAGTGCAGGTTCTGCTTGGCAGCCAGCTGCAGCCCTGGCCAAGAATCCTCTCTTCCTTCGGTGCATTTTCTCCTAGCTCTAAAATGAAGATCTCAGACGTGGGGACTAGGGGTGGGGGATTATTTGCATTGGGATTAATCAGGATGTTTCAGTGCAATTAAACCGCCCCTCTGCAGTAGAGTAGGGCTGTAACTTGCAATTAGCAATGCCAGGAGTGCCACATACACTTGCCCCAGCTTTGAAGCAGGTATAGAAAGTGATTCCTGCTTTTTCCACAGAGAAGAGAGGAAGTTGCAATTCCTCCTAGGTGTAAAAATATGTCTTTCCTGCTGGCTGTGTTAAATACCATCCCAGCCTCTCAGTGTATATGAAAGAGACTTCATCAGCCGTGTAACACCTTTAGTTTACAGGAGATACCACTAATTAAGGCACAAGGCGGTATTATCTGCTTGTCAGATGTTAGTGTTAATTCCCTTGCAAGCCAGTTATGTCTAACCCAGACCTTCTGAGACCTTCAGTAAGCAACACTTGGTCCTCTACACCAGAGGGAGCGTCATATTTTACCAGTGTGGCCTGAGAAAAAAAAAAAAAATGAGCTTGTGGAAAGGCCAGAATTGAGGGCACACGCAATGGAGAGTTTCATTTCCCTCCCCTGCAAATCCATGCGCAGAGTGTGCAGCATGTGCCACGGGGCTCCTCACAGCACGGCTAGGAGGAATCAGCAAACGCACATGGGCAGCATCTGCTCCCTCCCTTCCTCTTTGTGCTGCCTCCTTCTTGCTCCGAGCAGGGTTTCTACCTCCATTCCCCTCCGCTCTGCTCTGGGACCTGCTGGTCACACTTGGGGACAGGCTGTCCGGCTGCCCCGACACGGGAGCTCGAAGCTGCTGAGCTCTCTGCTGATGGAAAGCAGACGCCCCATGATCGTACAAGTCAACGTGAGGGTGTGCAGGGAAAGAAGAGACATTTCCAGGGATAAATAACACTTGGACATGTCCAGAGGACGAGGAATGAAGGTTACACTAATATCATATCTAAACCTCGCTCTTTCTCAGAGGATTACACAAGGGCTGGACTGCAGACATGGAGCAGTTACAGCACTCTCCTCTGCCCCCCAGTTGCAGTTGCATGGATAAACTGGGCAGCAGTCATGTCAAACCTGCTTATATTCGACAGAATATATTTTAAATACATCTTTGTCATTCTCCTAATCATTAAATTTATGTAGGCAGCAACACTGGGCAACCTTGTGCAATGACACAGTGCTGGGGTTTATCAAGTCCCCCTGTGACACACAAACACACACACAGACACGTACAGGCTGCATTTGCCACCGCTTTGCTCCCTGAAAGAGAATGAAGGAATGAATCCAGATGGGAGAAAATGTTTGTTCTGGGGTAGACAGAAGAGTTGGAGGACAGAGTGGAGGAAAAATGCTAGAATATCTTGTGCTGGTTCTTGCTGGAGGAAATAACTTCCCCTGGTCAGCTGGAGGTCCCAGGACGATGACACTAGGGCAACAGACAAGCAGCTTGAGCAGAGGGGACAAGAAGAAGCTCTCACTGGCTAAGCTAAGAAAGAAACACATGGGGACCTTCCAGCATTGAAAGTCATGTTTGTTTTCCGAGAGGGGTTAGTGCCACATCACTCCAAGCCTTCTTATCCCAAGGGTGGGATCTAGATTCTCCTGTGCCACCCATTTAATCAGTTCAGCTTGAGGCAGCAAGGGAACAACTGCACGGCCAGAAGGGGCACATCAGGATTTTGCATGGCATCGCAAGCCCGAGTCCTGACCTGATCTAAGCGCCTGGAAATAGCCTTCATGCTCCACGAACTACCCCGAGGCAACAGGTCACCTTCCCTGGTACTAAAACTTCTTCCAGCTGCCGGCTTTGAAACCAATGAGCCACAGAGACACAAGTTTCCCACTGAGCCGCAGAGATAAACTCTTCTTAGCCACCAAGTGGAAAAACACTGGTTGCCTTTCACCTGAAACCCAGAAATCAGTCTGGGCATCGCAGCAGAACTGGGTTTAGCTCTTTGTTTTCATTTTTAACTCATGTCACTGGACAAGGTCAACTATTCCCTCGGAGGAGGGAACCCCTTCGGATCAAAACATGGGATTCTGGCCTTGGCAATCGGCGCAAAGCTCTTCTTACCCAAACCGATCCAAGGGGAGGGCAGGAGGGGGAAAGTGAATGAGGAGCAGATGGCAGGACACAGGTCCCAGAGGAGCAATGGCTGTTTCTTCTGTGAAATAAATTCCCGCTAGGGAAAGGTTGGGAAGCGTTGACACTTTTATGGCATTCTGTTGTATTGTGCAGAGCATTTTTTGCTTGTTAGTTATAGCTTGGCTTCTCTAGGCAACATGTTTCTAAAGGGCAAGAGGTACGTGCCCTTCATGCCCATCTACAGCAAGAGAGACGCAGCGATCGGGCAAGGGCTGAGCCAGGCATTACCTGGCCTAAATCTCTCTCAACACAGAAAGTGCCGGTCATCTGCTGGGAAAACCCTTTCCACCAGAATGAAGGACCAAGACTCTCCACTTCCATAACACAATTATCTATAATAAAAGCCTGGCACACCCACGTGTTGTCTCAAATCTTGTTCTTCTAACAGACAAAACTCAGAAAGGCTAATCATGTTCTTGAACACTAGCAGATTTTCCTTTCACCGTCACGTATGAAAATTACCTCAGTTTCCCCTCTAACCCCCTTCATGAACCAAAACTCCTCTCCGTGTGCTTTTGTGAAACATCTTCCCAGCACTCTGACATTTTTCTTATGCCTTTTCTCAGCCTACTCCAAGCAAAGTCCTAAGCAATTTGTCTGGGGATATCTAGCAAGCAGATGCTTTCTTCTTAGGACTGCCAAGAAAAAAAGAAAACACTCACATATACCTTTAGCTTCTCCTTCTCTAATTCCTTTAAATGCAACCTACAACCCCACTGTCTGGGTTAGAACTCTCAGCAGGTTCTAGTTTTTGAATGACTATATAGCAACTGGAATGTCTTTTAATAAAAGTCACAAATGCTATTAAAGACCAACATAGGAGAAAGATGTCAGGGATGCAGATATAAGAGGAGATCTGTGGGAAAAACAAACAAACATGCAAAACACTCATGTCTAGGATGCAGAAAAGCACTTAGTTCTGTGATACCGAGCACCTTGGAAATATCAGACAATAATAATGAAGTTGGAGTTGAGAAGGAGTGTTGATGTCCCTTTCTTCTCTCTCCATTCCTCCTGATATGCCAATGGCTCTGCTAATTCATCTAGATAATTAGATGAAAGCCAGTGGCTAACCATGCTGTGCATGAAGATTTAGCAGCTTTCTGAAGAGAATGAAACAGAACCACTGCCTTGCAAAGACGTTCTGGTTTTTCTCCTTAGCAATGATAAGGTCTCTGCGATATTGGAAGGGATTCTTCTCCATTTCTTATAAATACAAAGATTTTCCCATCACATGAACAACAGAATGTAGGGAAGGAAGATAGACTAACTTTTTAATTGTCCGTTTTGTCCACAGAATACTTTGGTTTGGCTGTAGATCCCTGTTGGGATCTTGTAGGGTCTCCAAACCATGTGAATATGGAGATGTTTTCCTATTGTGGTCACAATCTACTCAGTTCTAGCAGCACAGAAATGTTGCGTTGAGGCAAAGCCTTAGGGAACCTTGTCATTGCAGGGAACATTGTTGAGAAGCTGAAGCTCTGGAAGACCATCCCGTTTCCAGAGAATGAACCCTCAACGAGGCAGGCACAGAGCAAGTGCATGAGGAATGCTGGTCTATAAAGAGTTTTGAACCAGCTGCTTTTCTCAGTAATCAAATGATGAGCCTGGGCCTCATGAGATGCAGAACTGTTCTCTGTTCTTGAGCGCTGTCAGCAATGATTTAGAGCAGCCCTGCAAGCAAGTTGTGTAAAAAAGAAGACGCCCTGCACCCCTCATTGCCCAGTGGCAAAATGTTTCAGCTCTTACATTCCAGCTGCTGTCTGCAAGGGTTTCATGGGTTTAAAATAAATTGACTCTGGAGTAGAGGACAGGGGCTTTGTGTGACTAGGTGGTGGTGTTACCTTGGCACCTGGACAACCCAGAAACTTTCCGAAATTAAATTTTTACCATCAGGGTAGGTAGCCGTCATTAATGTTCACCTTTATTGATGCTGCTTTGTATTTCTGCAGGATTGTTCTCCTGTTCAAGACTTTTCCAAGAATTAATAGAAAGGCACATTGATGTCCTTTGAGCTTAACCATAAATGAGGTCAGTGCATAAATAATATTGAGGTCTACATGGTGATTATTGGGCAGTTACTATGGAGTCGACCAGTTTTATTGTTATCATCATTGCATGTATGTTACTATCATTGAAAAAGAACACAGCAATAAGAAACTTCCTCTTGTGCTGATTTCTTTTATGTGTCTTTCAGTGCTCTCTGATGAAGAACTCCATGAATTCTGCAAAAAGATATGGCTACAGCAAAACAACTATGTGGGTAACATTTTGGAGCTTCCCAGTGTGAGGATTATTCCTCCCCAAAGTACTGTCTTGACGGAGCAGAAATTCAGCCCCCAAGAGCCAAGTAGGATAGAGCAAGCACTGAAATTGCACAACATAAAAAAATACTGGATTATTCAGCAATCAGGCTGTGAAGACGGGGGGAAAAGTGCCAGAGGATATGTATCTCTAGTCCATTAAATATAGTTTATTTGAAAGTATTTTACATTTTATTAAAGTAAAGCAGACAGGATATAAGCACTATAAACTTTCCCCTGAAAGTGAGCATTTCTGGCATTCCATTTGCTTAAATTATTACCTTTTCAAGGGCCAATTAATCCTTGCCCCTCCTAGTTAACAGAGGAAATGGTATGTTGGGTGTTTCACTTCTGCAAGACGAGCTAGGTCTTTCCATCTTGTTTTGCTTTGCTTTTTTACCTTGGGAATCTAGCACCGTCCTTCTGCCACACGACTACATTATATTTCATGGGCTGTGTTGCTTTCTTGAAATCTCTTCTGCCAACAGTCGCATTTTGTGCAAGATGCCTGGAAGAACAGAATGGTTTTGACTTTTTACTAATAAAAGTCAATTGCAGTTTACATGTCTCAATGCACTGGAGGGGAAAAAAATGCCTTTAAGAGGAAGTTGCAATTTTAGGAGAAAAATGAACAAGTCAATGAGCAGAACTAATGGAAACAATGAATCGGAATACTTTTTTTTTCATTAGAAATGCCATTTTGTTGAAGGACATATTTTGCAAGAATATGTTTTCAATAAGAGTAAATTATTCCAAAATCAGACTTTCACTTGGACTTCCTTGGAGAATATCATCAAGCTTGTCATTTATATGAATTACATTTTTATAATGCACAATATTTAAGCAGTGCTAATACTACTTTTAAAGCCATTTTCACATCTTTATATAGAATGCATTGTACTGTGGTTGGACTATGCCAAAATGAAACAATTCCATACAGTCATTTCAATATTTCAGAAGTCAAGAGCCTGCAGAAGATGCATTGTACTATTCATTTGAGGATTTGAGGTTTTAATCTTTTGTGTCAATTCAGAATGATTTATAATTTTTTCCCGTATTTCTGACAGAAGAGGAAGTGCATTCCTGATGCTCTCATATGGTTTCTCTCCTATTGTTTGAAACTATGGGCATCTTTTCTGCTTTTCATTTTTGCCATCCATATGAAAATGTCGCAGGGTGAAGTCCACGAGCATGCACCCTTCCTGCAGACAGGATCAGGGAGCTACGACCAAATTAGTCTTTCTTATTGCCTGGTAAATCCTTGTCTGCTCACATCAGCAAGGGCACGTCTCCACGGGGCATGCAATGCAACAAGCAAAGTTTCATTTCCAGTGTCAGAACTGATGCCCAGTTCACACAGGATCACAGAATCACCAAATGATTGAGGTTGGAAGGGACATCCAGCAACCATCTAGTCCAACCCCTGCTCCAGCACAGGGTGGCATCCAGGTGGGTTTGGAAGATCTCCAGGGAAGGAGCCTCCACAGCCTCCCTGTTCAGATTTCCATTTGACACGTAGCCTGTTTGGAGCTCGGGCTGCTCTCCCACTTTTGCTTTTGCACCAGCAGGATTAATGACTCCCTCCTTAGTGCTACAAAACAGAGTGCAGACCTCATGAAATCTATTGGGAGCTTTGCTGGTGTTGTTTTTATTTTGTTTTGTTTTTTGAGACGCTGCTCACGGGTGAAGCTTGATTCGGCTTCTCTCATGTCTACTAAAAGTTATGCTTCCCCTGAACCCTTCCTCTTAGTGAGGCTAAAAAAATATGTTTATTTTTATTAAACCTATGGGAACTTCCATGTTTTTAAGATCTGTGATCAGCCTGCTAAGTATGGTTGAAACTGCACAGGAATTCAAACGTTTTAAAGGAGGAGTGATAGAGACTGACAGAAGCCAATGCACAGGCTGATCCTGACTATGCCAACTTAAAAAGTATAAAAGTATTAAAAAAAAGTATAAAAAAAATCCCACTGAGTGCTTCTTTCTCTCTGTTGATGATCTTGGATATTAACGAGCTGAAAACCACGAGTAGATCCTTTTTATGATGTATCCATGATACCAAGGTCCACTTCTGTTCCTGGTCTAGAACTCAGTCTTTCTCAAGACTAGTCAAAGGCAATGACAGAAAAACACATATTGGCTAATATAACACGGTGAATTCATCATAGCTTTTAATGTAGGCATTTTAAGAATGCAAGCAAACAAAAAAATTCTGCTGAATAACTTGGAATTTAAAGAAGAGAGATCCTCATCCCCGTCTCATCTACTGCCTGCAGGGCAGGTGCAAGCTGACACTTCCATGACTGCAAATTGCTGTTGGAGCTGTTGAACCTTCTCCTCTAACCAGATGCTCCTCCTTGCTGCATGACAGCAGAACACAGGCCCTGACCATCTCCAGATATTTTTAAAGGTGGATTTCTTCATCTCTTTTTTTTTATAGCTGTATGTGTTGAAATAAACAGATCTGACTTAAAAGAGGGAAAGAATGTCTGCAATGGAACATGCACCTCCTGGAGGTAATCTGGAGAGTTAAAAAGTCTCTGCTTTCTTGTATGAAAGCAGAAAGCTAAATTAAAGACAAAGAATTGAACTAAAAGTAAAGAATGCCAACAGAAAAATAGCTACCCCAGTAAAACATTTCAGACCGTTATCCTGCAGCTGCAAGTTTCCTGACCACTCATCTCATCTGCTCTTCAGCTATGCAGGAGTTCAGGCCATTCCAGGTCATTCAGGGATAACATCCTGAGACTTTGGACTCTATTGTAAGAAACTGTTTCCCAGGCACCAACCTTAGCACCGCAGCCTCATTTCTTCAGTTTGCTCATTAAGATGCCCCAAGTTTTGCATCTGTAAGGAACAAAATCAAAAACAGAGGCCACCCCTAGCCCCCTCTGCCCACCGATTAATGGTCTGTCATGAAAACAGAAGCTTTAATGGCAAGAGCAGCTCCTCAACGACTGAATGTCACAAATATGTTTGAGAACTTCCTGTTGCTTTTTGTTTCCTCCTTGCTATGTGACAGCGCAGTATAATTATTCTTTTTCCACTGTCGGAGATGCAGGACAACCGCATTACTCATGCACCGCAGAGGCATGAGCAAGCAAGGCAGGTCCTCCCAAAACAAGTGGCAATAAAATCTTCTCCTCACCATGCCATCCCCAGAGCTGATGACATATCTTTGTTTGCCTCTGTTCAGATTTATGCGGGTTGACTAAACCTCTCTTCCCTTTCTTTGATGTTGATCACAGACACAATGATGTCACTTTTGGCCAGAGTTCGGCACCTGGCACAAGTTTCACATCAAATGAATTTTATCGATAACTAGGGACACGGTGGCAGTGGATGCTTGAAAAGGGAAACCTCTTTTCAAATAGGCCTGTGGTCAGGCAAGAAGTTATGCCCAGACCACTTGTACCTGATTTATGAGTCTCTTTTCTATCCTCTGTTTCTACCTGTCTTGCTAATCAATCTTGTTCAACCACATGTCCTCCAATATGTAAGAGTATATAAACCTTGTGCATACCCACAACTGCACAGTGTCACAAAACTGAACTAGGTTCCTGCTTACCTGCCCTGATAGGTGAGGAAAATTAGATTATTTTAGAACCTGCTGAAACATGGAGATTTTGGCTGTTCAGATCAATGGAGTGCAATTCTTAGAACTCTCAGCTCTGATCCACACCATCAGCTTCTGTATTAAGATTCATTACGTCAGGATTTACGGAGGTAGCTCTCAGAATAGTCAATATCAACCTCTTGAAAAGCTGTTGGCTTAATTGTACTAATGATATGGAGGAGATTTCATCATTACTCTAACAAAAAGGAACTTTATCTGGTCATTCCTCCTGCACCTAGTTTTCACTGTCTGGGCATTTGCCCAGAAGACTACACATAAAAATAAAAATAATAATAAAAATAAAATAAATAAATAAAAATAAAAGGCCCATTTCTATGTAATGGTTTGTACTACTGGTGTGGGATAAACAGTTGCTCAGTGGCTTAGCAAAGCAAGGAGCCACTTCACAGGAGCACATGTAACTCTGCATGCATGGCCACCACCTCCACCTCCTGCAGTCACTGTGACAGACCTCAGTCTGGATGAAATAGCTGCCATTCAGCACTTTCAGTCCTGAATTTCAGTTGCTTTAGCTCGCTGGATAGGGTACAGGAGCTTGTCACACTGCCACAGTTCTGCTGTGGAAGTTGCATTTCTTCCTTATGCCAGCTCTATCTCAAATTTTTTGTTGTTTGCTTGTTTTTGTTTATTTTTTCCCTGTATATATTTACAGTGATTTATAAAGCAAACGATGGGAAGGCACAGGAGGTGGAGTACTCATAAGCTGTGTGCAGGATTTGGGGATAGAAAGTGTATGGTAGAAGTGGGCTACCCACCCACCCAAAATGAGGTCAAGGATTTGATTTCATTATGTGATTTTTTTTCTGTTTGTTTGTTTTTTCTTTTTTTTTTACTTTAGTCCAGGACTGACCATTATAATGTGCTGGACTTGATCTCCAAGTGTCTCTCTGTCCTTCTCTCTGTGTGTCCATATGCCTGAGTCCCTTGGATGTTTATTCTACAGCAGAGAAGTGCAATGATTTCGGGGCAGGATGTCCAAAGATAAATCTGGCTTGTGGTGAGAGTTAAAAAGATTACAGTAAGGCCTTGTTTACAAAAGAGTAGGATCAGCTGCTGTTCTTGGAGTTTGTTTAAAAATTCTTTTTTTAACCATCCCTCTTTGTGTTTAGGTTTGTTTCTCTTATTAAATAAATAGCCGGTAAGGTCTCCATTGATCATCTCCACGTTGTGTGTGTGTGTGAGGAGATGAGAGAGGAAGAAGGAGAGAATTTCATATACTGTAATTAACTTTCCAGAAAAAAGCTAGTGTATTTCTAGGAAAAATTTGTTAATCATTAGAGAGCAGCAGTGTTAAATGCAGCCAGGAGCCAATGCACAAGGCCTAGTTGCAAGTAGACTTAATTGGTGATACAAAGGCCCTCTTGGCAAATAAAAGTGAGCAGTGACACCTATTATGATACGTAATTTTCTTGGGAGGATATTCACACCCTTTACACACCTAATTTTTCCATCTTGATGCCTTCGCTTTTTCCAGACAACGATCTGAGCAGCAGGTAATAATCTAAATTTTCTGCAGGAGAAGTCCAGCTCCTTCCAACAACAGCAGTGCCAGGAACGGACAACCAGACTAATAGCAAGGTTGCTGGTCAGTAAAGTAGTCCAAACAAAAAGACCTTTCTAGCTTTTTTCAGACTTGCTACCCTGACAGGTTGATGAAGCCTCCTGGAGAAAATAAGGATGAAGAGGAAGCTAATGCTGACCTCTGTTGACAAATTAATAGAAGAAAAATTCAAAGAGAGCTTTTGGCTCAGTAAGCTTTTAGTCGGTAAATCACTTCCCATTGTAACCTTCCTTCCTGATGCAGTATCCTGCGTGCTTTTTGATCCCTAGGTACACACATTGCAGACACCGGTAGAAATAGCAGGGTTTTCGCCAGCTCACAGAGTCTTTCCCAATGTTGACTTCATGAACATAACTTTCTCATTCATTAGATTGAATTTCTGGTGAAGACAGAGTCACATTCTGGGGTTTAGTCCAGGTTTTCAGAACCAGGCTGAAATGAGGTTGCCTGTCCTTCCCCAGTTGTGCAAGCTGTAATTCTTTGTTTTTCTTATTTTCTTATAAATTGAAGAAATTGCCATGAATTCAGGCTAATTTTTTTTTAAATCTAGGAGAGAATGAATTGAATCTCATTGCATCCCTCTTGGATGGGGATGGGGAAGCAAAAAAACAGTCAGTGCTTTGTTTAGCTTGGCATCCTAAAAGAATAAAACATAGAAACATGAGACGAGAAAGAAGGAGAGTATCATCAGTTTTAGGATCATAGCATTAATTTATTTAAATTGTAGGTGTTGCCTTTTAGCAAAATAGCAGTGATTCTGGTTCTCCAAAGTTGGTTTTTTGTTTAAAGCCATAGTCAATTGCATGACCTGAATGCATTCTTGGGTATATAGGATGTCTTTACCAATGTTTACCAGGAAATAATAAGCAATAGGGTGCCAGTCCTAGGAGAAACAGAAGCTGCCAACACTCAGCTTCCAGGCCAGACAGAGAGATATGTCTTGAATGACAGAATATATTCTGTATTATTCCCCACCTAAAAAACATCATTCCAAACCAGAAACTATACTACATATGACTCTATCCATATAAGATCTGGAAAGAGTATCTTTTACAAAATCATCTGGTGGCATCACAAGACCAGATCCTTATGGCTGATAATTTAAACCATTAGAGTTAATGTGCTCTAAGGGCAAAGAGCTCCTTTCATTTCAAATTAATAATTTGTTCAAATAAATGATTATTCAACTCTACATGACCTGTTACAATTACATACATTGTAAATTTAAACAGATAATTGCAATAACTGGCAACTCCTAGTTGAGAAAATGGAAGAATGGGCAAACACATTATCCATTCCTCATGTAGCTTGCCCACAATTTCTTGTCCTTTTCGAGAATATCCTTATAACAGCCAAAGTGGTCAAATCAAGGTATGTCAAATGTATTACTTTAAGGTCATGGCACTTCAGACCATGTTTAGCACCAGGAAAGATGACATTTTCCCAGGAAGCCTATTCGAAGCCTAAATCCATTCTTACTCCCTACGCTGCCAGGCTGGAATCTTTGCAAAGGCTTTAGCGGGATTGAAGCAATTTGTTTGCCTCATGCCAGCCCTTCACTTGGGGTTAACATCAACCCCCAGATTTCCTCACTCAGTGCCAGCAGTGGCAAATAAGTCACCTACTTATGATCCACTTTCAGCATAGTGCCAAGCTATTTTTGCTAATTGCGAGTAGCTTTTGCTACTTTGCTACTGTTGGATGGTTTTTTTGCCTCCCCTCTGTTCTTTCCCCCATCAGGTCAGACAAGCGCAGAAACACTGAGAACACTCCCTGGTTTTCTATCTCTAATGGCCCCATAATGAAGCTGACAGACCCGTTAGGATTAGTTCAGTGGTGGAATTAAGCAGCTGGACAAAAATTGGATATGATGGATTTTCCCCATTAAGGTTTTTTGGTCTAAGCCCAAGATAAATAGTTATCAGTGTAATTACAGGGTGATTATGGCAAGTTAATTAATGGTATGAAGCTTTATTTACAACATCATCTCTTACCCCAGAGGTTCAGATAGCTCCTTCCCCTCTACCTTCTAACAGGATATTTTTGCACAGAAACTGCAGGTTCTGGAGGATTCCATCAGATCCTTACTCTCAGAAGCTACAAGGATGCCTTGACTCAAGAAACCACCAGTTTGGTCTCCAGCAAGAAATTCAGCAAGGCTGTATCTGCTCCGAGTGCTGGAGAATATGGCCCTGAGATATTGCTCAGCATTCTAGGTTCTTCAGCATCCAAAACTTGATGGAATTGCAGTCGTGATGGGGAGGGAGATAAGGCACTACCCAGGCCAACATTTGCTTCCCTTTCACATGAAAAAGCATGAACAGTCCAAGGCAAACAGAGGAGGACTGTGACATGTAATGACACAATAAGGAATCCTTGCTCCCTACTGGAACAGTTCTTATTCCACAGGACTTTGGGGAACTTTTAGCTCTTTTCAGATCCTAAGAACTAAAAGCAGTCACATACACTAAATTTTGACTCAGATTGCTAAGGAGACAAAGTTTACATGACTGACATGTCCCCTGATTTTGTTGTTGCTGTTGTTAGAAATATTGACTAGCTAAAACTGCTAAGCAGAGGTCTCGAACCACTTTAAGATATCTCTAAGTAGGTGGCCCATCAGAGAAAGGAACTTATTCAATGGTAAGAAATAGGACACAGTATGAGCTCAACGCTGTATTAGGCATCAGAAAAGCCACTTGCACAAACAATATTCAAGTTTGTGAAAAAGATTAAATCATGAGTCATGGTTCCTCCAACATGCATATTTCCTGGTGTCTAATCAGGGAGCTTGGCAGGATGTCTTAGCTGTTATGGAAAAACAAGCATCAGATAAAAAGTATTAAAAAATAAACCTTGCTGGAGATTCATTAAAGGAACTGCCACCCTAAAAAGTCCATTGAGATGATCTCAAGTTTTTGGTCACCCTAGTCTGTCATGCATTCCTAGCAGAGGTATCTTTATAAATGCTGCCAAGCTTCTTTCTTCGTTTGGAAAGTTTCTTTAATCCTTGCTGCCTTCAGGCTTCTCCCTTGCAAACTCATTCTGTTGTTGGTCCACAGTGCAAAACAGCTCCCATTTTAAAGACATTGCCATTTTGAGCTCCTCTCTTCTCCTTTGCTAATTGTTTCTGAAAGTCTTGGCCTAAGTGACTTGCCTGCATCTGTGGCAAAGCTGAAAGTGAGTCTCCAGAGTCCCATCCAAATGCCTGCCCTATAAAATCATCTTTCCTTTATGAAGGTCAGCAAATCCCTTTCCTGCGCTCCAGAAAGGATGGGGTATTCCATTAGCCTTTGCATTGCCACGGCAACCCAGCCTCCCCAGCAAATGATGTTTATAAAACCCGATAATCCTGCGTGTAGCTCAGCCACAAAGCTGCAGTGCCTCCATCCGCCGCTCAACCAGCTCCATTCGCTCCGCAGCTTGTGGACGTTCATCCATGTCTGATTGCTCCTGCTTTTGGGATACATCCAGGTTTCCTTACAGAGCAAAGAGGAAGCACAGCTCAGTGAGACCTCGTACTCTATCCCTTTTCCCAAATGTGAAGACCTTAAAGGGCTCTGGCTGCTGGGAATTCGCTGTAGGGCAAATTACACTCCTTGTCGCCTTTCCTATGGGGCAGGTGAATAGCAAGCGTGTGGCTCTTCTGGGGATGCTTGGCGGAGAAATTGTGTCTCGTCCTTTTGGACACAAGGAAAGGGCACAAATCTCTAGCCACGATTGTGGCTTTAGAACTGAAGGATTTTCTGTATAAAAAAAAAGGGAACAGACATTCACAAACATACCCCAGACAATGCAAATCCTGTATCTTAACTGTCCCTGACCTTTTCTGTGGTCCCTGCAGCAGAAAAGCAGAAGTTGTCTCTTTGGTATTAAAAAGGCAGAGCTCTATGTCACCCAGAGGAAATACGCCATTTACAGCATATGAATTTGTGTATTTGATTCAGAGCCCTGGAATGAGGGCTGTTGTGCTGTATCATTCCTGCCTCACAGACAGTGCTCATTACAGCTAGAGAACAGCACAAGGACGGAGAAAGATCAGTGAATCTAGGGGAAAAAGGGGGATAAAAAAAGAACTATCAGATGTCAATAGGTGACCTGGAGTGTAGAAGTAAGAGCATCTAGGTCTTCTGTGGGAAGAACTAGGTTTGATGCAATATTTGTTTGGATACATCACAGTAACTAGGAGAGTTTTAATAGTGCATAATACTTTAATCTGTCCTTACTAATAACCTTAATATATGTCCTTACCGGTCTGGGGACATCCCACCTTAAAAATCCTGGAGAACTTACCTACATATGTGCATGCAAGTATACCAATTTTTGCCTTTCTCCATTTTCAGGGAATGCCTATGGAATTCACTGCAGATGGTGTGTGAGATCCCAAGTATCCCCTTTGCTCACACATGGATATGGCACATTCATCCATGTGTTTGGAGGCTCACCAAGGGGCCTGTTTGATTTCAGTGCATGTCAACCTGTGAGGACATACTTGGAGTCTGAATTCCTATAAGTTCCAAACCAGAAGATCCACCAAAGAACCAGCATTTAAAGACCTATCCCCCTTTTTTTTTCTTTTATTTTCTTCAGACTGTCACTCTTACAGCTCAGAAGTATAATCACTACCAAAGTACAAATTATCCTGTGTCAGCAGAGCCATGGTGATGAACCCAACGCAAGGATGGATTGTTAGACATCAGGTAGTAGCCAGGGAGCTTTGCAATGATTTAATTTGCCAGGATACGCACTCATTTCCTCAAGTGGAGGCAAGCAAGGAATTCATGGGGAGAGAGGAAGGATGAGAACATCAATGCTCTCTAACAGGCTGGAAGTGTGATCTACTGTAGAAACACTGCACTGGTTGGACTATGGTTATTCCCAGATAAGAAGGGTGAAGTCATTCTTGGAAGATTTGGGAATGAGAAAACAAGGGTTGAGGAACACCACTGGAGTCCAATCCCCTTTCCTAAGGCAGGATTCAGCTCCATTAAGCCATTTCTGCCAAATATTTTTCTAACTTCTTAAAAATCTCTAATAACACATATTCCACCCCTTCCCTAGGCAAAGTATTCCAGTATTTAAGTGTTAAAAGGTGTTTCCTAATATCTAGTATGATTCCTTTTTTGGTGAAATTTAATCCTATTACTTCTTGTCCAATCCACAGGAGACCCAGAGAACAATTTATTTCTCTTTTTTAGCCTCAGGCAGCACAAGGTGAAACATGTTAGCATAAACTTCAATAAGAAGTGTGCAATATGCAGGGCAGAACAACTCCGAATACTTAGCCCAGGGAAATCAGTGCTGATGTTGGGAACATATAACAACATCCTTCTCGACAAAGAGAACGTGATTAGTTCACTATAAAGAGGGATAAGCTGCAAGTCTCAAGGCGTCTTTGACCTACCCTCTGCAATATTGCTTAGGGGAAAAAAAACACTTGTCACTAGAATGGCCCATATTAAAATATATATATATAGAAAGCAAGGTGTCCCCAAGAGGTTCCTACCGTCTCTGGAGTTCTTTTGGTTCCTCTTTGCTGTGTCAAAGAGGATCAGTTAAAAGAAAAAAAAAATGTGCTAAGAAAGCAATCTTTGTGGGCAACTGTTGAATGCTTCTATTTATTTTTCTTTGGGGGAACATTGATGGGAAGAGAGGAAAAAAAAGAATTGCTTTTAGAATAGTCCAAAGCTCCCGATTGACAGGTTGGCCTCACCTCCCCTCTCCAGCAAACAAGGCCTCTTTTCAAAGAGAATCACCTGGCCCATAAATTCCAATTTATGGTAATTTAAGAAAGCAAATGATCAACTCTGGCCTTCAACAATGTTTTGGAATGGTACGTAATTAAAAAAGAGAGAGGTCTTTCCTTGACACTCTCTTTTGCAGGTGGAATTCCCTCCAAGTCTGCCGCCCAGTTCTGTGGCTTTGCTATCCAGAACCCTCAAGAGGTTTTAAAAACACTGAACACAAGGAAGGGTCCTGTGTGCTGAGGGAAAGGGAAGTGGAAATTAAGCAGGTTCATTCTTTTCACCTTCCTTTCTCCAGTTGTCTGTAGCAAACCCTCAGAGCATCCAAATTTAGACCAGGATATATAGAGAGTCACAGATGCACACTTGACCCAGGATAATTTCCCATTTTCTATTAAATTGACTCATTTTTAGCTTCTGTGCTGCTTTCTTTGGTGACCTGGGATCTGGCCAAGCACACCAAAAATGGGCTTTTCCGGGCCACTTTACTGCATAAAGATCTTGCCTGACACTTAATGACAAATGTGGTATTCCAGTTTAGACAAACAGTCACGCTGGATTCAGCAGGAAGATGGTTCAGAAGTCAGGGCAAAAACCTTTGCTCTGTGCAGCAGAAGAGTAAAAAGGAGAGGAGCGTTGCATCCATTTCAGGATAAATAGGCATATTGTGTACAGGGAAAGCCTTCACCAGAAGGTAAGGTAGATTATTTTTCCCTCTTCTTTTTGGGAGGCCACTCCCAAACGGTCACAATGTCCCAATGGCTTTACTCCTCAAATGGTCAGAAAACTCCAGCTTCTACCCCATTTCCATTTATTCCTGATCATATTTATCTTCATTTATCTTCATGAAACATTTTTTTTCCTACAACTTAAATAACTCTTGCCCCTTTCTGGCATCCTGCTCTTGCCAACCTCAGTGTACTCTGAGCAAGTTAATCCACCTTTTCTTGACTATTTTGCTAGGAAAAAACAAGGAAAGTTCATTGCCTTGTCTTGTGAAATAGATTCCCCAATGCAGCACAGCTGCAGCATCTGCATCGTCTCAAATCCTCATCCCTTTTCGCACTTGGGGCACCTATTCCAGCACTGCCAGCCAAAATGCGCCACCAAGAAGCTAGGAGAAAGCCCATGAGCTTGTACTCTGCAGGAAACCATGTCCTACCCACTCCTGGCAGGACTATGTCCCAATCTCTGCCAGGTTACCCTGTCTGGGTTTGATATCGTGCAATCTCTCTGCTTCTTTGGATGACTGGGCAGGTAAGCGGGAAAGGGCTGGAGAGTAGCAGACATTAGGTAGAATCATAGAATCACAGAATGCCTAAGGTTGGAAGGGACCTCTAGAGGTCATCTAGTCCAACCCCCCTGCACACG
>JAWLRI010001089.1:5461974-5586139 GCA_034781795.1 Crypturellus tataupa
CACCAGGGCTGAGTAGAGGGGTAGAATCACCTCCCTCGACCTGCTGGAGACGCTCCTCTTAATGCATCCCAGGATCCATTGGCCTTCTTGGCCACGAGGGCACACTGCTGCCTCATGGTCATCTTGCTAAATAAAGAATATTTTCATTTCTTGTTTGAAATTTCCCTGGAATTTGGTGATAGCTGGAAAGAAGAGGGAGATCTCCTTTATTTAAAGACTTTTTTTTCTGAGTGAGAGATCTCTTTCCACACCCCCTTCACTTCCTATCCAGCTCTATTTGACCTATATTTTCTGAGGCATCGGTTAAGAATTTAGATGTCTGACTTAGCCTGACTAAAATGAATCTGGTTTCCAGAAGACAAATACACAACTCTTATTGAAAATCAGTTTCCCATTTTCTCTCTTTCTTAAGAGGTCCTAGATTAATCCCTCCATAACAGCAAGGGCCAAAATCCCCAGTAATTGCTGCAGCAAATGTTGGTCATTATCTTTGTTTAGTGAAGACAGCAATCTAAGCTTTGAAACAAACAAACAAATATATTTCTCTAAAAAAAATCCCGAGAGATGCCAGCATATTTATTCTAAACAAAACTTCTCTAACGCAACCCTAGACTTCCCAAAAATCAGTATTGAGAGTGAGCTTCCTCGTATGACATCAGTGAACAGATGGCAGGCAAAGCTGTTGGCAGGGTGATGAGAAAGCTGGCCATTTAAAATGGAAAATGTCCTGATAAAAAGGAATGCACTTATTTTATTCCGTGGTAATGTTTATAAAATTCCTTTCCTGAGGCTTCCTCGAGGATCTTTTCATCATTTTTATATCATTATTAAGAACAAAACATATAAATAGGAAGATGCACAAAACACATAACATTTTAAATTCCTCAGAGGAAAGGGGAAAAGATTTCACCATTGGTAGGGTTGATGACATTGTGATAATTTGCTGTAAGCTTTAGAGTTACAGTCGATGATAGCATGGACATTCCTTCCAACAGGTTATTTGTATAATTATATTCATTAACAGGCAGACTTCACCTTTCAAGGGGGGACATTGGAGTACAAAGGCATGCACTGATACTGCCAGATTTCTGTACCTTGAGAATCTCTGAATACCGATGGGCCTTAAATCTTTGAAAGGAAGATTCTCAGCTGGATGTAATTCAGGGTGGGTCCGTTAAGTAAGCAGAGAACAAAGCTGGATTAAAAAAAAAATGTATTGTTGAAAAGTAATTCATGTTTGACAAGTCAACTTCTAGGTGTAATGAGAACTATTTTCTGGTTTAAGTAAAAATTACGCTACTAGTTTTTGATGGAAATTTTCAGCAATGAAGCAGGGCAGGAAATCAGCTGGAATAGGTTCTTCTTGTGGGTAGTCCCTGCAAATTCTGTGGGACAGAATTTCCTAGCACAGGATGGGAGGAGACGCAGGATCCTCAGCTATTCTGTTGGAGAAGGCTCAACCCTTGTCTCCCAACACTGTTAGCAATACAAGCACATATATGAACAAAACTTAGCAGCCCACGCTGAGGTATGCACACCAGGAGTCTTCCCTGAATCATCTGGGTTTCTCCCTATGACCTGTATGGACACATGTCCATGAGAAAAGCAAGATGCTCCCAAGGGCCATCAGAAGGTATAAGAGCAGGTCTCATGGCCCGTGGAGGTGCAGAGGAATTAAACTGGAGTATTAACAGCACATAGGATCTGCATCTCTCAGGCTTTGGCTACCTTGTATTCCTCTTTATCCAGACATCTCTGTGGAAGAATCAGAAGCTCTGGGGAAAGTCAATCTTCCAGTCACGGTTTATTCCAGTCTGGTCACCTGTATCTTGGGTGGGATTTTCAACGCAGTCACAGCACAGTGACATTTTCTCCTACTCCTCCATGTTCCCCTTATTTGCATGATCTTGAAACAAAATACACCTTGCTAAACCTAAAACTCCTTACAAAATATTTTTCCCTTGATAAGACAAGGTGTATAGATGTGTGGTTTGGATTATTCCCAACACATTCCCTTCATATGCAGCCTTATAGATGCAAAAGAAAAAAAGGGACCCAATCTCAGCTAATTTAAAGCTGATTAAAGTAGGGGAACAATTCATAACAATAAATAAAGGATCATTTATTCTTTATCAGTTATCTTCAAACAGTTTATAAAAGCAGCAAATATCAGTACTGTCATTGTACAGAGAGTGAAACTCAGGTGGATGGAGGTCAAACAAGAGATTCGTGGTTGCAAAGCCGGAGTTGCTAAGTAATAGAACTGGGAAGAAATCCTAAATGTTCAAAGCCTTTGCCTGCTGTTCGTTAATGCCTGATGCATTGTGTTGACCCTAATATAAACCTGACAAAAACTGAGTTTGTTTCAGGACAGAGGAAGGCTGGAGTCAAAACGTTTGCTATCTTGCAGTAAAAAAACCACCTGGGTGACCACATTCCCCTTCCCACCCATCCAGCAGTTAGTGACAGAGAGGGCAGCTGTGATTCCGTGCTATCCGCTCCGACCAACAGGCCCGAGTGACCTCCGGACTTGCTGCAGCAGTGTCCTAAACAAACAGCTTGCTCTTCCAGAAGCCCTCAGGGCAGATTCCTTGGTGGGGACAATCTATTTCCAGCATTTCCATATCCGGATCTGGAAGTCATTACATCCACCTAGTCCTAGAGCAAGCCACCATGGATATATCTGAAGTCTGTATCTCATCCTGAACACCACGCCAGAGACCAGCTGTGTCAGAGAGAACTTGTTTTCTAATATCATCCCAGACCGAAAATTTCTTAGCTGCAGAAGACTAGTTAGTCTGTGTGAAGCTCAGCTGGATATTGAACATAACAAACTGCAAGGGTGAGCCTGGAACCCGGTATATAACCATTCTGCATCGCTCCCTCCTTCCTCTTTTTCTCAGTTCTGAATTGTCCTCGATTTACCTGGAGATATGTTAAGAAAGCCCTTATCTTTTGGGCAAAATCTCAACTTGGAAAAGTCCAGTAACTATAAACTCTACTTCAGCAAATTGCCTTAAGCTCTCCAGTGTGCTGTGGTTTGATACCCTGCCTAGAGAACCATTTCAGTCCTTTAAATTAATCAAAAAAAAAAACCCAACTTCCTTCTGCAGCATTTTCTTCTCCATCGCCGATATACAGCCCTGCTGCACTGGAACAATGACTGTAAGAACAATAAAAACTAAAAGTAACAACAACATCGTGTTTAATTTTTTAACTTCAGGCTCTCCTGTGGTCACTTCCCTGCTGAACAAGGTAGGGAGATGTGAACATGGGTTCTCTCCCTCTCCTGCTGAGGTCCAATATCCCGTCCACAGCTCATACATTTCTGATCGCTCCTTTATTTCTGCCAAAAAAGCTTCATTTTACAGGAGAGGAATGAGAAAAAAATAAGAAAAGAAGATGCGAAAGGAAGGTTTTTAAAGGGTAGCCAAGATAATTGCTCATAGATGTTTTGATCTTTTTAAATAACTTGTTCTTGACAAAACTATATTTTGGTAGCCCTCTGCAGGAGAGTGTCTTCTGGAACAAAACCATATCACCATGGAAAGGAAGAAGTGCAAGATAATATTATTCTTTTCTATCTCTAAGGAGAAAGGAATTGTTGGATGAGAAAACCTGACTAGGACCAAGAGGATCCTCTTTCGGGTTTACTGCAGTGTTGTTGCTTCCTCTCAGATGCAGGGAGCAGTAAAGGGAAGTAAAATTTCCTGTGTCAAAAGCAGGTTCTGCTAAAACAAATCACAGCTGGATCCAGAACCAGCCACTGGAAATCACTTCCCCAGCAATTTCCTGACGCTTTCATCCCCGCTGTTGGGAGTCAGGCCACCAATTCGAGGCTCAGCAGGGACTTTGCCTCTGTCCTCTGCTTGCTCACATCCACCTACAGACATCCCATGCTCGCGTCTAAAAGCTCCTTTGTGCATTTTCCGGATCCGGTTAGCCTTCCTTTAGCAGTATAACCCTCTTCTTTTCTGCTGAGATAAATATGGACCTTTAGTGCTCAGCAAATTAAGTTTATGCCTTCAACAGGAAATGTCAACCACGGCTGCAACAGTCATACCAGTTTTGGCACAGCTTCCTATTCATGTACCCCAATTTGTGTCCTAGTAAAACTCTAGGCCTTTCGGTTGTTTTATGTCCAGCTGCGTTATTTTCTCCAATCCAGCAGGACTTTTCTGCAGTAGTCCAAGCTGGCTTGTTACCACCCTCCTCGCTCTAGTTTGTTTTGGAAGTAGAAGGCCTCAAACTGTGAAACCCATCTGGGGTTACAGAAAGCTTGGAAAAACCCACTTTGATCTTTGGGATGTGTCTAGAATCAAGATAGGCCGTATTCCCATTTTTCCACCTGAATTGATTACACCAAGTTTGTAGGTCCTAAGGCTGATCTCTGTTTGACCTTCATTGAAAAAGCAACTTGCGAGAAAGATGGAATGAAATAGCAACTTCAAAGTATTCTGATTTTTGAACTTTGTGAATAAAGCAAACAAAATTTCTTTTAATGAAGGGTGCAGCCAGAATACTGCAAGTCTCCATATCTGCAAGCTGTCATGTCTAGTTACCAGAAGAAAACTTTGTTTAAAAGGGCCCATTTCATACTGTTATATAATAATATATAATAATATAATATAATACTGTTGTATAATAAGTGCATTGAGTAAGTACTTGATCGCTTTGAGACTGCATTATGTATTTGCAGTGGCTTTAAGTGAAGAATGATCATTCAGCTAATTAAATTCATTTAAAAAGTCCTTCTTTATTGAAGCAGCAGCTGAACAGTTCATAATCTGCACAGCAAGTCCTAAAATTGACAGGGAAGAAGCAGAGCTGTGATTTTGATTATGGTGCTGATAGATGAGCCAGTAACCAAACATTCAGAAATTAGTGCAAAATGATGCCACCAGACTATGAAATGCAACTATTTTAATGTTGACATTTTCTTGCCATTTTGATCTGAAAAGAAAAAAATGCCTTTAGTCGTTTAGACTGTAGTTCAAACAGGCCTATTTTCATCTGAATGTTGTTGATGCATATTTCTTGTCAGTAACATGAAGCAAAAGCTTATTTATAGATTTCCCTTATTAAAAATATTGCATAAAAACTGTGTTGTGCCATTCTCCAGCTAAGTTCCAGCCCCTCTAATTTAGAAGCCTAAACTTTACAAATTTCACCCAGCAATAATAGGCTGCTCTATGCTTCTTAGCATACAGCAAACACTGGTTTGCAATAATCAACATCCCCTTGTTGAGGCAGAGTGCAGGGACAGTCCAGAGAGTCCCATGCCCCAGGTCTTGGGCCTGATAAGAGATATAAGATTGTCCTACGCTTAGAAAAGTGTATTTGCTACTTGTAAACATATATTCGGAAACCTATTGACGAGATTCAGCACCGGGTTTGGTGCCTGAGTTATTGGAGTATATAGTGGATCACCTATTAAATCAACCAAAAAGAATTTCTTTTGCAACTCAGAGTACAGAAAAACTGAACATTTTCCCAGTAATAATTTATGCTCTTTACCTTGAAAAGCAAAAGAATTTAATGTAAGACTAGAAAATGCCTTACAAATAAAAGGATAAACTAAAAAAAAAAAACAAATTAACTATCACACATCTTTTCCTAGATTTTTCCTCCTACTGTTGCTTCTCCTTAGAGCCAGCCCCAGTGATAAGATGACTTCATTAGACTTCATTCCGGGCTTTATAGGTTCAGCCAGGTGCTCCTCATATGTCTGCATCAAAGCCCCACCAAAGAGGAGGGAAATCCCTGGTTCTCCAGGGAATGTTCTTTGTCCTGTTTCATCAAATCAGCACTGGTAGGAAGGAGAAGGTAGTGATATACTTGACCACTAAGCAAGTATGTGCCTAAAGCCTCATTATCAACTTTGCTTTATAATCACAGCACAGCTCAGTCCAGCACTAGAAAGCTGCTCTGGTTGAAGTTAGGACGCTTTTTTAGTTCTAAGGCAGCAATTCTGCTAGCAGAGTCAGTTCCAACAGAATTTCATGTGTGTATGTTTTATGTAAACCATAACTTTTCTCTAGACTTCAAAGTGGTAAATCTACCACTAAGAAGTGTGCCTTTACCTGAGCTGGAATGCAGGAAGGTCCACGTACTGTAAACCTGGATCTCCATCCTAGCTGGATGCTGTGCATCCTGCTTTTCCATTCCTGCTCCTCCCCACTCTCGGGCCTTGTCTATAACGTGTTCAAGACATACAATTTCCAAGGAGGGATTCTCTTTCCCATGTTTATCACTTCAATTGCATCACTCCATATTCCATACAAGTATGCAAAAGCACTGGAGTAGACCCGTTGTTTAGGAACTCATTGAGTTTGAGAAATTCCTGTCAGCTCCATGCAAATTTTTTCCTGCCCATGTGTCCCATTCTGGGCCATTGGTACCACATCACAGAATTGCAGAATATCAATATTTGGGCTTAGAAGAAACCTCAGGAGTCCATCTGGTCCAAGCCTCTTGCTCAAGCAGGTCATATAGAGCAGGTTGCCCAGATCCATGTCCAGCCAGATTTAGAAATAGAACACAGAGCTGGCTAATTTGGAAACCCTGCAATAACACCCTGCACAAATACAGCAAGTGTAAGAGCTGCCCTGACCTCCAACCATTTTCTATTATTACTTCTGAAGGTAGAGCCTGGCCAGCACTCAGCCCTTTCCCCTTTAAATTAATTGGAATAAAACGGATAGTCTGTTCCATTGTTCTTGTTAATACTTGAAGTGTTCCTCCATCCCTCAGATGGCTTTGATGTCATCTAACTCCACTTGAAGGGGAAAGAATGTGTGATTGGGAATAATTAACAAGCTAAAAATGACTTTGTCAGAACATTTGCGTTATTCAATTACTTGCAGCTACCAGCTTTAGAGAGCTGAGGCAGTGGCTGAGCACAATCAGAGCCCTTTAAAAGGAAAAAAAAGGAATAGTCTTTTGTGAAAGCATGCAGATTAGTATGTAAGAAATGCAGGTTTGCCTCCTGATTCTGCCTCAGTAGGGTAACATCATGCCCATCACTTGACCTATCTTCACTGCAGCCCCTCACACAAAATCCCCTAGTGACTCTTGCCTCATTATAGCAAAAGCCAATATTAAAATTACAACAGAGCTGTCTCTTATCCTGCATTCCTACCTCACCCGGCATAAAAGAGCCCTGGCTTTTGTCAGTGCCTCTGGGCACTACTATAATCCAAATAGTGCTCGAGTCAAAAGTCTTCCCCTCAACCCTACCCCCGCTCTTCCTATGTGGAGCATTGTTATTTTGAGGACATGCAATAATAAAACTGCCAACCTTTATTACAAGGACTGTGAGCAATCAATAACAAAAAAGAAAAAGCCAAACCAACATACGGCTCTTTCTTCTGCCACTACAAAGCAGAAATAAAGACATTTCTGCTGTCCCTCTACAACTGATTTAGTAATTCACATATCTTAGTCTGCTAAGATATCTGATTATTTGATAGAGAAAACCAGCACATGTTATAGAGAGGATTGCTTTAAAACTACTCTATGGTACTGGATACTTAACACAAAAAAGGTTCTGGCCTTAATAAATTGCATTTCATGCCTGGATTTCCAACCATTTGAGCTATCTTGCTCCTGCAAGTGAGATAGCTGTTCCATCAGCTGTGCCAGAATGTAGCCTCAGGCTCGGGTAGATTTAACCTCGTCAAACTACAGTGAAAAATTCAAGACTAGATTTAGACACCCAACTCACACTCAGCTCTGCTTGAAATTTATAACTCAGAAGATTAGTTTTTGTGCTTTTTGAGCCATTGTGTAGCTGAACAGCTTGGCAGAGAGCGAGTGTGCGACAACAAAGTTAATCTATAGGATATTTGACTTGCTTAAAAAGAAGAGACTGAAAAGATGAACCTCTAGCAGAGCCTTTTGTCTGCAAGGGAGAGCCCCAGAGCACCTAGTCAAACCCATCATCCTCCCCCTTTTTTTAGTAGAAACCCACTACTTTCTACTTCATCCCCTTTGCATCAAAGCTGGACCTAGCAACATCTGCAGCTCATTAACATTATCTCCAGCATCTGTGGTTCTTTGCTCTTATATAAATCCTCAGCTTAGGCCTGCTTGCAAGTCATGTGGTGCTTTAATAAGGGAAGAGTCTGGAGGTGGTTCTGATGGGGGTGGGGGACAGATGAGTCCTCTAAGGAGGGATGCTGAGGGGCTTTTTATAGTGCTATTGTTAGGGAAGTTTAGTGCTGTGCTGTAGCAAAAAGAAAACTCTTTAAAAAGAATGGAAGAAGATCATATTTGCCCCAAGGATTAAGATTTTTTTAGATAGGCAAATTTTTCCTCAGGATAGTTATCTTGTGGGTATGGTCCTTATGTTGTGGGAATCTGAAGGGGCCATGCAAGAACCTGCTATTTAATAAGAGACTGCTAACTTGACAATATTCTTGCCATTTCAGTCTAGTTCTTATTTCTCCTGTAACTTGTCTGGTTTCTTTTATTTTAAATGAGCTCTTTTATGCCTCTTTGCCTTCTGCCTGTTTGATGTCCCTTTTTTTGAGTTGAGGGTCTAATATAGAGCATCTAACTTGGAGTGGCTGCAATGAGTAAAACCCTGTAAGGACTGAGCAAAGGAGGTTTTGGTTGCAGTATATGAGGAAGATTAGATTGTCCTTAACAACTAATGGAGCCCAGCCTGGTATGCATGGAAACTACTTGCTCCAGAGGCAATATCTGTGTTTGCTTTGAGCTGCAGGGCACCCAAAGCAGTGCCCTGTGACTCAGCACCCTTCCCTGGCTATTTTTTGGGAGGCAGAAGGTACTGAATGCAGCTTATACTGTTAAATGTGTGTGCTGTGGAAGAATTAAATTCCGTAAGGAAAACACAAGTGTTATATCACTCATGTATTCTGATGATAAGCAGAGTAATGCTTTCCTAAGGAGTTAATCCACTGCCTGTGACCTTGTGGTCTGTCTCAAACGCTGTAGCTAATGTCTCTGCCTTTAACCACATCCTCTGCGTTGAGTTTGTGATGCTTTGTGTTTCTTTCTGTCCGGGTTTTGGAGAGAATAAAAGGTAAGGGGGGGAAGCCATTAGGAAGTGTGGCTGAGAAAGTAAAAATGCAAAATATCACCCAGATTGCCCAGTTGTCACCAACTTAGAAGGTGTCAAAATGTGAACACGGGGTACTGTTAATGAGCAGGCTAAAAGAGCATGGGAAACTCAGTCAAATGTATAAGGAGAAAAAAAAAAACTTAATTGTTGTATTCGATGGCATCTAAAAACTTCGCGGGTCAGACGTTGCAGCGATATATATTTAAGCACAAAATTTGCAATAACATCTGACAAGTGCGGATGTCCTGATCTGAACCCTTCCTGCTAGCCGAGGAAGCGGCACAAGCTGTTTGCTCCGCACACCCCCCCAGCATGCAACCCCCCCACGGCCGCATGGCTGTGTTCTCTCTCTGCTTCAGTTTAGATTTCTGCTTTGAACTTTAGTTCTCATTATTTTTGGACTTGTCACTTTGTTTGGAAAGATTTATTTCCAGTGTTCCTTCTCTGTTCTTTCCTTGCCTCTTCTCCTCTGGATGCTTTTCTGGCAAAGCTCGTTGCTATTTTTTTTTTTTTTATGACTTTGTGTACTGTTTCAAAACAGTGTTTCGAAAAAATGTTTTTGAAGCAAGATGATCCTGTGTTGCTGTGCTCATGCAGTAGCTCTTCCACCTCTGCTCTTTTTTAGAGGCCTTGTGCCATACTTCTGTTTTTTTGGTGTTCATTAAGAAAAATCAGACTGTGAAGAACAACTCAATGAACCCCCAAATCTATTTTTTCCTGTATTGATGCTCTGGTGTGCATGAGGTTTTTTTCTTCTCACCATTTTCAGCAAGTTGGGAGAGAAATCAGTATTAATTTGGGTGTCTTTCTGTTATCACATACCAATTTTCAAAGGAATGAGCAAAACAAGAGTTCTGTGATGTGACAAATGCTGTTCAAAATGACTGATAGGGAAAGGGAATAGCCAGGGTCATTCCTGAATACTTGCTGCCTTAAAATACCAGTGTTAAGATGAGAAACATTGTCCCTATGTATTTCAGGTCATATTGTACCATTCTAGTAACACCTGAACTGATTTTGTTTGGAAACTAGAGGCTAAGATCTAAACCTAATTTTAGTACCTCAAAAATCATGCAAGTTTCTAAGCACACATATAAATAGATGTAACTGGTTGCAATGCATTTTCTTTAATGCCCTGGGGGAAGGCTTCCCTGTATAAGGTCAGTAGGGACAGAGCTAGCAGAGACATGATACTGCAGTTTAAATCTCTTCTGTCTAGTGGCTCTTTTTGACAACTCTTCACTCTCTTTACTTGATTCAATGATTGCACCGAATTTTTGATACCAAGATTAGTGGGAAAAGCTGCCTCTGGGTATTTAATAGGTACATCTTGAGTGTTAATTGCATAGTGGGTGGGGTATAAAGCCCATATATATTCTGGGTTTAGATTAAAAATGAAAGCAATATTCAAAGATTTTTTTTTTTTTTTTGGAGCAAACACTTGTGCCTCAATCTTTTTTTCTAAATTCAAGTTGTTTTTAATAATTCCACTCACTTTTATGACAGAGACTTTCTGAAGCTCTTATGTAACATGGTTTAATGAAACTACCAGATAATGAAAATGACACTAATATTGTTTAAAATTAGAAAACACAAAAGTAATGTATGTGTTCTTCAGTGTCAGTTTATCTATAAGAAGTTCCCTTTTCTTTTAGCCTTTGGAATACCCTATCTACCAAGACTGCCTACTCTCCTCATACAACAGACCTGTCTGACTACATCTCTTACCATATTTGAGTTTGTTTTCTGGTGCTGAGAAGAGGGAAGCAAAATGTTAACCTGTATTACGATGCCCTGGGCCAATATTGGGTCTTGATGCTCTATTCAGTGCTCTAGGCATTTTGCAGACAGTTTTCTTCCTGCTGACTTGCACGTTTATAAGATTAAAAATGAAGTTTCTATTTCTGTGAATTTAGTCTAAGAATTCACCTCCTAAATATCTTTCATCGAGTCCATAGCTAGATGAAAAGGCTTCAAAGTGGGGGAGATGCTCCCATATATCTAGCTGGTCGGTTTTGGCACCCTTGTGGGTAGATCTGTGGGCAGTGGGTGCTCAGACTGCTGCAGTTGGGTTGTGCAGCTTGCTGGAGACATGGAAATGCTTATGATGCTCTGGGGATGTTTTTAATAGCACATTTCCAAAGGAGAGGAAACCCCTGATCTGGATCTGTAGGGAAATCAGTGAAGAAGGATGAATGGATAAACATGAAATTTAGGACCAAAAAAAAACATATTACATGTAGATCTCTGTAGACAGCAAGACAGTGTCATAGAATCCTCTCCTGGAATATCTATCTCTTTTTACAAAAGTAACCATTTCTTGCATCTTTTCCTGTGTTAGAAAAAGTTTGTAAAGACCTAATTTTTTACTTTTAAGTTTCTCCATGCTTTCCACCTCACATTTTTTTCTTCTTTCTCCTGAGCCAGTTTATCTGTGTTATAACCCTCTTCTCCCCATCTGAAGAATGACTCCAGTCTACTATTAAGTAAAAGTTTAAAAAGTCCATTTTTTATCAAGTTGTCTCCTGCACCTGCTCCATCTTTCTTGAATAAGGATAGCTAGAATTGTATGCCAAAGGGAGAAGTGTATATTTTAAGAAGGGGAGAATGCAGGTAATTCAGAGGAAAGTGATGGGTTCATCCCCCTTTGGTGGAAAGGGATATCACAAACTCAGAACAAATCCATCAACATTTGTAGTTCTGTTGCAACTTGACACGCCGTGAACCAGACTCGCATACAGCTGCAAAAATAATTATATTCTTTGTGCAGCAGCACTGCAGGGATAATAAAGATTTTTTTAAAAAAAAACTGACTTTGGTAGAATAAATGGATATTGTCAAAAAAAAAATCCCTTATATCCTGTATTAAAAATAAGCATGTCTCACTTCAGCTTCACCAGGACACAAATGCCCCAATCATTTCCCCTTCCTTTTTGGAACTTGGAGCAGACTT
Source organism: Crypturellus tataupa (assembly GCA_034781795.1). NCBI lineage: Eukaryota > Metazoa > Chordata > Aves > Tinamiformes > Tinamidae > Crypturellus > Crypturellus tataupa. Next base: position 5,474,016 of record JAWLRI010001089.1, read on the forward strand.
TCAAGGGTAAAACGGAGAAGCCCAAATTCTAGCGAGACTCCTGGAATGCAGCTTGTGGAGGACTTTATACAGAAGGTCTTTAGCCAACCAGAAATTTGCACTGAAAAGTGAAAAACAAATATTATCTGAAGAAAAAAAAAGTTAAAATAAGCTGAGGGTGAAAGTGCAGACATTTGGAGAAAGTTGTGTTACTAGTCTACTGGGACAGAAGCCGTGAAAGGAAAGAGCATCTGTGTGTCCATCAGTGCTGTCAAGGCGTTTCCCTGCTGTTTCTCCTTGTGGTGTGACATTTGCAGTTCTCAGGGTGAGACAGTGCCAAGATCTACCCCAAAGCCCAAATAGTCTCACCAGGATCATCCAGTTCTAGCTGACATCAACCCCCAGCCTAACAGAATGATTCTCCTCCCATGCTCAACTCTTATTTCCCTGTGTTACCGATGACTTTCATTGCTCCCATTGACTTCAAGAACTTCAGAGATCAGGCTTGTGGTCTCTTCCAAGGTTTATGTTGTGAAAGGGAGAGTAACACTAGTCTTGAATGAAGACTTGGGCTTGCTTATAACTGTTGGGGTAGCCTGGATGTCATACAGATTGTCCTGTTAAGTTGGACATTTTCTCCTTTCAGTGGAGAAAGGAGGGGGAGAGTTGCCACAGCACTGACTAGAATCTGATTGAGAAGTCCTAGGGGTTGTTCCCAAGACAAGCATATTAAAAGCTTCCAGGAATGGATACCCACCTTCTGCATTTGCAGGATAGGAAGTTATCATGTTAACACTGTTAACATACATAACTCCATGACATCAAAAGTGGCAGGACTCTAGGTGGTTTGGAGATTTTTTTAAAGGTTATTGTATATCATGGATGCTTTCAAGAGACAGGATCTGGTCCCCTGGGAAAACAACTTTTCTTGAGCATCATGTATGTGCAAGCTATTTACCTTCTGTTGTAATGTATCTTGAGTTCAATAGATAACATTTAGGTTTGTCAGGGAGGCAAAGCAAGTTTCCCCACATTGCCTTCAGCTGCATGTTTACACTCTTGACCAACTTCTCCAGTACTGAGAGCAGTGTTTAGCCCTGTCTTTGTCTTGACACTGATACAGCTTTAGACATCCCCTCTTTATTTCAGTTCTTATCAGCTGCAGGGAGAAGGGAATCCTGACCATTAGCTGGTGTTTTGCAGAGCTTATTTCAATTCTGTTGACTTTGCTTAGATGATCCCAAAGGGCCCTATCCATTGCATCAGCTTCCATACTTTTGCTTCCAGGTGGGCAGTCACCCAAGAGCAAAGTCAAATGAACTAGGCTACTGGAAGGCCAGCCAGAGGCTGTTCTTGCAAAAGAAGCTTCACCCATCTTATCCAGGATAGGGTGAAGAAAAAGACAAATTCTGTGTTAAATTGCTGCCAGTGCAACACCCTGAATGCTCTACTTCTTCTTTTGAAAACAAAATGAAATATCATTTCCTTGGGAGCAGGGTGGTGGGGAAGACCTGTTATGGATCCAAAGCTTTGGCTACTTGTGAATTCAATCTAGATTTCAGTCTCCACTGTTTCAGGCCTACATAACAGCCAGAAAAGAAAAACATTTAACAGTGAAGCTGCAAAATGAAACTTTTATACTGTCAGGAAATCAAAATGTAAACGTGTCCTGCTAAAGCTTTGCTCAGCACTTTTTTCCCCTCTTTATACATTATAATAGCCTTAATGGTGGCACATCATCTGGCTTTTATTCCCCTAGCATATGGGACTTGCTCCTGTTCCATCCTGGGTAGGTTTTAACAGAGGAAGAAGCCTTCATGTACCTGCAATCGGATGCTGCAAGGTTCCTAGCACCAGTTCCAGAAAGCCGTGCTCAGCTGGTGCTGCTCCAAGGGGCAGCATGAAGAGCAGCTAGAGGAACGGCATGCTTGGTGCGTGTTGAACCAAGAATTCAGCTGCCAAACACTGAAAACATTTTCCATTGAGCCTGTGGGCTTTTTGAAGTTCACAGCTTGACCGTATTTATATAGATCTGTTTTTGACATTGATAGTGCAAGCCCCATCCTTGACAGCAGGGCAACCTTTCTGTCCTCTTTGACATTCCCATTCTAAGCAAAGGCAATAAAGCTTTTTAATGAAACTGTTTTAAGTTGTTTGTTTCTTTTTTTTTTTCCACTTGGGCAAAAAGATGCCTTTTTCTCTTTTCCTTGGGAGCTGAACTGTTCTAGTTGAAACTTCAAATAAAATTAGCCTGAAGCAGATGCTCAGTCATGGAAAATTTAAGGCTGAGCCAATTAAGTGTGGCAGCTTTATAACCAATCATAAAGCAGGGGGTGCTTTTTTGCCAGAAAAAAAAAATAAAGATGCCATCTGCAGTGCCTGGACTTCAAAAAAAAAAAAAGGGAATATATGGGACTTGTAGGGGACCATGTGCAAATGTTCTCCCTTTCAGTCACCCCAAACCCTAATATTGATAAATCTGGAGGGCTCAGGGCTCAAGGACCCTACATGTCCTCAAGGCTGCCCCTCAGAAAACCCTTAAAAACAGACAATTTTGTTGTTATCTACAAATATACAAAAGACAAAGGTCTACAGTCATCCCTCAATACTTCTGAGGCACCACGGATGATGTTACAATCGCTCTGTTCCCAGCTTTGCTCTGGTTCAATGACAAGACCTGTGAAAACAGAAAACAGGAAACTTGAGCATCCCTCATCAGCAATGTGGAGCTCTACTCATCTTCTTCATCTTTGCTAGGGAAATTGTGGTGGCTTTGCTTCCTCAACAACATTAAAAGCTCTACAGAGCCTTTATCTCCAATGGCTCAAGTCAGTAAAATCTCTGCTCATCCATGTCCCCAGGCACGTGGCTACCTTGGAGGCAGAAAATGGAATTTAGAGCTTTCCTTCAAAATAGATATAGAACAAAGAAAAACGAAGCAAAGAGACATATTAAAGATGCTTTTGCTTTTTATTGCCTCTGTTTAAATCAGATCATTTAGACTAACATTATTCTTTCCAGTATATTTATGAGTATGCTACTACCATGACTCAGTTTATGACACAGGAAGCTGGTGCAGCCCATGTGAGTTACAGCGTTTCACTCATTGGTCCTCTGCAGCAGGACCCAAAGAAAAGGCTAATAGTCATTATTTTCTTTGTCTTTATTCTCATGGAAACAGAAAGTGGATTTGAGGTGAAACATCTGGTTTGTTTTGGGTAAATATTGTTTATCTTTTCTTTCCCCTTGTCTCATTACTTTTTCATTCTTTTTTTTTTCTTCCTCCCTAAACTCCTCTTTTTTGGAATAAGGGCCCTGTTTGAAGCCCACTGGATTTTTCCATCAACTCCAACAAGATCAGGCTCTAGATAGGGATATGGATTACTTTCCACACTCCTTTGTATCCATCCTCTTGTGACCCTCAGTGCAAATGCCATGTGCATTTGCTGAACTGTCTGCTGTATCCTTGCATGCTGCTGTTGAGGAAGATGTTTCTCATCCAACAACATCATAGATATTCTACAGGCATTTTAGGGAGTAGGGAAGGGAAGGAAAATCTTTTTCCCAGTAGACAAAAACAAAAGATCATGGTAAATTCAGAAGAAAGAGATACAACTTTGAGCATAATATATTGCAGCAGTTCCAAGAGCATGTCAGTTGTATGTAAGAATATAAATGAACTTGCATTTTATTAAAATCTCTACCAGACCATTAAAAGCTCAAAGTATGCGAGAAATCCTCTCTTCCAAGCTTGCATGTGATCTATGGCTTGAAAATCTTCCCAGAGGATGAGTTCTTGGTCCAAGTGACCAGGACACCAACATTATAGACTCGGTTTTTTCCTTCCTAAACAGAAGGCTTTAGACAGAAGTCTTAGGGTTTGGTACCAGCACTGCTGGCTGACAGTCTCTGGCATAAAATGTGCCTAAAAACTTCGCACTGGAAGGAATTTTCTTTTTGCTGCAAACAATCACACATTGTATGTATTAGCAAAAATAAATCTTGCACCTCTTGCATTCAGTAAGGCTTTTTACATCTATTATTTCTGCTGGAAGATGTTTCCCAAATCATGTAGTGCAAGTTCAACACGCATTCCCAACCAAATCTATGGCCATGTGACACCCATTTTAGCCTTGTTCTCCTGGTGTTCTTCACTGGAGTATTTTCTTTTTTTCTTGGTCATTTGCTTACCTTACATACCTTAAGAGTAAAATCTTTTTACCCTATCGATCTAAGCCAGATAATTAAATGTAACAGCTTATATATATAAAAACGTCTGTGTAATTATCCTTGTAATCCTTCCCTCTCTGCTCTGAATTCCTTACTATTGAAGATGCGTAAGCAGAATTGTGCAGTATTGTAGCCTGAGACATGAAACTGTATTTTTTAATGATATTATCCAAAACGAAGTGTCTCTACCATTTCACGTTTCCTTCTAGCTTCAGAACTGACCTGGGGACAACTTGGCAGAAATACCTGTTGAAATCACACTTGATTTCTAACCCAATTGCTAAAATCCTGTTCCAGCAGACTTCACTCCCTGAGCCGGTTCACTTGCGTGCTCTCTCTTCCTGCTTATTAAAACTAGCTCCGAGTCCTGATCCCAACTCCATCAGTTCCAGCTTTCAGCCTTATTCCCGTATCTCATCCTCTTTTAGGGAGCCAGCAGATGCTTGGCTGACATTATAGACCTGCCTAGATTCTCTTTTCTCTCATCTATGCACAGTACCTTGCTTTTTCTTTTCCCTCTTCTTGTAGCCAAGCAACCTCTTCTTATCTGTGCTATCTTCCTTTCAGGAGCTCATCTATGTAATAAGAAGTTCCTTGTAGCCTTTTAAGATATTTGTGGAGCTTGGAATTACTCATCACTTCCCAGACTTGCTCCTAAAAGCACCATGGCTACAAGCAATCAGTAGAATCCCTTGTAGTTTGTTCTACCGTTCTCCACTATTGCCACATTCCTTGCAAACAAAAAAGCAAAACAAAGATGAGATTTATCAAAATGAGTTAATTTCGTGGGAGTAAATATTTGCGGAACAGTTTGTCCTCTGCAGGTGCACGAACATCTCTAAAGCACGTGCAAAGCTACCACTGAGTCTTTGAATTATTCACTAAATTACCTGTGCACACTGCAGGATTTAGACCAAAGTAAGGGGAATAATGAGGGGAATAATGAAGCCCTAGGTTGAACAGGCTTGTAAAATACGGTGGAAGGAGTTGTCACCAGAATGCAATGTCTGGAACTGCCTTGCTGGCCAGAATGAAGGGAAAACCTTTTCCCTGCTTGTCCACTGTATTAGCGTGACCCCTCCAGGAGTGCTTGCAAGCAAACATGTTTAGGAAATTAGCAATTTCTATCTCACTGCTGTCAACCCAAATACTCTCAAATAACTTCCATCTTTCCTGGCTTTCCGTATGTCTGTTTCTGTTTCCTCCATTCATAGGATCTAACGGGAGGAAGGGCACGATCACTGTGCTACAACCCTGCTCTCACCCGACCTGGCTGTTTTCTGAGATCCTCCTCGACACGTTGTGCAAAAGGGACCTCCAGAATTCCTACGTGCTGGTAGAGATTAAATGTGCAGACAAAACGTGTGAGCGGCAGACAAGATTGCGCTGTAACAAGCTGTGCTCCAAAGACATTCTTCCACTAGTGCCTTGAACAGGATCCGAAAAAACATCTGGACCGGGGTTTTTGTCACATAACTTCAAATATGTTGATATTTTACTTCAGTGACACATTTTGATGGCCTTTTAAAATGAAGCACCTACCAAATGAGGATTTAATTTAGATTTTAGATTTCATTTATTGTCTATTAATAAAGTACTACATAATAACAAAAACCACATTTATTGAAGCTCTTGCGATTATGTAACAGACTATTATGTTTCCAATAATTAGCTGGCACCATTCAATTACGTATGAATTAAAGAAATTGTGTAGCTTGCTTAGGAGCCAGTGCTTAACACGAATTTGGGGTTGGTATCCAGAGTAACCTCATGCTCTGGAGATGAGGTTTATCCTAGGCAAGAGCTGACCACATTTTTGCTTTATTCTCTCATTCTTGACATGTAAAGATCATCCGGAAACAGGAGAGCAGGAAAGCTAGAGACCAGGAATAGGAAGGGAAGAGCCTGACCCAAGATAACACATCCAAAAGACTGAGGTGGAACAACACATGAACATATTCTTCCCCTCTCATTTCATGTAGCCTGGAATTGCACATGGAAATCCTGCTGCTATTCCATAACCCATAGGAACCTCTTAACCACTTGCTTAGCATTCCCTTGTGGTGCGACTGTCTCTTTTTGGGAAAAAAAAAAAAGCACTTTGAAAGGTCTTCTTTTCATCATGATGTGGAAAGAGAACATTTATGAAATCTCAGTTTCATAGGGTGGGAAAATTGTTTCCCTCTCTGCTTTAAAGAAGATTGATAAAAGACTCACGATAGCAATTGAATGCTGGGGGGATTTTTGATCCGTGCAGCTGTGCATAATACTTATTATTTTTACAAGTCACTGGAGGCATTTGGTAGGTCAACATGGTTAGAAATCTGGACCTGAAAGTGAAAAAAGTGTCTGTCATAGAGGCCAACTTTTAATTGGAAACTAAATTTAATTTTAGAGGAAGAGGAAAATACCACACTTCTAATGAGATCCAGGGCACTTCAGAGAGCAGCCTGCAAAAAATATTTAAATGGAAAAGTCCTGTTCAGAAAGACCTGTTGTAAATGAATTCTTGATATTGTAGGTAGATAAATGCACTTGAGCTCATGCCGTACAAATGAGAAACCATATATGAAATGTGCTGATGATTTAAAGTAAGATTTTGAGAATAATCTTTACTTTGATCAGGAAAAGTGGGTTTTTTTGAGCTGTTCAAAGAAGTTATGGCAAAGGGTTTTCTTTTCTTTCATAAAATGTTTGGATAGAGATTCTTTTTATGTGAAAGGGGAAAGCAGGGACCAAACTTCATTGTAAGTGAAAATTTCCAGTTTTCAAAGATGCTTTTAATTAAAAGACAAATTGAGAGGGTTTTTGTTAGTGAGGGGGTGTTTTTTTTTTGTTTTATTTTTTGTTATAAGTTTGGAGTTCTCTACCTTGAGATTGTTCAAGCCATTCAAAAGGTAGTACAAATTTTGGTATTTATAAACAAGCTTTGAGAAGAGCTAGTGATGCTTTCCGTTCTGCACAAATGAAGTGAAAACTCAGATTTTGGCCCAGGTTATAAAGAGTCACTTGTGAAGGAAGAGGCTTATATACTTTGTGCACAGCCAAGAGAGAGGATGAGGAGAGAGGAAGGAAGAATTGGCTCTACCTGTTGCAGCACGCAAGACACCGGGGACAACCCTGGAGATGGAATGGAGAGGGATGCAGTGGTCCTAACACAACCGAGGCCAGGCTTTACTCCCTCAAGGTGAAAGAGAGAGAAGAGAAAGTTTTCCCTTTTTTACATCCATTATTTACATCTCTTGAAGAAAGATAAATCTTTCAATGGAGACAACCATGACGCCCTTTCCTTCCCCTCTTTGGTTCTTGAGCTAGGTCTAACCTATCTGCTTAACATAGTAGAGTTGGGAAGTCAAATATCTAAGCAGAAAATGAAGGCAGGTTCCTCTGTAGTGTCCTGATGTGGTAATAAAATACAATATATTGAACATCACTTTGGTTTTTAGCTGGACAGAACCCAAGTCTGATTCGAGTGGGTTATCTCTATGAAGGAGAATAGTAAAACCACAACTCTTGTGAATTATCAGGCTCTCATTCTCCTCTTCTGCAGCTGGGCTGACTTTGTCCCTGTTCTGGATGTGGTGGGAGAAGGTTAAATAAAGGGGAGGAGAGAGAAGGAAATGATACAGGGAGAAACCACTTTTTGCCTTCCTTCCATCATATATTCAGCGAATAATGAAATTTCTCAACTGATTAGATGCCCCATTGGTTGGAAAATTTGGAAGCAATCATGGAATTATATCACAAAACCTCAGAGTCATGTATATTCAGCCAAGTAGAAAAACCAAGCTATTAGCAAAAATAGAGAGAGAGGGAAGAAAAGAAGAAAGAGAAGAACTATTTATATTGCAATACTCGTCCTAAAAAAATGGAAAAGAAAACACAATGGAAACTTTTCTGCAAACAATTAAGGAAGGGGAAGAAAGGCTCAGGATGGGGCTGGTGTTGCAGGATAAATATAGAATTTATAACATAGTAAGAGCTGTTTTTGGTGGGTTTTAATTGAAACTACATTGCTTGTCCCTCTGCTGCTGAATCTTAGCGCTACAGTCCGTGAGAAAAAGAAGGAATGGGTGATTTTCGTAAGAAGGAACTGATGCATCTCATGGAAAAAGACAATGACTGGCAATGCTCATTGTGAGCACTTGGGGCACTTCAGTAAACAGGGATAGGGACTTGCGCTGTGCTCCACGCCACAGCGTCTCTGTTCTGACAGACCCTGTTCAGCCACCCTCTGCTCCAGGAGCCATTAGACATAGATATAATTGTGTTAAATGAAGCCATTTGCTTGAATTAATGCCCTTCTTTCCCTTTGCTTTTCCATTAAGAAGGTTCCTTGCTTGTCTGGGAAAAGGCAGCATTGACTTTGTCGCACTCCAAATTATCTACATAAGAATCCAGAAGCACAAAGTTTTCATTGTTCGGAAGATAGAGCCATTTTGGGATGAAAACTGTCCCCCCACAGAAACATGACGGCTGATTTTTGCTCTTGGGTTTAGGACTTGACTAACAACCTCTCTGTCAACAGCCTCCTTCCTTAGAGCTGCCTGCCCTCTCCCCAAGATGCCACTGAAATTTGGTGTCTCTGTCTCAGATCCAGAATCTGGCCCAACTCTACCTTCTCTCTTTTTTTCTTTCTTTTTTTTTCTCTTTTTCCTTTTTTTTATCATTATTATTTATTTATTTTTATTTTGAATGGACTTCAAATGCATCTTAAGTCCTGTTCCACTGAGAGAAAAATAGGAAAAGGTGGGCCAGGATGAGATGGAGCAGAGAATTTAAGAGGAAAAAATAAAAATTAGCATATTGCTGGCACATATGAATGGAAAAAATAATAATAAAAAGGCTGAGGTGATTCAAAGCATAAATTGAATTTGAGTTATCCACTTACTAGTTATTTTGCCTTGTCCCCATCCTGATTGTGACAGTTGGTGTCTTCTCACAGAAGGATTCATTCCCACCCTTCCTGTTGGGCTTTGAAATCCTCCACTGGTTTTGATGTCTCGGTATCTCGCTATTAATGGAAGCAAAGTATCCCTTCTCTTTGGCATCACAGACATGTGAAATTCACTAAGAACTAGAAATATTTTTATTATTTTAATTTTATTTTTTTCCAAGACAAAAAGCAAATATTTGGCAAGTCCATGCTTGCTTGGTGCTGCTGTTTGATCTGGTTCCCCAGAAAACTGGGGGCTGTTCTTTGGATTCGGCAAAACCTCCTGGAGTGAAGGGAAATTGGTGGCTCTTTGGGAACTTCCTGGAATGTGAAATACCATTTAACTCGGCTTTTGTGTCTTCAGATACTTGGGATTTCTGGAATCTGAGAGACCCATAGGATAGGATGCACAATTAGATGGGGGGGAAAAGGGGGAACTCATTAAGAGAATTTTCAGAGCAGAAACTGCAACACAGCAATTATATTCTCCTCCTTCTTCTTTGCATAAATTTTGAAATCCAATGGAAAACAGACTGGAGCTGGATCCAGGCCTTCTAGAAGCAGAGCTGTGTTTTTGTTTTCCTTTCTGCCAGCCACTCAACATCCTAATTTTTTTTTCCCCACCGTCTCTCACTGTCCCACTGGGTCTTTTACAAAAATGAGGTGCCAACAAGAGCAGAGTTTTTTTTAATGGGAATTAGCCGGCCTAGTGTCTGGATGCTTGTGGGCAAATCCATCCCATGGCAGGAAAAATCAGTGCTGATCTCTAATGTGTTGACATTGAAGCGTTGGCACTCTTACTAGACAAATCACTGGTAGCAGAGCAAGGCTCGTGGTGGGAACTGTGAACCCTTACCTGCAGATGCAGCAAGAGAAATAGCCATCAAGACTGAAAAACATTCTGGAAGATCAAAATGACACCGTTTTTCTCATATGTTGAATGCACTAGCACTGCCGATGCAACCCTATGAGGCTGACTTTAAGAAGATCCGTTGCAAAAAAAAGGGGAAAATATCATTAGTTTGTCCTTTTGGCCAAATATTTTAGTGGAAAATGAACAGCTTTCTTGAACCCGTTATAACTCTTCATGAAAGAATCAGAATGCTTCCCAGTTTGAGGGGAATTATTATTAAATATACATATATAAGCTCTATATTTCTGTAGGAATGGGATGCAGAGCATTTTGTTTTGTTTTGTCCACCCTGTTGGGTGATTGTCCCCCTATTTGGTGGAGAAGGCATTTCCTATAGGCTGCTTATTGGCTTTGTCCTGACTAAGTTGATCCAAGGCAGCTCCTGAAATCACTGTATTTTATTCTCTATTTGAATCACTAACTGAGAATAAACTGTGGCCTCCTCTTTCTTGGTCTGGAGGGGTTTCACACTTGTGCATAGAACTGTAGGCCAACTGTGGGCTTGAATATTGGCTTTTACAAACTGACAGGTATTCTTGATATCTAGTCTCCATGGATCTACTCCAGAAAAATCTTCTTTTATTTGAAGGGTTTTTATTTTTCCCTTTTTTCCTTAGGGCCTTTGCTACTCACAACATCCCAGTGGCAGCTACAAAGGGAACCCTTGCACAGGCCTTTAACTCTGAGGTGAAAGTATGTGAAATAAAGGAATTGAGAGAAAGGAATCTCAGTCTATCAGTTCAACTTCTTATTTTCTTTTTATTCTTCAGCATCTCCCATAATTTGTTACAATAGCTAAAATCCAGAATGGCAAACTAAGAGCTCTGAAGAAAAAGCTAGGGGACTTTGTTATCCTATTGGAGAGTCTTATTTGACTCTCCATAGTTTAATTCTGTTGCCATGATTTAAATTATTGATTAGGTTTAAGGGCAGATTAGCTTTTATGACTTTTAAGGTCCTTTTGATGCACTTGCAGTAAAGGAAATATTCAATAGTTAGTAAATTTGTGGCCATTGTTTTATATCTGAAGGTTTTCAGAGGGTTGACATCAAGGTCATTCTGAAATCAAAGAAATTTCATATAAATCTGAACATGGAGCATGGCTTGTGAAATTCAGATTAGACTTAAGAGTTTACAGTTTTCTTTTGCGGCTGTTCAAATTTGATGCTGTCTATTTGCTGGTCAAAATGGTCACTTCTGAGCTGTGCAAAAAGGTCTCTTGAGAAAAAAAAAAAAAAGATGCCTGCAAACAAGAAGAAAAGTCCCACAATTCTGCATACCCAAGTACTTTCCTTTCTGTATCCACAATCTAGCCATGAAACCAGTCCAAACTGACAATCCTACAGAAAAATCTCTTGCCACTAATCACTTGCAGGATACAACTACAAAAATGTTGTAGAAAAGTCCAGACTTTGTTCCATTACAGCCTTCAGTGGTTCTCTCATACACACACATTGCTTTTGGTGGGATCGCTTCGGCAAAATTAAGAACACTTCCTTTGACCTATACAATTTATATCAACTTTTTTTTTTGATATAAAATCACACGGAGCCCAATTCCACTTTTAAGAATTAAATCCTTCAATTACCCACATACAAATCCTCACTAAAGGTTTTGGCTTTAGTACTCAAACCTTTATAACCCACAAAGGAGAGCCTGCACATAAAAAAAAAAAAGAAAATTAATGAACGTAGACTTGCAGCAGCAAGAAACTTGGAATTCTTGTTCTTTGGGAACTTCTAACTTGTCAAAAGTTATTATTCTAAACTGAAGAAATACTTCCAATGTAATAAATTTTCACACACAAAAAATGAAATTTCTAATAATTCTCATTCAGATCTGCCAATATTTTTTTAATATAAATGTGAATGGAGAATTACCAATATTGAGCTGTTTCCCTTTGTCTGCTGAATTTGACACATATGCTTAATTTTCCTGAAATCCAGTTAACTTCTTTTTTTCTGAGGGTCTCTATTTTGGCTTTGTAGAAGACCAGAACCTCCAGGCTTCCCTTTGGGCTAAACATTTCTGTCCAAACTTCCCTATCACAGAGCACCGCACGGCCCTGTGGATTACAGTGCTCACAGACCAATACACAAAGAAAGAAATGTAGCTGAATGCCATGGTGAATGAAGATGAAAATTAAGTGTTTTGTAAAAATCAAAAGGAAAAGCACTTTACTGGACTTGGATTACTTTTCATTTGAATTACGATTCATTTTGCATCATCTCAGTTGTGTTTCTGGAAACTGTTCACTTTGGGGAACTGGTTTGTCAGAAACACTCACCAGTAAATCTCTTCACCTTTGGTATTAGTAGATACCTTCTCTGGTCTGGTAAGGACAAACACAATAAAATAATTTGACAATTTGACATAAGCAAGAAGAACCAGAGGAAAAGTCAGGTCTGGGGCCAAACTCCACTAGGGAAAGTATCTAGGGATATTATTTTGGTGACACATCTACAATGACTTCTCTTTATCACTCACTTCCCACCAGCTCTGATGCTTTTTTTTTGCTGACAAATCACATCTATCCTAAATTTTCTCTTAGTCTGCAGCAAATTAGCCAGATTTCCTCTGAAGTAAAGGGGGAAGCTGTGGTATAAAGGGAGAGGAGACTGAAATCAAAGAGATTTCTGAGGAAGAAAATATTGGCTGCCTAGAGAGTTTGCTCTGCTGCAGAGCAGCAGTTTGCAATTGCAGTAGACACATTATATATTCCTATTACACACAGAATTTAAGCTGCCCATTGCAGGTTGATGAAGGTTCTGGGGCCAGATCCTTTCCTGGTACAAAACGAAATATCTCCTGAAGGTTAGACTGCATGAAATGAGATAAGCGTCTCCCTCTCAAGCTTTCTTTGCTCATATTCCTGTCCTAATCCAGCCTGCAAAGTCAAGCACTCAGGAAGTAAATAAAACTAACTTTGCAAAAGCAGTTTGTAGGCCAGGAGAAAAAAAAAAAGAAAAAAAATAGTATTCATGGAGCATTTCAGTTTTCATTGGCGCTTCTGGCAGCCTCCTTCTTCTACACATCATCATCATTGGGGAGACAAAACCCAGGCTCCCTGTTGCGTATACAAGAAAGGGAGACTTCCCTTGTGCTTTGCTGCACTGCGAGCTGTAAATTTCTGAAGAGCTTTGCTATAATCTTTTACAGGCTGCAATCCCACCCTTCAGCTTAATGAAATGGAATGGTACAAATGCTCTCTGGACATTTCACTGCTGACAGTTACCCAAGATTTGCTTCAGCAGTTACAATAAGGCTATTTTATTGTCTTTTTTTTTCATTTCTCTTGTACAATTTCATGACTAACTATGTGTAAAATGGAAGGAATTTGACTATCCTTTCTTCATCCAATTGGACACAAACTGGACTGGTTCCCTTAGCTCACTTTCAGCTGGCAGGGGTTTGCTTTCTGTTTTCTTTTAAATGTCAGAAAAGGTTAAATAGGCTCTTCAAATCTGCAATAGATTTTGAAGACCTCTGGAGGTAAAAACTTCACAAGAGAAACAGTTTATATCAGTTCAAACAACGAACTCAGGTTCAAAACCTGGAAGGCAAGAAAAATAAGCCTGAAGCATGTCTCACATAAAAACTGCAGGGCTATTTTTTTTTTTAATTTAATCTTCCAATATCAGGAAAGGAAGAGTTTGACTCCCTCTGCCTTTTTTTTTTTTTTTTTTCAATTTATTTTATATTGAATTCATGGGTTAGAACACATTTCAGCCCACACAGATCAGGGAGTTAACATCAGTGAGTGATTCCCACTATTTTTGTGTGTGTGTTTGCCTGATTTCCTTCTTTTCTGCAGGATTTTCAAAGGAGTTGAGTCCCTACTAGCTTGCCCCATCTCTCCTCAATTGAAACAAAGCAAATGCAAACGCTGGGTCTACAAAGCTTAGAGGAAAGTTGGCAAAGCCTCTGGCTTTCACAACTTGCTGAAAAAATTCAGCATTCCTCCTACCTGCCAAATCAGCTACCATCCCAGCTCAGGATTTGCCTGGCAGATACAACGATTAATTCAGGAAAAGGAGGCAACAAAATAGTGCTTGGATCCCTAGAGTTGCCTATAAGAGAGATAATCTATAATTGTTTTTGTCTTGGGATACCTAGGCTTAATAAAACTAGAGTATCGAGAGATTTTTGAAGAGTGGCACCTGTGTCACCGTACGAACCCCTTATGGTTTCAAACATCACAGTCCCCACTGGCATACAAATGCATTAATATCTAGTGTCTGCTGACTGAAAAAACAACCTAAGATGTCTTGTGATTTCGCTACCTGTATGTAAGCATCTTATAAATACAGGGCTACCGTGCATTTAAGCCTCTTAGGATGCATCTTACTTTCTTCGGCACTGACAATAATGTTCAGGATGAAAAGCAGGAATTTTGGCCTGTGCAAAGCAAAAGCAGGTCTGTATTTCTTGCATGTGCATTGTACTTAGACACAGACACTCAGAACGTGTCAGACACCTTGCAAGACATGATCACTATATCCAGTGCTTTGGGGAATCTCTGCTTCTGCTTAAGGTGTCCCATCTGCCAAATGGAAACAGAACTCCTTGAGTATCAATCAATAACTGAGGTTTTGTACTTATATAAATGGGAGAAAATAGAAGAAATGAGAATGTATAATCTCTGCTTAGTCTAATTTATCTTAATCAGTCTCTGAAAGAAAATATCATTCTTTGTGCAACCTGTGTTGACTCAGGTTGAGAGTTTTAGTCTCATTAGCCAATCGCAACCCGGAGAGACTTGGAAACTACAAGCCAACTGTGGAATATTCGCCCAACTCTCAAAATCTTACTTTTCAGACAAGACCTAAGACACCTTGATCTAATGAGCTAGAATGTTTTGGAAACTTCCCGGTTCCCGTTGAAGTGTCCACACAGCATTAAACTCACCTGTCCAACTTCTCTTGGTCACCTCTCTGCTAGCCAGGGGCTTCTTCTCTCCTGTGAGTCTCATGTATGAGCTGCCCAAGACACACTCCTGCCTGTGCTGTCCTCATCTTGGGATAAACCAAGTCTTCTTGGGATCAGCTTGGGATAAATGAAGTCTGTCCTCTATGTCTGTCCCACATGGCACTCCTGAAGGTAGGTGGATGGGGAGAGTGGGAACATCCGAGCAGGAGAGAGATTGCATCACAGCAGGGCTAAGCCTCTCACCTCAGTACTCCTGCTAGTGCTTGCTCACTTGAAGAACAATGGGAAAAGTGGTTTAATTGGTCCCAGATCTGTTATCACTTATGATACCAAAGATCAGAAACAAGGTCCATTAACGGTCCTAATATTTAACTCATGCATCCCTTATGAGTACATAGTTTCCTGCCTGCGTGATTAATGTCATCTCAACATACTCTATTAGCAAAAAAAAAGAAGCACTTTGATTTTTTTCCATGTGACTGACAACATAAACCCGTTGTCAAAAGCACTGAACAGATGGTAAGGCACTTAGGAAAGTCTCCTATATTGAAAGTAGTCACTGGAGTAGTAGTCACAAGTAGCAGTTGGTAGAAGGCAGTCCCTTGTTTCCATTGGGGGAGATGCAGTGCAATACAATCACACATTGCCTCTTTCATATAGCATAATTCTGCATTTCTGTTTGGTCTTTGATTGTAAGCCAGCCTCTTATCAAAAATTTATAATATTTCAATAGAGAATGGCATAAGGAAGAGAGATGTGTATCTTGTGCTACCAGAAGAGGAAAAAGAGCAGAGATCCAAAATAACATAGGAGGGACACCTGCCACAGAGACAACATACACTTTTAGGTCATGGGCAATGACCTTCCCTGTCCCTCCTTGCTGGGTAGGATGCTTCTTTGTGTATCTCATGAAGCATTTATTGGTCTACACACTAAATCCCAAATATTCATCTAACATTTTCCTTGAGGAAAGCTGCCTGAGCAAGCAGACAACTCTTTCTCATTATTTCCTACAGCTCATTAAAAGCTTCATCCTCTACACTGTCTTCCTTCACTCTTGGATCTTTCAGTGCCCAAGTAATGAGTGTGGGTTGAATGACCAACACCAGCTTAACTGCCATGATATGAATGAACTATCAAACCTGAATCTACATAAGGAACTTTGCCTTCCATTTTGCTACTTGGAGAGCATAGAGTTGCCGTTCTTGTTGTTCTCCTTGATTTCCTATTGCATGGAGCCTCTCTCTGGGGATAAAGAACCATAGGAAATTAACTACTGTGAGGAATCTGCAGACTCATTCTTCCCTCTTCTACTCTTCACTGTGTCAACTCAACTACCATATTCTACAGTCACCCCTTAAAAAGTCAGTTTTTCTTGTTTCTTCTAACAGATCTTCCAGCTCCTCACCAGTTTCTAATTTCACCACTATGAGCTTTATTAATATAATTATTATTGTTGTTGTTGTTATTTTTAGCTAGTGAATAGCATGTGTGAGATCCTGCTGATGCTAGTTCATTAACATTGTTTGTTTTACTATTTCCATAGCATAAAAGTTAGACACTTTGTCTAACACTAGGTTTGTTAGAAAAGCTTGATGCCGTTCTGTGGAGTAATGTTTATGTTTAAGTTGACCCTTATCCATGAGCTATAAGAAAAACTTTAACTATCTCCAGTCACTTTAGCCTTCACTGTCACCACTTTTCCCCTGTTAGAAGATGGTAATAAAGGTCATGATTTGAAACTTGGTACAGCTGAGAGACCCAGGCACAGTCATGGAGGTAGGATGTGGTACCCTCCAAAAACAGACATGTTAATGCAACAGACCTCCCCATCCCAAAAAAAAACAGTTGTTTCCACTGAGGAGACAGGAATTCTTTAAAATCTTAGCAAAAGTTTTAACTTAACATGGTTTGTAAAAGCAGCAATGAATATCCAGATGCTGCTTAGCAGCCCTAATTAAACACAGTTCATTAGAGAGCTCATTAGAGATGTTGTATATTTGAATTTCTGTCATTAGTTTTCCTGAATTGTTAATGCCCCCTATTTTCATTTAACACAAATGAGCACTGAACAATATATGCAGCAGAAATGAATTTACAAAATGACTGACAGATCTCACAATTTTAGTCCAGGGGAAGAGACTAAACGACCGGTTTTAGTGCTGCTATTCTGGGATGAAGCTCACTACGACTCTGTGGTTTCATCACAGATGTGGCAATAGGTGCACAGCCCCTGCTGAAGGGATGGCTTCCCAGAAAGCTGAGACATTGCTAAAACCATGATTTATAATGAAAGCAATCACTTGGTAAATCTAATTGAAAAAAAATAAATAAATATCCACGTCTATGTTGCAAAAAGAGAAAGGCAGCACATCACACCTTCAGAATAACTGCTCCTCGCCAGGAAAGTTTTAAGACAGGATTTCCAAAGGCTGCTCATTCTGGTGATGATAACCAAGCTACGCAGAGCTGTTGAGGTCAGAGGATATGTCGAAATGAGTAGTAGTAACGTAACGAATGACATTATCTCTTCAGATGGGCTATACTGATGCCAGCGTGCTGCATCCAGTTCTTACTTCACACTTGAGAAAGACCATGAAAACACAAGATGTTGCAGAACGGAACCACAGGATTATTCTGGGTCTAGAGAAATCCCTTCACTGTGGGCGAGTTAAAAAAATCAATCTACTTAACTAATCATGAAGTCAACTGTGGAGATGAGAGGTGATTTGATTACTCTATAATTACCTTCCCAATGAAAAATAATAGCAGTTGCTAAAGAAGGCTTTGATTCAGCAGAGAAATGCAGGAGAGGAAGCAGTAGCTTGGAGCTGAATTAAAATTTGGCACGTTATTCAGATGGAAGATGGTGGATATGTGGAATAACCAGCCATTTGGGATAATCTGCTTCCAGAAACAATGATGTCTTCTCCAAATAGGATCTGAGGATTTTTCTGGAAAACACTTCCAATGTGCAGTGGGCTTTTATTATTTGATGACTGGGAAAAAAATGCACCTCATATTCACAAAATATATAGGTGGTCAAATCAGATAACTGTAATGGTCTGGCCTAGATTCAGAGAATTTAAAACTAAGAATTGCCTGGTACTGACTGGGGCTATGTGAGGTGTTTTAATTTCACAGTAGTACAGTAACCTTCCGAACAAATTATAATTGACCTCTGCATCCTGATTGTGGTTAATCCTCTTGGGAAAAATGCTTGAAAAAGCATTCATTGAAAGTTGGGCTGTCAGGGTACTGATTGTCTTGCTGGCAGCTGAAAAGATGGGGGCAAAACTTGCAAAGTGATCCGGTATGACTGAAATGTATTTACATGCCTTTTTTTTTGCCTTCATTCTACATGAAAGTAGTGTGTGACAACACATGTGCACACGGTTCTCCTGCAACAGTCTCAATGTAGCTTTGGCAGACTGGATGCAGTTATTGCTCGATGTATAATTGAAACTTTAATGACAGCAGTAAATGATCATTTCATCTGCTGCTAATAAAATCAGTCTCTCATGGAAATTACTTTTTTCATTCTGTTTGTCTTCCATTTTCTGGGGCGCATGTACTCTTGTTACACTAGGCTGAGGGAAACCAAGACCTAGTAATTGGCTATTTGCATGGTGTCTTTCCATATTCATTTGGCTGTTTTCTCTTAATAGCTTCACTTTTGGCTCCATTTGCCAGCAGTTGCCTCTTGCAATGGCTCTGGAATATGACACATCTTGGATTTATCTCTGGTGTAGGAAAAGCTGTAGAAAGTAAAGACATTCCTGATGTTCCTCCTTCAGTGAAATCACCATGCTAGGTTGTCTCAGGCTTTATTGCCATCTACAGACACCATTTTCTCAACATGCTGCTGTCTTATGAGAAGTCATGGTTAGATACCCTTAGCTTCATCACCAAAATCTTTCCTTTCAGTTTCCAAAATTCTTAAAAGCTCCTACCAAGATATGAATGCATGTCTCCTCTCTAAAACCCACAAAGCATTATGCATGTTCTACTACTTTCCAAAGCATAAGGGAGAAATAAAACGACCGATTTAACTGATGTTATTCCTTCCTAATCTATTCAGAACATTTTGAATTTGTTTTCTTGAGCAATTCAGTTTTTTCTGGTTGTTTTCCAAGAGCTAGGCAATCTTGGATAATCATCCATTTTCCAAACACACCAGTGCATGGTCATACTCTGATCTGTCCCTCTGGAAGAATGTGCAGGATGCGCTTTGCATGTTAAACAGCAGATGTAATATGTAGAAATGTCTTCCATGTGCACTTGTTCGTGCAGCATGATAAACAGATAAAACTAACCAACCGCACTGCAGCATTTCGACTAGTCATTGCAGTTATTCACAGACGGTTGATTACTAGGCAGTTGTTCCATCAGGAGGCCTGGGGCTAAGAATGTTTCTAATAAAAGAGAAAAATTACCTGTGATTTTCCAAAATCCAACAGTTTGAGGATGCTCCGGAAGGTCTGATTCCCTTCATGGCTGCCTCAACTTGTGATTCAGAGATGGATGAGATGAAGTCTGCCAATCCCTCCCTGTGTGATATCCATATAGTCAGTGTAGAGTTGTCTGGAAATACATTTTATACATTTATACTTGAAATGTATTCAATTCCTTCATTTTCTGCTATTATCACTATTATCCTCACATGATTGTTAAAGGCCAAACATCTATCCATATGTTGCAGATATTGGCATCCTTCTAAACAGATTATATCCCTTTTTGGTGAACTTTCTGTTAATTATCATACATTCTGTTGTTGTTGCTTTGGTACTTTACATTGCTGAAGATGAATGTTTCCAACGCAACACAGAGAAGATTTTTAGCTTTTCTTCTCTGGGAAGGTCGACAAGTCAAGGTAAAATTAGTGTTGTTCATCTGTGAAGCAACTGAAAGATTTTGGCCCTCAGAAAGTTTGAGCAGGACTGAAAACACCACAGAAGTTTGCAGACTGAGGTTTGAAAAATAAGAACGGTTAGATGTGCTAGCAAAGAATTCAGTGCCATGCTTTAAAAGGTAAAATCAAAGAATTCTGTGTGCCATATAAAGTTGAAAGGGAAGCCGAATCCAAAAGGGTTGGGTGACCAGTTTTGAAACACTGTTTGAATAAGATGGATGGATTGGAGCTTGCCGTACTTGGTTGGAGGCCAGGAATAATCTTTTCAAAGCTAGAAACGCTTTTGATCTCTGCCTACTCCTCCTCATCACTGTGAATCTCCAGGGATACAACCCTACCGTGCAATACAAGGGAAAGAAAATGTGCCTCAGAAAAGGGAGAGGAAAAAGGAGGAGGAAGCCAATGAAATAGTATCTGAGAACAACACCGCTGCTTGTAATGACACTGACCCGCCGGTGCCAGTGGAAGAGTTTTGTAATATTTTTCCAGGTCTGCTCCTGTTTTTGATACTGGATGGTGGAGCTGGCTAAGTGATCATATAGCACCCTCGGCCCACGACCAGGGGTACTGAAAAGGTTTCAATTCTGATGGACCTGGGACTTAGAAGTAGAACCAAAATGCTTTACAGGCCAAAAGTCCCGTCAGGCAAAATTCAGCTGAATTGATCTTACTTCAGGGGGAGAGTTGGCTCTATAAATGCATTGGGACATAAGGTCTTTGCATAGTTGTCTCTATCCAGAACAGGAGGCATCTCTTTTGGAGGTGGACCACAACGGGTGTGAGTGTATAGCAGATACAGGCAATAATTTGAGAAGTAATGAAGGGGCATAATCCATCAAATGAGTACAATAGGAGGCCCGAGAGGCACATGGTATTGTTTATAATGGAATTTACACAGCTTAGCTGGAATCACATCTCAATTCTATTTTTTTTTTCAAATGAATGTCTTGTCTTTCAAGGCCTGTCAGACCTACTCGGCTGCACAGGGCTTCTGAAACCATCTCAAGCTTAATTTTGGATCAGTCTTAAGCTGTAAAGACATGGAATTACTGAGGCCATATCTGTTAAGTAGGGCTGTCCCTGGAGGTCTGTTGTAGCCTGCAAATGCTAAGAAATTAGAAGGCCCAGCAGGGAACATACAGTCATTTCTGTCCTCCTGTCGTCTTCCTACAACTCAGATGCCACCACGGCTGAGACAGATCACCACCCCCTATTGGGTGGCATATCTTATGATGCATGGGAGAGTTTAATAAACTTTTGCTGTGAGTAATATAATCTCCTGGGACTGCAAATACGGGCTTGAGCCATGGAATATATGTGGCTTTTTAGGCTTACGGTTATCCTGAGCAACATTCTCCAGTGCAAACCCCACCCTGCGCCTGCTGGCGGGAGTATAAACAGGCAGAAAATTCTGTTTTCTTCGTGGCCAACTGGGAAATTCCCAGTGTGGAGGTACCCGCTAGCACCTTCTCCTGTGGGCACCACACAAGCCAGTGCTGAAAGTGGCCACCAAGAAACCCAATGACGACTGAGATGCCTGAAGCCCCTTTGGGGAGCCAAGTCCTCAAGGATGCGGAGCTGGACAAACCCCAGAGAGATGCAGATACGATAGGCCTTGATCCCCCTCTGAATGGCTGTAGCGCTATCCTTGCTCCAGTTAGACCCCACACTAAAATCTTGTGTCCTCTGCAAGGCTGTCCTGCTTTGTCTACTCACAGGCACACTTGTCCATGTCATGTCCATGTCCATGTCCATGTCCATGTCATGTAACTTCTGAAATGTCAAAGAGAAATGTTTGTGGATCAGTTCTCCAATTTCTTCCAGCCTTAGAGCTACTGTAAATCCACGTTTATCTGTTGCTTGTCAGAATGCTATTCATCCTCCAGAAACGGTATTCTTTGGTGTTTGTCATCCTTTTGTGCCCAGGAAAATGCTAATCTTTTCTGCAAAAGAAAAGAATAAAGAATCAATTTGTGCAAAGGGAAAAGGGGGAGAGAGAATAAAAGATGAAAGCAACCTTGTCTTTACCCTCGAAGGCTTTCCTTTTAAAGGTTTTATTAGTTTGCTGACAATGTTAATTTAATGGCATCTCCATCAACACCCCACCCGGTCCACAGATCCTCTGGCCAACTTTTGAAAGCAAATTGAATTCTAGGGAAAACTCACAAGATACACAGGCAAGCAAATTTCAGCTCGTCAAGTTTTACACCAATCGGCAGTGGTATAAAGCAAAATATCAGAAAACAGCCTTTCCTCTCACTTTTCTTGCCAAAGCCCCACCCTCCGGTCCTGATCTCCACACACACTCTCACCTTAAAAATAAACTCAATAAAAAGGAAAGAAAATAAACCCCATTTTGACCACTGTGGAAAAGCAAGACTTTTGAAAGGAAAACAATTCCATAAAAAGATCCAACTACAATTCAAAATGAGCTGGTCGCACAGAATAAGTTTTCTTACAGTATTTGGAAAAAACGCCGCATCCATCCCTCCTTAAGGTCTAGCAGAGGACAGCTGCAAATTGGCTGATGACACAGACGGAATTTCCCCGTTTGGTTTGTGGCAGTGCACGTGAGGCTAATAGTGGTGTTCAGATGGGACAAATTGAGCACTCTGCTAAGTGAGTGCTTCCTTCACAACTTCTTGATACAGAAGCAATAGTAAGAGACGATGGAGAGAGAAGGAGACGGCACCATCCTCAACCGAGCTATGAGCCGGGGTACACACAGGATGCCCAGGAGGTAATCCCTAGCAGATGTTGTTGAGCATCACGATGCCATCTGATAGGAACAGGGAACAGTGTGATGGGGCCTCCCATTCCCTGCAGCTCTGAAGAATTATGTCAACAGAAGAACCCATAGTGCAAAACACATTTTGTGCGACCTCAGTTACTCGGGGCTCTGGGCAAGGGGAGTTCTGCAGTGAACAGGAGATCCTCAGGTTCCTGCTGAAGTCATTGGTATCTGCAAGATTCAGCACCTATCTGGTTCATTCCCCAGATGGAAAACAGCAAGGGAAGACTGTACTATAGCACAGATATGTCTGTAAGCCCCAAATTCTCCTTCTGGACACTGTGTCGGACCATTGTATAAAGTAGAAATGAAATCAAGTAAAACAAAAGCAGGGAGACTGCATCAGATGCATCACATTTGGAATCCTGCACTGTTTTGACGGCTAAATGGGAGGTGCTGTGATTAATCTATGATTATGTGACTCACCATAATTATGTCTTGTTGAAATTGAATTTATTGAAGCATGAATCATTCTGCCCAAAGTGGAACCTAATTGCACCAGTTTTGTGGCAGCCATTTAGAGTTTAAAGAAGTCATTATGCTGGGTGAAGCCTTTACCTTCCTTCCAGTAAAGAAGAGGTTTTGCCTTCTGACTTAAAAGATGGCAAAACTTGGCTCAGAAACAAGAGATGAACCTATCCCTTGAAGTTCTGTTTGAGGCACTGGGAAATATTCAGGTTTTCTGCTGATGGCTGTAAAGATACATTAGTGATCGCTTTGGGTCCATGATGCTGCTGTCAGTATTTGAGTGCTGTATCCCTCCCCTCAGCCACAGACCTCCAACAGTTTCGCTGTTATTTCAGGGACGTGCTCACCAGGGCTAGTCTATGCCCAAAATAAACCTGTAATTTACATCAGTAAGAGCAGAGTAAGGAAAAACAGCAAAGATGAGAGTGGTGCTCCTGCTGCGGATGACATGGTCAGGACGCTGGGGAACGTAGCGTGTTTGTGGGGCACCTCTGAACCAGCAGCCCTGTACAGTAGATAGAAACCTAAGGTCAACTGGGATTTTTTTCTCTCCTTTTCAAGAAGAGATCCACATTTTGTATTCAGTTCTTGGAATTTTTGGATGGAAAAGGCATTTCAATGGGAATTTTTATGGGTGTTTTTTTTTTTCCTTTTTTTTTTTTTTTTTTTTTTTTTACCAAAAAGCCACATATAATGAAGCAGCCTTTGTATTCAGTTTTGGAAGAAAAAAATAACGTTTTCTCCTCTGATGTAAAATGGACTCTTTTTCCTACCAGACTTTAGTATAATTATTGCTAGCATACATGAAGGAGGGTAGACAATGGCTCTCTCGCATAAGGAGGTTTTTACAGTTGTCAAATTTCCTGCTCTATTTTTAAAATTCCTGCTGCTGCTGCTGTTGTCTATAACAGAGCAGTAGCAAAGGCCCAGAATAGCAGTTTAGATTAAAGTGAGGATGAAAGCTGATGTTAATAAATAAATAAATAAGTGCAAATTAGGAAATACCTTGCAGCCCATTATGTCCAACCAGACAAATTATGCAGGGCAAAAATGGGGGAAATAGTCTTTGCTTTCTCACTTAATGTCAATTCAGGGATTCTGGAGTGAAGGAAACAATCCTTCCTCGTATCACTCAACCTCAGTGCTCTGTGTCGACACTATTGTTTTCTCCCGACTATATTCAGTCAATGGAAAAGAAATGCAGGAGTCCCATCTGGTACATCAGAGGATGCCTCTTTGTTGGGATCACATCTGGTTTATGTTCACACTGAATCATGGAAGGGAAACACTAAGACAGGATATGTGCTTGGCTATTGCAAATTTGTTACTTATTTCTAGAAATGCACACATGAAAATAAAGATTCAGTCCAAAAAATTGGGCTTTATGGACACTGAAAGAGAGGTCCCTTTTTTTTTTTTTAAGAATTTATGGATGTGTGTATGTTATATGTGATCAATTAGTTATCAAAAAGGTCAGCCCTTCAAAAGAAGAGGCTGTTTAAGATATAACTGTCAGTTATTTTCCCCAAAAACTTACTCTCCAGAGAAGATTTCATTTGGCTTTCATTGACCTTGTCAATCCACTTTCCAGTTTTCGGTCTGTTACTGGAAACACCGGTTCTTGTGTTGGTTATACAAGACACTTTTATTTTTTAATGACTTGACCTGCTGACATCTGCAGCAATCGTATTCTCAGACTAGCTCAGTTTGCTACAGAAAAGATGCCTCTCCATCACGGTTTCCTTCAGAGACTTTATTTTTATTTGTTGCTCATTTGGGGGAGAATAGAGAGGGGGAGTCACTTTGGCTTTTTTCCATTTTAAATATTCAGGTTTTGGGTTAAAACTAAATGGCAGGGAATGCTCTTTATGTATGCAGAGGTGACAAGAGGAAACCTTACCAAGAGCTCAGAGCAAAGGACTGTTAGCGAATACCTGTGTTTTCTGAGGCCCACCTATTCTTAGTCACTTTCTTGAACCTAATGTCAAGCATCATGCTGGCACAATCCGGTCCCCAAACTAAAATATTAATTTCTAGCTTGCCGATGTTGCACAATGTACATTGAGGGGAAGGTACACAAACAATCTTGCTCCAGAATGCGTCTCCCGTTCCAGAGCTTGGGAACCAGCCGTGCATTTCCCTCTCCGCTGAGTGATGGAGAGGCCCAGCCCAAATGGACAGCAGAGACTTGTGGCTCAGTAAGTGACACCAAATAACCCCGCAGATTTTAGGTTCTTTTTGGTTCCCTGCACCTTCTAGATGGAGTTGAAAGTCACAGAGAGGCTGTATAGATGCACAGAGAATACAATACAAATGTTTTCAGTATTACTGTGGCACGGACAGAGGGGTGAAGTCGTAGCACCAAGTAGAAGAGGTCATTTTTATGCCAAACAGATCTGTGGATGCCTGCTCTTTCCAGAGCATGATTTATACAAACAACAGTGACATTTTAGGGCTCTCATCAGGGGCAAGATAACAGCATTCAATCATTCTGAATGCCATCCACCGTATAGCTCTGAGACATAGCTAAGACCAGTAGCGTATGAGTCTCTCCAGAATATGAAGTCACTCTTGATTAGCCAAAGAAACACTTTTTGACCTATAACTGTCCACAATCTTCACCTCTACAGAGGCCAATTTGCTGATCTCCTCTGATTTTTGGCATCACTTCTGTCCTTTCACTTCTTTCAGTCATAAATACTTTCATTACTTTCATTTTTTTCTGAGAAATGTGTAACCAAAAATTGTCTCGAGTGTTTTGCTGATATTATTTTGCTTCACCTCTTCCTTATCAGCATACTTACAAAACAGAAGTGAGAAAACCCTCTGAAAAAAAATCCCCCCAGAAATATTTAAAGCCAAAAAAGCAACTTTATTTTCTTCCAGACATCAACCATTATTTATCTTAAAGTTGCCACCCTCCACCTCAGCACTGCAAATATCTTCACAAATCCAAACTTTTGCTTTAGATTGGCTTTAGATTTCGCCAAGAAACTGAGTTTAATGTGATCGTGTTGTCTCTGTGTCAGCCCAAACAACCTCCTGCTGACAACTTTTTGACCTGACAGGAGGGAGAAGGCCTGGAATATCATATTTCACAAAAACAAGCAAGTGGAGAAAGAAGAGAGACTCTCTTACTCGGGGATCACACCTTTTATTACACACTGGAGAATCCAAACAAGTGACTTTGGAAATGAACTTCCATTTCTCCCCCTGCTTATGGAGTGACTTTGTCTGCGAGTTGTCAGCGTTCCTGCTAATTACATCCCCCTCCCAAGGGCTGTATCACTTTAGCAGCAAGTGTGAAATACCGCCCTGGCCTTCGCGCTCTCACGATTCACCTTGGGTCTGGCCCGGAGGATTGTGCAATTTCTGCGGTCTGCTCCAGTGCAAACAGGAAAAGAAGAACCCGAGCCTCGCTTTTTACAACGTGCAGCTTGCGTGCAGGAAACGGATCAGCTCGGCAGCATCGCTGGGACGTTTATTGCTCCCCGCCTGCTCGCTCGCCAGCGTGACCCGCGCCGTTAGCTCCACCGTGGAGGGCCAGAGCCGCCCGCGTGCCCAACACAGCCTCATGCAGCCGGGAATGAGCCTGGTGGAGCCCCTTGCTGCGCGTGGAGCAGCTTTCTGCCCATTCCGAAGGCACAGGGTGAGCAGTGCTTGGCCTTGGCATCATCCCAGGGCAGGAGAGACCTGGCTCCAAGCTACCAGGTTGATCTGCTTGCTTGTTTTTGGTGGCAGTTTGCAGTCAAATGCTACTGGCAAAGCCTGCTTCACCCTTGTCAAGTCCAGATCTACCTCTGCCTGAGACCTGCTTTCCTCCCCAACCTGATGTATGTTCCAATCAGCCCAACTGCTCCAACCTACTGCGCTCCTGGTCACCTTGTGGGTTGAGTTTCTCTCTCTGGAGTATAGATGGAACCCAGGAGCTTGTGCTTTTATTTTTGACACCTCTATGTCTTGCTATGAGCCAGGCCCAGGAAAGCAGAGGCTTTCATCCTCAGCAGAGTTGCTCCCTGGATGCAGCAGAGCAGAGGGAAGAGATCTCTGACACCAGAGCTGGTGGGTTCAGGCCATCAGCAAGGAACCAGCTCTGGGAGGAATCCTTGGGAGCTTCTCCTGGGTGGGACCTCTCATGGCCTGCACTTTCCACCTTGCCAGTGACACAGCACTTTGTGTCACTCATGTCTCCTCTGAACCAGAGTGCCAGCTGAAGAAATGAACTTGGAAATCAACCTTCCTTTGTTTCCCTTTTTTTATTATTTATTTCCTTTTTCTTTGTTTAGCCTTTGAATGACCAGGAGCAGCTAAGTGGTAGCCTTGTGTTTACTACCACGAGGTGTGAAATGCTGGACCAAAAGATTCTCTGGAGGTTGCACTGGGCTGAATCCCCATCAAAACTTTATACTGAAAAATATGGAAAAAGGAAGTTGCTTCTTCCTGTCTTCTCTCCCCCCTCCACTCCCTGAAGCTTGTCCCATCCCTGACACATCCTCCTCTGAACTATCATCACAAACTGCTTCATTTCTACATCTGTGCTACAAAAGCCGCATCGATGTTTCTTAATGCTCTATTGCAAGATGCCACAAGCCCGTGTTCTTCCTAGGGGTGGTGCCTTCCTACAAAACTACAAATCCCACAAGGCAGTTGGTTTGCTCTCATAAAAAGCGTGGCAAAGTCCTGCCTGAGAGCTTTACGGAAGATGTTGTCACTCTGGTGTCTGGTCCCCAGGTCCTGGGTCCCAGGAGACAACATCCAATGTGGGCACCACGTTGGGGGAAGAGACCCTCTGCAGCACCGTGTGTCACGGCGGCACTGCTGCCACGCCAGAAATGCTGAAAGATTCAGCTTAAATGTCAGAACAAAGCGCTTTGACATTTACAAATAATAAGAATAATTAAAAAACATAACTCTTGACATTTTCTTCAGAATGGAAATTAGGGATTATTCTTCCTTTTCGTTAACCTCATCTTTTGGAATTTAAAACAAATGTTGAAATGTCAGAATTTCCCCTGGGGTGGGAATTCAGATTTTTTTTTTTTTCCCTAAGATCTAATTGCGATGCTGGAAGTTACCTCTTATAGCTAAGGGAGCTACCATCAAAACTGCTGCGCTCTACAGGCTCCGTCAGAGGAGGAGAGTTTCCTCCTTTTGTTCTCAGTTTTGTAATGGGAGTTTTTCATCCATTCCTCTATTATCTGATAAAATTTTGCAAAGTAAGCAATTCCATCTAGTAACACTGTTTTACGACGGAGCAATCCCCTCTGCTACTTAACCCTACCTAAACCTCAGTGAAATTTCTTAGGCAGGAAAAAGAGCTTAGTACCCCTATTGGGACCAGCTGATGTTTCTCCTTTTAAAGTTCAGGCTTTAAAGATTGTGAGCTGTCACACATGCCAATCCTCTGGTTAGCGCACAGAGGTGATCTTAATTCTGAAAGTTGGCCAACGTGTTTCCTTGGTATCTCTTATCCACCCTAATAGTCAAGTTCTGACCCACAGCTTCTACTCCATCAGCAGAAACCGCCTCGTATGTAGGGGAAAAAAATAATAGACCCCCATGAGTGGGGACTATTTGTCCTCATTCATGCGCCTCTGTGAATGGGCTGTTCCTCCAAGATGTGTTGTTTAAAGGGTGAATGTCCTTGATGAGGATAGTAGCATTGCATAGGAAATAGTCCATTCAGGTGCACACCAAAGAGCTGCTGAATCTGAGGACAGATCTGTCTTACGAGGCTGATCAGTAGTAGTTGCTCTAGGATGAGTGCAAAAAATCTCCTAAACAAAAGCTATAGGTGATGGGTAAAATTCTGATCGTCAGAGTGGCTCATATGCCATAGATGCAGGATGTTATTTCTTTTTTGTTTTAAGATTAATTGTTGCAGTCCCACATGCTTAAGCTCTTACTGAACGTGATGAGACTTCATAACCGTTTGCTGTGCTGGTGAGTTCCGCAGGTCACATCCTGTAAAACAGATATCCTAAAGGAAAAGAAATCAGTAAAGGTCATCATGCAGCACAGGTGTCTTGCCATAGACCTAGCAAGGAGTTGTCGGGAAGGCTCAATGGAATACAAATGTTATCTTCTTCCTTCAAAGAAGAACCCTGGCTAGGCTGCAAACAAGAATTCAGTGTGATCTTGCTGACTACTCATTAATTTACCAGTGCCGGCTCCAGAACACAGTCAGAAACCTGGGGAACAGCATTTCCTACACGGAGATGTGCAGCATGTTCCATCTGAGCTAACTAGTGGAATGAATTTGAAGCTGATGGTTATACTGCATTGAGCCTCTTTGATAGAGTATCTTATTTGGAGTCAAAGTAGCTTCAATCTTATTTACCTTAATTCACTATGGTAGTGAAGTTGGTGACTCAAAGGTTAGAAAAAGTGTCCATAGGATGGTATTTTAATGAGCTTAAGGACAAAATGACTCGTCCAATTTATTTTGGTTCAAATAATATGTTAATCTGCTTGAAAAGTTCGTTGAGATTTTTTTTTTTAATTTTCTTTAATGTTTCTTTTTTCAATGGGTAAAAGCCTTATTTTTCGTCCTGTAAAGATTTCTGAGACTTCAGAAATTTTTCAAGTTCCACCACAGGATCAACCCGAACCCTTTTGTAGTGGTTTTAGTTCGTTTAGTTGGGATTTCTTGGGGGGTTTGTTCTCTCTTGCCTCCCTCCCCCTGAACAAACAAACAAAAAGTCACTCCCCTCTCTGGAAAAGAGTCACTTGGGTAAAATAGCAAAGATTATCTGAGGAGGGAGTCCTTGCTTCAGGGAAGTCAACACAGCTGTGAGACTCTATTTATTTTAGCTGTTGATGAATAAGATGGTAAGATCCCCAAAGACCATCT
Source organism: Crypturellus tataupa (assembly GCA_034781795.1). NCBI lineage: Eukaryota > Metazoa > Chordata > Aves > Tinamiformes > Tinamidae > Crypturellus > Crypturellus tataupa. The sequence goes on from JAWLRI010001089.1 coordinate 5,504,027, forward strand.
ACCAAATCACCAAACAGGAGGTGGTCCTGCTCATTCCAAGATATTTGTTCTCATCTCTACATTAGCAGCTTTCTGAACTGAAAGCCTTTTCGATCTAATGAGAAATTCCTTCATCAACCTAGAAGCCTGACCTTACTGGGTATTTGGATTCATTTTTTTTTTTCATGACAGTATTTACTCTCAAAATTTGAGAGGGAGGGAGGGTTGGAACATCAGTGTTTTCTAAAGGCCACTCATTTTAGTCAAAAATCCTGGCTCTCTGCAAGGTTTTATTTCCTGGTTTGTGACCTTTGTATGTCACTGTTGTGTAGTGTCACAAGGATTGCAGTCACATGTCTGGGTTTTAATGACTATATTCTTCGTATAGATTGATCTAGAGGGATAAAGCCGTCATTTAATTGAGCTGACTTGGACCTAAAGGAAGAATGTAAAAAAAACCCAAGGACACCCAGGATAAGTACCCACGTAATGTGTTGAGTAAGTCTAAACTAAGGTGAAGTGAATCCTTAGGCTTGTTTAAGATTGTTAGGCTTAGGTCTTAAAAGAACCTCGTTCTGAACTTGCTAATGATTTCTGCAGGGCTGATGTGTTCAAATACCTTGGAGAGATTTGTCTCTGATAGCAAAATTATTTGTATCAAGAAGCACATCTGAAAGAGCAGAGTGACAAACTTTTAGCAGAAAATGTAGACCATGAATGAATAGACCTAATATATTAATTAGGAATATTACTGCCTCCTCACTGCTGTGATCTGGAGAATCTTTATCAATGAGAGAAGTAACTAATAAAGGGTAAGCAATAGAAATCAGATAGGAAGTCAATCAGGCAGCACTTCATGCTGTTTTGAGGAAGATAACAACACTGTGTACCTAGTGTTGATCGGAGCTCTGGATTTCCAGGGAAATTGCAGAACAATGTGGATTTAATGAGCCATTTCTCCAAGATGCCTTAATGCCGTTTCTCGGAGTCCAGCTGCAGCTTTCCTGAGGGTTAACACCATATGGGATCCTTTATATAGTACCCGTTGGTTCTCTGGGATAAAGCAGCTTCCACCTGAGCATCAGAAATGTAGCGCCAAAAAAAGATCAAGATGTCTGGACAAGGATGATTTAAGCTGCAGGATTTATCTGCATAATGCATGCTTGTGTGCACCCTAGAAACACATGCTTCCATGGGACAAGATAGTTTACCTAGGGAAGAACTATCCAGGAATGCAGATGTATTAGCATTGTGTCACATTGCACCATATCTTCACACAGTCGTCTTCTAAATTAGACACTATCCCATTATGTGTTTTTCCATGAATTTTCACTGCAAGAGGAGTCTTTGAATCACTGAAAATTCAACTGAAAATTCAACTGAAATTCAACTGAGGGTCTAGGTAGGCCCACAGGCTCCCAACAGGGGTTGGGGAATGGGGGAGCTTGTTTGGATAGGTGGAATTGCATATTTGATGCATTCCTTTGTGCCCATGACCCATTTGGTTTGTGCTCTGAAACCTCTAGTAAACTTGATAAGGAAGCAGGAATGGAAACAAGACTGTAATCCCCACGGAGGACGGGGTAGGTAGAATTTCTGTCTGCCTACAGTAGTGCAGAACACATGAAGGAACAGGACAACATTCATGAAACAAAATTGGCAAACTAAGGGTCAAATAAAAAGCATAAGGGCTTTCTCCCCACCACCCTCCTTTTTTTTTTTTTTTTTAAGAAAAGGGGACATTTGGAGCCAACCTTGCAGGAAAGAACCCAGAGAATTATCCTTGCCATTCCTGCTATAGCCTGGAGACCTTTCCATATGTGCTGTTATCTTCTCCCCCCAAGTCTGTGCTGAAAATCTGCTCTCTGAGGGTTATGTGAATGCCGCTAACAGGAAGGCAGCTCAACATTTGTCTTGCAGCAAGGACACAAAGAAAAATGAATAAGGGGTTTTCTTCTGATGCTCATAAAACTTCAGTACTTACACGCGGAGCAAATGCAGACAGTCCTGGGACCTGTATAGAAGAGTAGCACCTGGCTGCAAGTACCATAACTTAGAGCACATCCCACACTAAAACGGGGAGAGCTTGGGAATAAGAAATATAGAATCACAGAACGTGATTCTATATTCCCAGTGCCCAGAGTAAGGAGAGGTGACAAATAAAGGCAATTAATTGAAGAGGATGCAATGAGATCTCTGTGGCCGCTCGAAGGAAAGGAAATATAAAGGGGAGAATCGGAGTGCTTAAAAGCAGTTGATGCCTTACAGTAAATCTTGCAACATTTGTTTCTCAGGAGCAGTTCTGCTCTGCACAAACTGCTGTTGCCTGTAATTTCCCCTTTCTCTTCATGTTTCCTATTAGGGATGCTCACTCAATGGGCTCTTTTATTTTCCATTGGCTCACGCTCAGGGAAGAAAGCGAGACTTTCCTCCCTGTACTCGGTTATTGTGGTGGGCAAGGAAAGCAAGAGGAATATTTGGAATTTTAGGGAAGTAACAAAGACAATGTAGCAAGGCAAAAGCAGCAGGCACGTTTGGAATCCTGTTTTCCAACTGGTCCAGCTGAGCCCTCTCCTGAGTGTATTTTTTTTTTGCCCGGGTTTGCTTACATTTCAGGTATTTACCAGTTCTGTATCCAACTTTGTATGCCCCTGCGAGCACAGCTCAGTGACCTTTGGAGTGCAGGAGTGAATCCTACCCCTCTGCAATCTGAGCCCGTGGAAACTGAAACCATCATCTGAAAACCTGGTACTTACGGATCAGCTGCAGCTTCTTGGGAACCCACAGGACAAGCCATAGAGCACTCCTCCTTGGGGCTTCACATCCAACCCCTCTGTGTTTCCATCAGGAAAATGGATTTGGATTTAAGGCTACTTGTACCTTCTAAAGAAAATGATTCCAAAGACACTTGTGCTGTCTGGGTGATCATTTGCTCTTGCCAGTGTTTGGAGGAAGGATTTTTCAGAGATTCCATGGAAATTTTACCATGAGTCTGGGAGAAGATATGTAGATTCTGCCTGATTGCATACGGTTTCCAAAGCTGTTTTCACAGTTTTTCTTACTGTTCCCCAAAATCTGATTGTGTCCTGGCTTTCAGCTTCGCATTGGATGTGTATTACCCTGAAGTGCTTAAATCCCATATTCCCTTCTAGAGTTTGCCTCTAATAATTACAGAGCCCTAAAAAGGAGACCTTCTATTCCTGATGAATGTGTTCCCAGCAGTATTTTCCCAGCATTGTTTGTAGATCCCTTTTTAAAAAAAAAAATCACTGCAACTCATTTAATGAGAGAGGAAATGAGAGCTCCCTTTAAAACTCATTTGCAAAATAAAAGCAATTAAAGATGCATTCATATAACCTGCTTGTGCCATATTGCATCTTAAAGAAAAACCCTGGAAGCAAGTTTTCTATAATACAGTTAAAATATAGACACTTGCAGCCTGTAGACAGAGACCTTGTAACCAAATATGATTCTCAGGCTATCATCACCTCTAACTAAAATAATAAAGACTGAACGATTTCCAGTTTACTCAAAGGCAATGCTAGTTGGAAAGACAAAAAAAAAAGAGTTTATTTTTGTCGTTTGCTCTTCTTATTTACGTTTTTTCAAAGAATAAATCTTCATTTGGGGGAAAAATTCCTTCAAGCCCTTAGTTCATAGGACACAAAGTAAAAAAAAAAAAAAAAAATTGTCTATTTTTATTTTTAAATAATGAATGTGGTTTAATTGGTCACTTAACAAGAATGCCTTGGCCTGTTTGGTGCTGGTGAAATTGTGGTGAAGTTAAAGAAAAGGAGAGGTAGTGTTCTCATCCAAACCATCCGGTTTATGAGCCATCTGGTACTGGTATGAGAAATAAAATATGGTTCTCATGCATGATGTGACCCTGCTTTAGTGATGTGGATCCAGATGGAATAAGCCAGTGAGGTGGAAGGTCCTGAACACTGATTACGTGCCACTTAATGAGCCCCAAGCCAATGAGGAAACTCTTGACCTTGGGAGAGCAGCAGCTGGATGAATCTCCTACTGTTTTCAGCTCTTTTTGAGAGAAGGGCTGGTGCTATATTTAGGGGATTTCATTGAGCATCTACACAACATTGTGCAAACACATGAAAATACAACTTTTTTGTGGCATTTGTAGCCTGAGACATAACAACATAGAGGACAGCCATGAAGTCAGAGTCAAGAGCGAGGGAGAACATGGGAAAGGTTTACCTGGCCCAGCCTGTTTGCATGGTGGTAGGTCTGATGGGCTGGTGTCCAGATGTGGGACACAAGCCTTCTTCTGGGGGTATGAGATCCAGCTGTGCTCCATTAGACTTGCCTGTGAACCCTTGCCCAGAGCCAACACGTACACCCCGAAGCGGAGCCTGCTGCTTGAACACCTCCAGATGGGTCATTTCGATGAATTCTTTCCAGTTAAGTCTTGACCTGGGCCATGTTTTTAGCACTTCCTTGCGTAAGCACAGTTTGCAAGTGCGTTTCAGGCCTTGCATGTTGTATGTACATGCAATCTGCTTGAACACGTGGGATTTTTTTAGAGCAAGACCCTTTAATTGCTGTGTTTCTAATGGATGTGTCGCTTTGCTAGTAACATTTGCATCTGTCAGATGGAGTCTTGTTCTGAAACTTGTTCTGAAACTGGAATTGTTCTTGTTGCAGGTCTGGAGCCTCTTGCAGACAATAAGCCAACAAGTCCTGCCTTTTTTCTAAACTGTTTTTTCATATAAAAAGATGGCTGATACTTTTGCAATCCATGAGAGGATTTAGTGAGCTGTAAGGCAGCAATAGGAGCCCAGGGACAGTCTGAAGCTAATAAATTGATGTATCATTCAAAGGCAATTTTTCATTAGAGAGAAGTTTTTCCTCTTCTCCTTTTGTCTCTCATTTTATCATCACTATTTCTGAGCTTTCCTTTCACATGATACTCATTGATTTCTTTGCTGTTGAATAGACAGGGTATGTCTATCAACTAATTTCTCTGAAAATTTTCTACCCCTCTATTTGCATTTTTCAGACAACCTCAAGAGCATCCATAATATTTCACAAAGGTGCTTTGGGGTTCTCTGGAAAATGCTGGTCTTCTATAACTTTCTAATTCAACAGTTTGTTCCATTTTAATGCAAAAAGATGAAAAACACCTAAGACCAAGCCAACAAATAAACATCTCCCCAAAACAGACTTCCAAGTGATATTCCTGGAGATAAGTAGTATCCAATCTTGTAGTCCATGTCTAAAACTGCAATAGGTGCAACCCACAGTTGTCAGCTTTATCCTACTGCAATGACAGCTCCAGGGTTTCAGGTGGCATCATGTTTATTTCTGGAAGCTGCTTCCTGGAGAGTGGACCTGAGCTCTTGGGAGAAATTACGGGATTGTGGGCTCGCTGTGCTGCAGAGACAGCGATCTGCATGGAGGCGATGAAGGAATGCATCTTGTCACTACATCCCTGGTCCATAGGCAGTATCCACCTTATTTTAGAAGGTTATGACTGGATGTCTCCGTGAAGATCAACATTCCTGTATTTACCTGTCAATTTAGTGTCACGGAGTATTGGGCCCTGGTTTCAGTCTGGTCTTATTTGTGTCCTCCTCCGAAGGACCAGAGCACAAGCGGTCACTCAAGCTGAGCTGACAGCAACTCTGCTACATGGATGCAGTCAAAGAGAACATTTTGCACAAATTTTGCAAGAGTTTTCGTCTGTGGGATTCTTTCAGAACTGGGTTGCACTTAGCCTGCTTTTATGTGTATGCTACGAACAGAAACAGTCTCAGTTCCAAAAAATAAAGCCTCCTGTTACGCTGCCATGGTGCAAAAAGATTGTTTTCTTCCTGCAGCCTGATTCAATTTGAAACCAGCTTTTATAGCTTCTATCTGCATAGGCTTCCAGTAATACTATTCTCATCTGAGCAAAAATGGGTTTGAGGAAGTTTTACCACAAACCCTTAAATACTTTGATATGACAGTATCCATTGCCCTGACAAAATCGAGGTTAAAAATAGAATTTACAGGCATAAGTTTGGCATTCAAGTTAACTGCAATATTGCAAAACAATTTAAAGTCAGCAAAATAATGTTTAACATGTCCCAGGTCCCAGATCTCCTTGGAGGAGTGAGAAAAAAAGAAGAAGAAAAAAGCAAAGCAACCACAGCATCAGGTCAGATGGTGATTTAGGGCTGCCAAGCCTCCCCCATACAAAATTGTTGCAGATGCTTCCTGGTCAGCGACAGTCTAAACAAGCAGCGAAACATTTACAGCTGCGAGTGTGGGTGCCACCTCTTTGAAACAACTTTCTGGAAGGGGAAGAACACGGTCGCAGAGAGGAACCTGATGAGGTTAACATCCTGCGGCAGGATCAGGGCAAGGCTGCAGTTGAAAGGAAAGGTTTTGGGGAGGAGGCTCACGGCTGTTTTATGTGTTCCCGAAAGGGAGGGTGAGATGGATTTTATTGCCACTTCGCTGATCATGTTTGCTGTGTTGCTTAGAAAGGACGCGGACGATTCCTATCAGCTGCACAGAGGAAGGTGGTGTTTTCCTTGAGGCATAGGATGAATTCTGTGGTTTTTCCCCTGTTTTTCTCCTGATGGTTTGGGGCAGGGTGTGGTATTAGAGAGCATTTTCACTGATGCCTACCAGGTATATCCCATTCATGGCCTGCAGATGCCAACTGCCAGGTTTGGTAATAATTTTCTTTTTGATTTCTCCCCTATCTGCTATGGGTTATTTTAGAGAGATTTTGCTTCTCTATATAAATTAGGGTACAATCTGTTTCCTCAGGACTCCCACTTTAATAAACTCCTCCCAAAAGGGAAGGGACCAGCACTGGAGCCTGTGCCAGCTCCCATCATGGCACTCCATGGACCCTCCAGCCTTTGATCATTGCACAACAGGCATCAAGCCTGGACACGTGTGGAGGGATGAGTGGCAGTTCTGAGGATGCTTTTCAAAGACGGGTTTCTACAGCGTAGCCTGAGACTATCAGGATTGGGTCTCTGCCTTTCAATGTGTTCTCAGCTGTTCACAACTTGTTGTAATTTGGGACAAGGCTCACAAGACACCAGAAGTGAAAAATTTTGGTAAAAATCAGGGTAACATTGTGCTAGAAGCTCACTGAATATATTATAGACTGACTTGGGAGCATGGAAGATTTGCAAATCTGCCTAGTGCCTCCTATTACAACACATGCTGCTTTCAGTTGTTTACAGTTTTGTCAAACTTGGACATTTAGGTTCTGGCCTGTTAATAAACTTCATTCCACAGAAGGAATGAAAGCACTTGGAAAAGGGCAGGAAGGAAGTTATTGGAGGAGCCAAGAAATGCAACCAGGTTTCCCAAGCCTATGAAACGTGTCTTAACTCTCAGGCTATTTGTCTCCTGCTGCAAGATTGATAATTTATAGGATCAGATGGGACTGGAATGAAGAGGGGGAAGATGCAGGTGACAACCTGCAAAATCCTTTTGTGGTACAAATGAATTCAGCCACCTCCACAACTGGATGGAAGTTTGTGAGAATAGTGAATCCTGTGGAGAGCATCCAGGAGAGGGTCTGGGGAAGGGAGGATGATGAAGAGAGGGAGGCTGTTGAGGCTTCAGACAGAAGAATATTGCATGGAATTCACTTGCAAACCCAAAAGGATGCTCTTAACTTTGAGGACACTGTGACTTTGTGTCTGCCAAATGTCAGTGAAACTGGCCAGCAGGTGTGAAGGCTATTGGAAACCACCTTTGCAATCATGCGGGTATATAATTACCTAAGTTTGAGTATTGGGGTTTGTTTATTTTTTGGTTAGAAAAGCATAATAAAAAAGAAACATGGGCACATTCTTTCTGTGATTGCATTATGTGGGAATCCAGGTAACTAAAGCTATTTGTTTGGGCTGTCATCTGAGTTCGTTCACTCTAGATTTCACTTGCATGTCATTCAGTGCGGACTTGGGAAACGGCTTCTGGCTGCAGCTGCTCTCTGTCAACCAGGAAGAAACTCTGTTATCTGCAGCTAACCAGAACACAACAGTTTAAACTCTCAACAGCTTTAGGAATACATTTTTGGAATATCTTTTCCTTTCAGCAGAGTGGTGGGAAAAAAAAGAATTAAAAATTTTGAATATTTCTGCAGAAAGAAATGGTATCAAACAAGATATTTGTGGGACAAAAAAAAGTTGATATCATCTTTTTTTGGTGGCTGCACATGACTACAATGTCACGGGTTTAAACAGCCTTTCTGATGCAAACTTTAGCCTGGTTTCAGAGTGAACCAGTGCAATCCTGTGTGCTGAAAACATTGATATGGCCATGGGTTTTCCAGTTAAGACTGGAAAACTGAAGCTGAACGGCTTTTATATTTTCCTTAGTTTTCAGCCAGATCAGTCCCCTAACTGCATTCATCAGGGACCTCAACAGTGCCACCAACTTACTGATTCAAGATATTACTCCTGGACATACATGGACACATCTCTGTCATACTCTGGCTTCAAAACAGTACAATTCTATGAAATTTTCTTATTTTGAGAATAGGCCAATGAACTCCAGTTCCAATTTAAAGTGATACATAAATCACCAAAGATTTTGACTTTAACATACAATGCCTTTCCAAAAAAAATTATATATATGTTCACTAATCTGGCCAAGAACTGTAATAAACTGTCAACATCAGTCTTGTTCACTTAATTTCAGGGTCTTGCTATTCCTCACACAAAGGTTCTTCAACTATGAACTCTAGGCTGGTGGTCTGTGGAGAGTTTTGTGTTCCTATGGCTCTCTTTTTCCTATCTGAATCTGATAAACCTCATTAAGAGTCCTCAGGACCCTATGGGATAAAATGTCCTGCCTGTCTTCATGAAATATGGTGCTCTGAAATGACCCAAGAACAGCCAGCTCCATGCGGGAAGTTTTGTAGTTGTTTTATTGCATTGCAGAGCACAGCTAATAAGGCATTTTGAGAAGTAGCGTATATTAGTTGTCACTCAGCACCTTGTGGTTGTATTTCCAAGGCTGTTGGGCAAGTTTGGAATGTGGGACAAAGCCTTCCCTGCCTCCTTGCTAAAGACCATGTAGATGTATGTGTATATATACTTAATCCTACAATATGAATCCTCTAGGTGACACGAAACTCCTTGCCAAGCATACAGAAAGGGTATATAAAGATGTATATCACCCTTGTTTTCCAGCAGCCTTTGAGTGGCTTGGAAAATAAATCCAGACATGGAAAAATTGTCTGATGGAAGGCAGGACAAATCAGGGTGTTGCAGAGTTACACAAGTGATATAAAACAGCAAGATAACCGTAAAGATTTATGAGCAGGGTGTCCTTGTTCCTAGGGAAACAAAAACAAGTAGTTCCATGAGAAAAGGAGAAGATGGGGAAGTATTCCTGTAAATATCTCCGATTTAGAAGTGCAGTAAAGAGACAGAAGAGTTGGCAAGTCAATTTCCACAGTCCTATACCTATTTTTTTATTATTTTTCCTAAGATGCTGTTTTCACCTAACAATCGCTGCTGTAGTCACCCCTGCATCATGCTGTTTGCTACCTTGATCATTCCATGGACTCCTGCCTGCTTCCTGCACCACACACCGGATCCACCTTGGTTTTCCCGCTCCGCACTTCCAGCCTTCCCTCAGCTACACGAGTTTCTGCCAGTGCGAGTTGTCATCGGCTCCAAGGCCAGCTCCCCTGCCACATCCCGTTCACACGTGGTCAGCAGCCCCGGGCTCTGCGCTAAATCCAACCCCACAAAAGAGAGGGCTTAGCAGCACAATAAAAATTAAAGAGGTGCCTTTGTCCGTGCTCATCATCTCTAGAGTGACACTCTATGAGACCAGTGGTCCCTAGGCTGAGGTTTTTGCCCATCATGAGCACTGTGTGGCAGATGGATCTAGTCCAGAAGACGGAATGTAGAGAAAAGTCTACACGGGGAGGTGGTCTTGTGAGATCTAGACCCCTTCATCTAGATGTCCTCTAACACCAGACTGAATCCATGCTGTGATAGTTCATCTACCAGATCTTAAATTGCCTTGGAAGTGCTTTCAGATAGGCCCAGCAGATTCAGATAGGGGCCTGAGCCTCTGACTTAGCAGAACAGGAGAAGGGGCACCAAGAGGAGCTAGTGACAGTGGACAGAGCTAAGCAGAAGTTTTCTTTGCTGCTGTCAGGCTCTTCAAGATGCAGCTGACGAGTGGAGGTAGTCAGTGGCGGTGGTTTCTTTGTGTTCATTCCTCATGGAGAATATCTTGGTCAGAATGGCTGTTCAACCACGACATAAAATTGAAGGGTTTCAAGTGCTTTGAGAGAGCAAATGAATTTTATCTGCAGTGTGCTTCTCCTCTTAGGGTGGAAGGAAGGATTTGTTCCACCCTGCAAAGAAGAAACTGAGGACTGGTAGAGATGAGGTCTTGAGATTTGGGGCAAAAATTAGGAGGTGAACTGAGATTACTCAAGCCGTTGCTCTTCCATCAGCACAGGATGTCCAGTCTACTTTTTCCTCTGGTCAGCAGTAAGGTATCCAACTCCTGTTGCTTTATGGGTGGTTCTGGCAGGATGTGAATTCCTAATAGTGATCATCTTGCAGGTCTGGGTAAAACAAGCACCCTGAGCCCTTGGGGAGTCAGAGGGAGTAATAAAATAATCATTCTTTTCTCCTTCTCTTTCCTTCAGCCCCAGAACGGCCCCTGAGTTCAAACCATGGAAAATGTCTGTCTTCTCTGTTGCTTAGTTGTGGGAGTTGCTACCAGTGGTGATAGATATTTCCCATTGACTTTTATGATAACATCGTTAGCATCCTTAGAGCATAATTAAACTTCAGGTGTGTCATTGGCCCTAGAGAGATATGACTTCCAACCTCAGGGCTAAAGATTGGGAAATTTGGCTATGTGCCGCTCTGGAAATAGAGTGTATTTCTGATCATACTGTCAGTCCCCACAGCTGACAACCAACCAGCTTGTGAGAGCAAACCTAGCCCTGAGTTAGAAGGCCAGGTGTGTTTTTGTTAAGCAGGTTTTTGTACCTAAAAAGACCCTCTGCAGTTGAGCTTGCAAGATGCAAAGAAGCAGGTCTGACCCTCTGAGTGATCCAGTGGTCAGAGCTGGAAATCTGTTCTGCCAAAGGGAGCTTGGATGCCCTGGACCAAGTCTTCTTAATCTGATGTAGAGGAGAGAATGTAAACATCTTCCTACTTCCCAGGAGTATTTGGGTATGACACGTACACAATGACTTGAAATTTGCAGCCATCACAAAAACATATAAGGTCCGAGAATCTGAAGCAGATGGACCTTGCTGGATTACTTCTTCTGTCCTCCACAGAGTGGGGTGGCCTCTTACTGCTGTCCTACAAGCACCAGTCCCCCACGATGTGCGCGGGGGTCATTGCTTCTGTGTGTACTGTCAGTCACCGCCGAGCTCTCGGTGGGAGTGTGGCTCTAAACGTGCTGAAAAGCCAACTTGTACTCAGGAAGCGCAGGAATGCCTTCAGAATAAATAACAATGTGAATTAGACAGGAGCGGAGCTCCCCAGCCCCAGCAGGAGTTATCCCCTTGTCCAAACATCCAGCCAGCGGCTGATGAGCTTCCCTGTGTGCTCAGCGGTGCTCCTGTCTAGCTGAAAAGATTAAGAAGGAAAACTTGCCCCAGCTGAACAAATAGCTCCAGGGTCTGCCTGAGGCTCCCTAGATGATTAGGGCAGCACGTTTGGGCATTAGAGTCTTTGTAGTTTGAGGGATGCAGCTAGCATCACATCTGCGGCCACTGTCGTTGTAGCCCAAAGGACCATCAACACCGCCACATTTGTGTCCCTGTGCCCAGGAGTCAAGTGAAGTTGGATTGTGTTTCCAAAGACGTGAATTCAGACACCATCCACTCAGCCACGCTGTCCTTTTAACTATAGAAACTGATAATTGGGGGACAAAACGTCCCCCCCTGTACTTGTCCCTGTCCACCACAGGAACCCAACTCATCTGCAAGAGAAACACTGTGTCTTCCAGAAATGTTCTGTAGGAATCGGGATCTTCTTGGCTTATCTCCTTGAGATGGTTGATGGCTTAGCAGGGACTGCAAATGTGTAGTTTCCACAAGTGAAGTAACCCTCAAAAACGTCTTCTAATTTACAGCCAGGCATTTATGCAAGCACCATAAATCGAGGGATGGCCTGCAGAGGCTAATATAATCGTACTTGAAGAACAACACAGCATTACGAAACACTTGTGACAGGTTCAGCCCCAACCCCGCCTGCTTTAAATCACCTTTAATGTCCTTGGCCCTGTCTTAAACTGAAATTAAACCTGCTATCACACAAGTTTTTCTGACATGCCTGCTACACCTTAACTCATCACCAGGGACTGACAGCAGGGAAGAGAGAGGGCTGAAGAACCCAGTGAATATTATCATCACAGATGAAACTTTTAATGGGTTTTCCATTGTAGCCATAAACTGAGCGATCCAGGGACTTTTATGATAATCTCCCCATGGCCTCCCAGAGGATGGAAAATAATAAACATTTTTATTATGCCTCTTGAAAGACATAACCACTCATTTTTCACTAAAGGAACGCTACAGATGGGAGACCTAATGTGTACGTTGCTTTCTGAATCCAAGGAAGTCTTTTGGGTGGTCAGCATTTGATTTTGCAAATATACCTGCAATATAAATTTAGTTTGTCACCCTCCAGACCCTTCAGGGTCTGTCCTGGGGTGTCCTGGAGTTTAGCCATGACTTTATGGAAAGCTGGGCTATCATTCCTGCTCTCCTGGAGAAAGGAACTAGAAATATCTAGTCTTTTGCTTGCTAAAGACATAAACAAATGTCATTTTTCTGTGCAGTTGTTCTGCAACTCTATTTCCTACTAGAAAATGCTTGCACCACTATGACACTTGTAGTGCTGGCTGCCTGCACTCAATCACTAGAGTTTTGAATTAGGCTTAATGTGATTTTTCTGAAATCACTGACCCAAGTAAAAGTTTTGGTTTTACATTGATTAAGCCCCTGGGACTTTTGTTCAGGAACAAACTTTTGGAAATGGTCCTTTGCAGGAATCCGGTATAATGTCCTGTTGGGTTTCTGGGAAGCCCTTCAAAAAGGGCAGAGAAATCCAAAGGCTAGGAAAGAAAGTGCCTCATACGAGGCAAAGACCCAACAAGGTTGATGTTTTCAAATTAGATTATGAGAATAGGAAACAAGAAGTCCAGCTTCCTCTGCAAAGTAAATCATTAAGCTGGATTCAACCTGTCATCCCAGAGGTGCTTAAAACCTGTAGTACGACTGTGATGTGGTCCAATGGGGACCCCTCTCTAGACTGTATTTTGACAATAACGTGTCAAAATGCAGTCTTTTTTAGATGTGATTCCTTAGGAAGCTTTTCCTGTCTAAGATACGCACAGGGTGTCCACAGCAACTGTCACCCTGACATAAGTACCCAGAATTAGAGGAGGGCTGATCTGGATGCTTGATAGTGTCTTTCTATGCCCAGGCTTGAAGGATTTCCATGCGAGCACCTCCAGCTCATGTTAACAATCTTGTTAACGCCAGTGGCTCTCCGTAAAAAAAAAAATAAATAAATAAATAATAATTTTTAAAAAGGGAGATTTAAAGCTGCAGATTGCCTAAAGCAGGACACTGGCTATGCATCTGGATATATAGTACCCAAGGATAAGAGCTGATTTAGAGAGACCTATAAATATCTAAGTACTGGTTGTTGAAAGTGGTTTAAATATGTTGCCTCTGATGGCTTCAACAAATCATGTAAATAGAAATCACATAAGCAAAAGTAAATTAAAAACTGTTTTATTAAATACCGTGAAAAAGGTCCTCCAACAGTGCAGAAAGTTGTGATTACAAAGTTTGAAAATATTAAATAGGCAAAAAGAAAAATAAACTGCTGCTGTGCAGTTCTTTTGCTTTTTCCTGGCATCAAGCCAGAAGCTTCATAAATCTTTCGAGGCACCTCCTGATGCATGCATGGCTTTTGAGTTAAGTATGGTGCAAGTACATCCTAAACAACAGAAATACCTGCTCGTACGTTTATACTAAGGTACAATAGAAATGCAATAGAAATTGCCACATGCCAAAAACACCAATGCAGAAGAATTGAAATGTTCTTTAATCTGTTGGGCAAAGATGAGATCATAGGATCACAGAATCATTTTCACATCAGGTTATAAACTCAAGGATCATCTTGCTCACCACAGAACCCAAGAACTGTCTATCATCTTCCTCTCTGCATCCACTTTTAACATATGAAGACAGTGGCCCAGCTGGACCCTCCAAGGTTTTCAGTCTTTACTCTGAATTTTCTAGATCTCATCAGGTTCTTCTCTTTCTTCTGGACCTCACCAGTTGCTTTTTATCCCTTTAGAAGTGTGATGCTGCTCTTCAGGTGAAACTTTAGTGATGCTGACTTACACATGATCATTTTACACACCTAGAAAAGCTACCTTCCTCTTTATGCACCCATTTTTCCATTGCAGCCTGAAATCCTATCTCCCATTTGGTCTGTAAGTCCCTAAACTCACAGATGTGCTGGGGTATGCAGAACTGCTGTCTTCCCACCTAGCCCCTGTCTTGTCCCAATTCTGAGCCATTGATTTTCCATTCCTTAGCAGAAAATTCTGTGCCTGTCTTTGTGGAAGGAATTCATGTTTCTTTCAGACTGATGCTCAACCAAGAAAGACCTCTCTCAATTCTTACCTCAGTCTCCTGATACCTGACAGCTGTGTTAGGATTTCAAATCCTCAAGGTTCAAGCTAAACACACTTTTATCATTTTAACCCTTTTGACCATTGAAAGATAGGCTTGAATATCACACTGTTCTCTGGTTGTGTTCCTGTAGGTTTAAAAAGCCTGGCACAGTATTAAGTATGCCCTTGGCTTCCTTGGAATTCACAGCATGTTCATAAGCCTCTCTCTTTAATAAAATAAAAATTAAAAAATACTTTACATCTATTATGGAACCACTCAACAATTTCACTTTCTATTCTGATTAGTAAATGAACATTTAAAGAGCATTTTACTACTTCCAACATCTTATGTGCTATTATTGCACTCTATAGATCAAACCTAGTGATTCCCAATAAATGTCTTTAGAAAGTTCTCTTGGCTGCTTACACAGCAGGAATAAAATTGCCAGAGGAAAGTATCTGGCGAGAATCACTTTAATTCCTGACCTCGTTACTCATGTATCTGCATACAGCTGCCTCTCACCCCCATCAAACGCAAACTCGAGAGTCCTGAAAGATGATTGCGCATACCTAATTGTGCCAAATTCCCAGGAAAATAACACTCCATGCACCACATCAGAGCACTTGGCCCGTGCTTTGAAGGATTTTTTTCCTTAAAATGCCTTTGCTTTAAAGTGAAACGTGTTCACCTTTATGGCCCAATCCTGTCCTTAGTTGTCTGGGGCACCTTTGCCTAAAAAAGTTGAAGAATGTTGGGATTTCAGGAGCTCATGTGATTATCCATCACATACACCCAAACTTTGTGTCCTTTGTGTGCACTCACTCACCCAAAGAACTAGATTTTGTCTACCTCACAGGTACTTCTAGACCAGTTGGGGCCCACTGGCCTCCTGAGCCAAGAACTTGCTTTCTATGAAAGCATCTGGACAGATTTCCTCCTAGACATTTGTCTAGGTATTCTCTGAGCCCTGATAAGTTCTTCACATCTATACACTCCTGCAGCAAGAAATTCCGCAGCTGAACTGCAAAGTACGTGGAAGCTTCTCATTTTGCCTCTCTTGTCCTGCCACTTACTCGTCTAATTTGATGTCTCCTAGTTCTTGAACCAGAAGATGCAGATAAAAACCGTTTTGTATCCCTCCTTTCAAAGGCACTCATAACTCCATGGATTTCTGCCATCTCTCTCCTTCTTCCTCTCTTTTCCATGGATTACATTAGCTTCATACAGACAGGGAAATTTCTCTCTTTGTACTTCTACTCTCATTACAAGAATTTCCGTGGTGATTCCTGCTTCTCCAGAACCAGAGGGAGGACCTTCAGCCTCGTTGTATGCAATCAGATGGGCATTTCAGACACTAACAATATGTGCTGCATTTGAGATGATCTTTTTAGATTGGTATAAAAATACAGAAAAAAAGAGACCAAACTGCCAAGCACTAATTTATCAATTCCCAGCAGCATGAAAGGGCTCACAAATAATCAGGATGGTGAATTTCCATGTAACTGAGTAGAGGCAACTGCCTCCATCTCTTATCTTTGCCTGTGGCAAACATGCAGTGATTCGTTTTAGCTGAGTCTGAAGTGTTAAATTACATTAGTCTTTATTTGCCCCGGGATAAATTGACTCAGCATTTAGGCTAAGCATTTGCTGTGAGGTTCACATCCAGACAATTACCTCAGCTTAACTGATGCTTGGTAGCTTGTTAAGCCGCGGTATCTTAATTACAAGTCTGAGACCTAAGGCTCTCATAAGACAGGCTGGGATTTTGAGATAACTTTGGCTCCTAATTTAGTAGGCTGGAATAAATTCCAGGGCAAAACTATTCTAAAACAAAGCTCTACATTACAGTCTCCCGTCATGTATTCAGAAGGATTGTTGTATATAAAACAAGACTTGCTGCCATTGCTTTCCTAATCCAAACTGTTCACCAAACACAGAAAGAAGATGAAAAACTGCCCTTGGCATAGCTAATTGCAATTAGAGAGTTTTGAAAATTAAAGCACTCATTCCCCACTTTAAACACAATTAAACAACGCATTTAAGCTCTGGCTTGAACGGGATGACTTAAGTGATTAAAATTAAACGTGTGCTGAAGCATTTTGCTGAACAAAGGCTTAAGGGGGAGAGTAACATGTTAAAACTATGGCAGTTTTCCACCTCACAGAATGCAGAAGACCCTTGCTGTGTACCGGAATGGTATCTCTTGGATACGGATATGGATGGGTCTGGTCTGGCAAAATGTCTCTCCTTAGCAGTTAAGAGACGGTGGCCTTTGGTGGCCCTACAAAACTGACAGCAACAATTTAGCCCAGATATTTTTTTATAATTTTCTTATTAGGATCAATCCTGAGAGCAGCAAATTCTAAATATCCTTGTCCTTTGCTCAAGACTGATACAGTTGAATTGATAGTATCTTTTGGCCAGTAAAATTCAAATTATATAGACACATAACTGACTCATTATGTATCATGATACATTGCCAAGAGTTATTTAATTTATTAATACTCTCTGCTTCAGTATGGCAGTACATGAAATAAGCCTTTAATTAGTTAGAATCTGTCCTTGTGGCCAGTCGTGGTGTTTTGGTGGGCTAGCAGCAGAGAATGTGCTTGTTCCTCTCCAGTCATTCACCACACATAACATCCACATTCGCAATTTTTATGACCTTGCAAATTCTTCTCTCATTCCTTTACCATGCTAAATGTTCCTCATTTACCGTGATAGATGACGCTGCAATAGCAAGGAAAGCAACTGGGAAGAGTGCAGTACAAATTCAGTCCTTGTAAATATTCCAGCCATTCATGTTAGGCATCAGCTTCAGTTAGATGTGGGCATTTGGTTTTTTGTTTGCTAGATGATTGCACTGTTTTGGATAATTACTGAGGCATGGCCTTGAAGAGAAAGCCTTTATACTGCATTTAGGAGAGCACCCTTGCCAGTTTCTGCCCATCAGTTTAAGAATGACTAGCCAAATCCTTCTTTTTTCAAAAAAAAGTGGAGAACATTTTCTTCCCAGCCAAATTTCCCATGCTTTTTGTGCTCATCAGTAAAGGCCAGTTTGGCTTGTACAGTCTATCTAGTCTAGTGTCTTTCTGCTACGATCCATGGGTGATGCCCTTATAATCAATAAAATAATTAGAGTCAATAATCCACTTGAAGATCAGAACAAAACTCTGCCTTAGCACATGAAAGGAACTGCAGGTCCTGTGCATCTTCTGTAAAGCTCCGTGCTGAGCAACCACTTCACTAATAGCCCTCTATCTAATCTTGACTTAGGCGTTAAGCAAATGAGAAACCTGTACCATTCCAGGATAAGTTGTTCCCGTGTTAAAAATAAGCAATTTATTTCTGCCCTCAATTTGTATAACTCAGGCTTTCAGCAAGCGGATGATGTAAGGTCTTCATTCACTAGATCAGACTCGCAAATAGGGCTGGAAGGAGCTCCAAGAGCTCCTGCAACCCATTTCCTTGCCCCAAGGGAAGACCCGCTCTGCCTGTTGCCATCTTCAAACCTTCTGTAGCGGTGACCGCACAATCCTCCGAGGCCTGAATCATCTCCCAGCACATGTCAGATCTCTCTCTACCGCATTAGTCACAATCCCTCAGGCAGCTTTTTGTGTTTCAGCTATATTGATGGCACAGGAATATTGACGCTGCAGGGAGCGCTCACCTTTAAGGTACCTTTAAGGTTTAAGGTACCTTTAAGGTAACCTTTAAGGCTGTGCTGGCATCTAGTCTCTGTAGCACTGAGATTTCTGCCTGTTGGTCCTTGGGGTTCAGCCACAGGCAGTGATAGGGCCAATGCTTTCATTACAGACCTTAATTATCTGCCTTCCTCCTAATAAGCTTCCTCATTTCTTCTAAATGGTGATGATAGATACCTACATAAGCACATTTAAAATCCTCAGCTTGTAACCTCACTGTGAGCAAGTGAATCTCTGGCTCCCGCAGGGATTTAAGTGTTTTTGCCCTGGATATCAAACTCCCTAAATTGCCTCATTTTCAGAGGAGCTGAAAAAGGCCTGGCACATCTAGGTCTTGAGCACGAGGTCTGGCAAATGCCACAGATAATGAGACTTCTCACTCTGAGGAAAACATGGCAATTAGCACCACATTAATTAACAGAAGAAAAAGCAAGTTATTTTCAGAAGTTTAGGCCTGCCCACTGAGAAGCATCTGGAAGACTATTGTGCGCTTCTCCTAATAAAGCCACATCAGCCTCCCAGAGCCACTCTAGGTGTGCAAAGATGCTTTAACTGGGGTTGCACTTGGTGCAGATCCAGATTTTGATGATCTGTTTTCTGGCACACCGACCAAGATTCATCTGGCTTGGCAAAAGAAACCCTGGGATGCCAATGGAAGCAGAGGTCAAAAAGGATCAGGCATTGCTTTGCTGTTTGTGATTCTGCTGCTATGGGATAGAAGACCCAAGGCTTTAGCAGGTGCTTGGCTGGGAGATCGAATTTAGTTTTTTTGAAGCACACATGGCTCTTGTTGAACTGATAAAGTCTCTTTAAGCCCTCCCAAAAAGTTTTTATGTCAGGTGGCTTGTCTAATTTCTAAGTGTGAGAAGAGTCAGGGCTCTGTTTCCTTTCATATTCATATTTCTGTCTCCTTTCATATTCAGACACACCTGCACAGTTGTCTAGTTGTCTATGGTCAGTGGCACATTGATCTCTTAAGGATTCCTGGGGAAAGTAGAAATATAATAGATATATTAGGTAAACCAGAGGGTGATGGATTATAGGAGAACTTACATGCTAAAAAATAAATAAATAAAAGCTAACTAGCTATATTTAATCAAATCTGTTTAGAAAGAGTGGAGCTGCTTCACATAGGGACTAAGTGTTACACTAATGCATCAGTTCCACATACTATATTGCTGCTGTCCATTAGTCTCGGTGTGTCTGTTGTCACTCTGGCCTTAAAAAAGGCCCTTATTAAATATTGCTGACTCTCTGCAGCTCTGGGGAGTCAGAGGAGGAATAAATTATTGCTCATCATCTAGAACTGAGGAAGATTTTTCCAATGGAAGGGTTTGTTGTCATTGCTGTTGGAAAAAATGGGTTCATCGACAGCTGCACACGTGGACTGACTTCAGTGACACTTTCTTTTTTGGTCAAATTCGGTTTTCAGGTCCGGTCTGGACTTTTTCGTCAAAAACAGAGCAGCAAAAAGTGACTTTAGAGTGTTCGTTACTTCAGTGATTAGCGTGTGAACTTGGGAATGGAAAACATAGGTTTAAGATCTCGTTGCATCTGATTCAGAGCAGGAATTTAGACTTTTATGTCCCTGCGTCTTTAACAGGTCCCCTCACTCCAGAGGTGGTTATTTGGGAAAAAGAATATGTTTCCTTAGCTGGGGAGGGTGGTCTGCTTCTTTGTGTTGCTTTGTTTGTTTGTTAAGAATACAGCATTATTTCTTGCAGTAAGAGAAAAAGGAAAACAAAGTCATTGAAATCTCAAGTGATGCCAGGACATATTTTCTACCCAGCTACTTGCCATAAATAAAACTGACATTTTATATCTTGGCCTCTACAGCTAAATGACTGCCATGAGGATGTGTTTTTCTTTTTTTTCTTTTTAATAAAATAGATTCCGTGGTAGCACGCAGTCACTAACAGAGAATTTGGGCTTGTTTCAGTTGGTACAAAACAGAGATACTGAAATATCAATTGGGAAAGATATACAAGAGACTTTTTTTTCCTGCCAAGCTTGATTTTCTATTTGGGTGAGTTGCTTGCAGTCCAGATGGTACCTATGAGGGATGACAGAGACACACGATTTCTTTTCTCTCTCTTTCTTCTAGGGACCACATGCAAATGAATTTGAAAAGGGAGACATTTAGAGAAAACTTGTGTCTGGAGACCCCATTTTTTGTTGCACAATTAGCTCAGCTTTGCTTTCATACATTTTTTTCTAATTTTTCTAAGTCCTCAATTGGGCATGTAATGACTCACTAGCAAACTGCTTTTTAGAACGTTTTACTTGAACTGAAACATTTTTCATTCTGCCCTTTGGCAATGGATTTTATGCCGCAATTTTGTCAAAAAATGTTCGTGAGGAACTGCAGGATTAAGAAAAAAATACTTATGTCTTAATCAACAACGGGCTAGCTGTGCACATCTGTAAAGTACCTAGGGATAAGTTCTTTTGCCTTTTACAGCACACATCTAAATTTGACTCTATGCATCTATTGCATTACATTTTTTAATACATTTCTCTGCATGCTCAGACAGTGATTTTTTTAAGAGAAAATAGTGTCACCAAAGAATCTCAAACTCTTGCACTCAGAATTGGGCTGCAATTGAAGAGTGCTCACTGTCTCTGTATGAAAATAGCAGGTTCATAACTTAGCGAGCTGAGTTAAATTCTTTCTGTGGACTTTTTTGGTAATTGTGATGGCTCTGGAGCTAAGGCTGAGCTTAGCACATATATACAAACTCACTCCATGCTATACTGCTTGTAGTAAGACCCTTTCATTTCCTCTGAGTGCTGGACTCTGTTCATGCAATGACTCATGAGCAAACAGCTTTGCAGAAAGTATTCTTTGATTTGCAGTGCTCCCCGCTGTGCCCCTGCAAAGTCTTTTATTTCTGCGCAAAGATTGCTCAGAGCACTTTCATAACTATAATCTACCCAAAGCTGAAGTCAATGGGAGCTGTATCCATTACACTAGGCATAAATTTGTCTTGCAGCTTTCGGGTCTGCAAATTGGACACTTTGAAACACTCAGCACTGAAGGCAAGAACACACTATCACTTAGGAGCCCAAATCCCATTTGCTTTCAGTGCAAATTAGGTAGTAATAGCAGATTATTAAACAGCATTTTTAAAATATCTAGCAGAAGTCTAAGGTGCTTAAAGCTCCCTTTTAAACCGGAATGCTCAGGCTATATCTGTGCTGCCTCTAGCAGCAGTACCTAAGCTCAGAGCAAGCTAAATTCCTGGAGATGTTGGCACTACACTTAAGGAAGGAACTTGAAGCAGTCGTTTTCCCCACTGCAAAAATATATTTATCTGACTGAGGAGCCGTTGAGCCCAGCCTGAACTCAGACTAAAATGGGGAGCTGAATCTGCTCCCTTGGCCCTGTGAGCTCCCTGCTGAATTCCCACTTTCCAACGGGAAACACAGATGTGGAAAACGAGCAGGTCACCACGGGGCCTCACTGCTCCGTCCCCAGATAGCAATGAAGGAATCCTCTTGCATTCCCACAGGTGGGAATTCCCATCACCAGTGTCTCCTGCTCACACTGGCCATGTCCTGAACCCAGGACACCAACCTGAATGCTTCATAAAGGCTGAGGAAATCAATACATCTGCTGTGGATGGGCTTGAATTCCCTGCTCATATTGACAGGTGGAGAGCTGATCAGTGCAATTATTTAATAGAAATTTTCACAAAAATCCCCAGCAAAATGGGAATTGCTATAAATCCTTTTGTATTTCCTCTTCCTTCTTGCCTTAAAACTGAGCTACAATTTAAAAAGTTGGCTTTTTGGGATAGTGAATGCTAGATGAGCATTTTTTTTACCAGTCATCTTTTGTTTTCTGCTCTTACCGCATGCTTTATCATATTAGGGACTTCAAAGGACTGCACCAGATAAGCGGAGGAGAAACACAGATTAACTGAGACATCAACAATCATGGGATGAGGTCAATTAAAAGCCAAATTAAACAAATGGAGCTTTCAACTGGGATCCAGACAGGAAGAAGCAGCCGGGTTGCAAGGGTTGGAGATGAAAAGAATTCCAAAGGGCTGATGTAGAACATGAACACAGGGTGGGAAAAGGCAGCAGGGGAGAACTGTATCGCACCTATGTTCTTTAGACAGAACCAGAAGTATCCTGGATCCGACCTACCTGGAGAAGTTGGCAGGGAGAAGCCAGGCCAAGCAAAGAAGTGCTTTGGTGCCTGCAAAAAGGAAGGCAATGTGGAGTCCTGGAGAAAAGGAGGTTGGAATGAGCACGAGCACAAGATGTGCTGCAGCAGGCACGGCCGTGGCCCAGCAGCGAGAGCAGATTTTTGTGCCAAGTGGATTCTGGGTCACGTAATCAGAGCCGAGCTGCTGAGTCACCGCGCGGAGCCTTCCAAAAGCTCCATCGTGACCTCCTCCTGCCTAGCGAAACCAGCTTGAAATGGGTCGGAAAAGCTGAGAATCCAACTGGGAGGACAAGCTGCTGGCCAAATATCCCAAGGGTCCCGGAAAGACGACTTGGGGCTGGGCCCGCAATAGGGTCCTCTGAGCACCCAACAGATTTGGGTAGCCCCAAAATGCTTTGATAAAAGGACTGGTTCTCTTTCACGGCAGAGTTTTTGCAAAAATAACCTCGGTATTTTGTATTGCCCAGGCAATCTGCTGGTTTGTTACAAGATATGGAGGAAAAAAATTCTCCCTTTTGGGGGCTGTTGGCTTCTCTGCCCCTTGATGACATGTGTAGGATTTGGTGAAGTCTGTCCTGAAGGGAACAAATGGAGAAGCAATGAAAGACAGTTAATTCTTTTTGTTCTAGCATCCCTGGTTTTGGTGTAAGTTTATCCTGTCTTGTAATTCTTGTTTTGTTTTAGTTCTATTACATCACAGCATGGTTTGGTCTCTGGAATATGATCCTCACACAGGTATTTGAGTCATATTCACTACATGAGCAGCATATATCTGCTTTTTCACTTAAAGATTTCTCAAATTTTGAGTCAGAGGCTATTTTCTGAACTCCCCTTTATGTTCTTCAAAGCCCTTTTGAAGTGTGGACAACTGAAGAAAACACTGTCATCTCAGCAGTGCTGATAGATGAGAGTGATTTATGAGCAGGTCATACCCTTTCCCTAAGCAACCTTGGTATTTTTTGCTAACATCTCCAGAGCTGGTCCCTTCAGTGTAAGAAAAGGTAGTTCATTTTCAAATGACTGTTGCAAATGCCCTTCCAGAATCACCAAAGCTTTTCTAGCTTTGGTCTTCCAGCTTCGACAGTTGCCCTGCACTTGTAGCCTTGCTTTCCAAAGAGAAATAATATGGATGGGAATAGAATTCAAAGGCATTAATTTTTCTGTTATATACTGCCACTGCAAAGACTAAAATGTGGAGCCCCCTTAGATCTTCTCCCTTCTCTAGCTCAGTTCATCTTCCTTTTCTTTGTAAGAATCACAGGACAGTCTGATGTCAAGCTCTTCCCTTCAGGCTGCTTTCCATTGCTCCTAGAATTATGTTCAAACCCACATATAGTCCAATAATTAACACAAACTATCATGAGCTGACATGCCCTCTTGTCTGTGTATCAGTATCCTCCACGCCTCCAGAAGATGGATGAATTTAAAGAGCATCTTTGAAGACAGCTGAAGCGAGTTAATTAGGGATTGACTAATGCAATAAAGCTATTTTTAGCTGTTAATTTATATCTGGTTACCTTGTTACGGGAAGTTTATGCAATGCTAGTAAATTCTTAACCAAGGGGATAGATTGAACACCAAAATGATTTCACTGTTAACTCTTTGAGTGTCTCTCCAGGATAACTGCATGACTTGAAAAAGTAATTCATTTGACAGGGAGGGATTTATTTTGCTGTGGTGCTGGAGTCACAAGGGATTTATTTATTTTTTTCCCTCAAGGTTTTCTCTGAAGCTATGAAGGCTACAATGGTCATTTTAGCAGTAAGAAAAAAAGTGGAGATTTGTGATGAATCGTGATGAATCCTACCTCTAGGAAGAGCACATTGAAATACAATTCCAGGTGTCACAGGTTTTATGCTACCTTCACAATCCTCACTAGTGCTGCATGTGTCTTAACAGCACCAACATTTTGAGCTGTGCATTTTCCAAAGATTGCATTTTGGCATGTATGTACAAAATGAACTTTTCTGGACAGCATACAAGCCCTTGCAGGTCATGCTGATCCGAATAATCCCAGGCTGGCAATCCCAGGAAGCGACCAGCATTTCACAGAGTAGGTTGAGCAAAACCAGCTCCCATTAGTCTTCTGCCTTTCCAGGGACCAAAGGGGAATATCAGAGGGGGCCGAACTTTATTTTTACCTTTGTGACTCTGCTGAAATCTGTCCCTGGATCCAAGTAAAGATAACATTCGGCCCACTGACTACCAAACCGGAGCAGGGGCTGATGCAATTGAACCCATATGCAGAGGCAACCGGCCAGCAGGACAAACTGTCTTGGGAGCCAGGGCACGATGCTGTGAAACGCTTGATCCAGCCCAGCAAGATGTTTTCCTTCTTTGCAATTCCTAATATGAGAACAAGGCACACGGAGTATATATAGCTCTAGGGA
The DNA here is from genome assembly GCA_034781795.1 of Crypturellus tataupa. Lineage (NCBI taxonomy): Eukaryota > Metazoa > Chordata > Aves > Tinamiformes > Tinamidae > Crypturellus > Crypturellus tataupa. The sequence goes on from JAWLRI010001089.1 coordinate 5,528,939, forward strand.
TCTGGAGAGACAGATTTTGTATCTGAAAAAAAAATATATAAATAATTTGCTGGATAAAGAGGGGTCAGCATTGCCCAGTTTGGAAGGAATCTCTTTTTTTTTTTCTTTTTGGAAGACTCAGGGAAAGGGCAATGGCACCCGGCCACGTCTAAAAATTGATTCAGAGGGCAAGGCATGTGCAGGTTTCCAAGCAATGAGTAAGCACCATGACATCAAGGAAAGGTTTTGTCAGCAGAGAGAAGAATTCCCAGCGGTGACGTGTTTTGGGGATGCAGAGCCAGGTAAAATGGTAGAAGCTCCCTGGAGAGGGAATCTTAAAATCTGATGTCACGTAACCATAGAAGAGAGAGTTCAGAGCTTCTCCAGAGAGATATGCCAGATTATTTCATAGGATTGCAGAGAAGGGCAGATCCAAGGTCTGTCTAATACCATTTCCTGATTCAAATAGTTACCAGCATTAGCAGAGCCCCAGAAAAGAACAAAAATACTGGTATCATCTTCACAGCACAGAGTTATCCTAGGCCCTAAATTAAATTTTGGTCTGTTTTTTAATAATTATTGTCGTCCAGTGTTAGTGCAGTAAGGGTCTAACATCCCATCCAAAACCAGAAAAATTCACTCCAGTGCCTGTGAATAACCTTGTTTTCAGTATTAAAAGCAGAAACTCTATTTTCCTTTAACCTTGCTAGCTTTTTGTAGATACAGAGTTTCACAGTTTGCCTATATATTCTGTTAATAAACAACCCCCTGCCACACACACACACATATTTACCCTGTCCCAGTTCTGACTTTGTGCTGCTATTGAATGTCACCGAGAGGAAGAACCCGCGGTCCCTCCAGGGCTCTTGTCCCCTCTGATGTGTTAAGTGGACTAGTCCTGTGCCCATCAGTGGTAGCAATTACCCTCCTGGCATAGACTCACCCCTGATTTCTGGTCTCCAGCTAATATCAATTGTATTTTTAAGGTCTTCTCCTTTCCTCTTTATTCTTTATTTTCTCTTTTTTTCTCCTTTTTTTTCCCTTTGTATTTACTAAGTGAAATCCTGTCACTCCCCTTCCATCCTAGCAGGATCACATCTCTCTCTCCAGTCCTTCAACACCATAGCGAGCTCTGGTTTTGCAACTGTAGGCAGATTTGGGGGTCTGGGGCTTGGGGGATATTTTCTTTGGCAAATTAATGATGCAGAGTTTGAGATTAATGAACTGAACAAATGTTTATGATGGCATCAGACTGCAGGCCAAACCCTCAGCTAGCAAACCTCAGCTCTGCTCTTTTGATCTCACTTCTCACCTGCTTATACCATTTCCACTCCATTGTGCTGCTGGGTCTATCAAATGCACTGGGATTTTACAAGCCAAAAGAGCAGGGAAAAAAACCTGGACATGCTTCTGACCCAGAAAACTCCCATTTTCTCTCTGGCTCCTGATAGCTTCCAAAATGAACCATGGTAAATGCTGGTAAAGGGCTCACAGGCCCGCTGGAAGAGCATAGTGCTAGTTTCTATGCAGCACAACACAGGTGCAAGTAGGAAAACCTCAGGCATGTGCATTTCTTATTTTCCCAATGTAAATTATATCTTTGCAATAACCCCAGGGCCAAGCCTATAGCAGCTCCTGGGAACATGAATGTCTTTTGCTGCGCTTGCCCCTTTCTTGCACCGTCAGCATAAGGAGCCCTCAGCTTTGCACCTCCTCCTGCACTTTCTATCGCTTTCCAACCACCCTTGGCAGAACCTCAGAGAGGGGCATAGCCCTGCTACAGCGGGGCCATTTGTTTGAGGTGAATTCTCACCCAATTTCCCCTCACCTGCAGAGCAGGCGCCTGGGGCTGCCTTGGCTGTTCCCAGCTGGAGCTGGGTTTCCAAAGGTAACCTTCACACGAAGGCTTTGATCCAAGCAGCTGTGCCACCCTCTTCCCTCTATTTCCAAGGGGAAGAAGCATTGAGGTTCATAAAACAGCCCCACATCCAGAGCAGAAGCCCCTTTCCCCAACACATTCCCTTTGCTGCTGTGGACCGGTTGCTCTCAGGCAGAGCTTGCCGGCCTGATTTTCCCCACATGATTTACCCACGCAAAGAGCTTCCCGGGTTTGGACTCTGCTGCTTCTCCTAGTCAAGCGGCCCCAACGGCACCTCCCTCGGCTGGCCGGCTCCCGTGCTGAGTCACGGCTCTGCGTGCATCCCGGCCCGTCACACATCTGCAGGGAGGTTACGCGAGGCGACGAGCACGGCTCGCTCCACCGGCTGCCCGAGGGGATGCTCCACCGGCGACAGGCACAATCCTTGTGTCCCAGCCTCAACACAAACCCGCTGGGACACCACCAGGCAGCTTCCCACCTTGGGGACAATCGTGGCACCAAATAAAATCTGTCCCCCAGCTGCCTGCTGTGGCCTCCCAGCTGCTGTGCTGTGTATACATACACACGCACGCAGGCGCGTGCACGTATGTAAACATCACAACTGCTCTTAATGAGAAAAGTCTGCACATCCAGGCGGCTGCCCCGATTCTAGTAGGTGGAAGGGGTGGTTTGGTATCAGTTTTCCCATCCTCCAGTGGAAAAAATAATAATTAAATAAGAAAACTGTCTCCTGTCCTGGAACTAGATTTTGCACCTCTGCTTCCCTCCATTTCTTATCTACAGGGTTGCTTCTTCAGGGTTTGCAGGGAAGAATACGCAAGACCTGTCGAGACACCTCACCCTACCTCTGGGCTCACCCTGAATAAGCAAAGGACCTGCCTCCTGCATGCCAGATTCACTGAGAAGTTGATTTCAGTCAGATTTTAGCAGAGTTGGCTTTGTCTGGGCTGGGAAATTTGCACATCCAGAGGGTTGGGGAGGGGAGGTAACCCCTGCCCCAGGCAGGATGCACAGCAAAGACTAACAAAGTCCCAAACTTGTAGAATTTAAGAGTTCAGGTCTGAATATGACTGCAAGTTATAAAAAATGCAGCGTTTATAGGTTTTGGTGGGAGGTGAGCATAGCTTATGTGCCAGTCCTAATGCTTTGATCTCATCTCTGTGCTTGGTTTTAGTGTAGGAATATATAGATGAATCTGTCTATCATCCCTTTCCATAGGATTTCTGAATGTCATGGCAAAGAGGATCAAGGAATGAAGGTGGCCAATTCCTTGTGAACTTTTAAAGAATAAGACCAGGAATGCTTTTTTGATCTTCCATTTATTGGATGTCAGAAAACCTACACGAGGCAGAGCTTCAGGAATGTCCCAAATGCCCAGATCCTTCCAATGCAAGCATGCACAAAAGAGAATTCATCTCTTCTCCCTTCCAAGGACTATATGTCCTTGAGTTTGTTAATTCCGCGGCTCACAAAACTGTTGTATTTAGTTTCCTTCAGACATTTGTTTCACAGTTTGGTTCCGTGAGGACTGCATTGCTTCTTGAGATGTCAGCCTGCATGTCCATGCCTCGCAGGTCCTGGAGAACAGTGTTGCAAAACTCTCCCAATACTCTGACACTAAATTAAAACAATGTTCCTCCCCCACACCAAAAAATCCTCATATCATTTTTGCAGAAAAAAGGTTGGGTCCCATGCTGTGTCTATGCTTAATCTGCAGCACCATCTTTTGAGGGGATAATGCACTCCCAAGCAAATATACCCAGCTCTCCACAGAGGATCCCCAAGGGCTTTGATAGCCACAGTCAAAGCTGACTGAAAAAAGATGTGACAGAGGCTGTTTTTCCATTGTAAAGGACCATTTCAAAGCAAACTGTTCCTTGGGAATGTGTGATGCTGAATAAATTTGTGACTGAAAAATGTCAAGCTGCTACAAGAGCAAGATGGACTTAGTTAATTCCAAGTTTCTCAAGTAGTTCAATTCCAACTTGCTTTTGCCCACTAATATTTATACTTGGTCAAAGGGTGTCATGTGTATTGATACTTTCTGTGAAATATTTACATTGCTATATATAATGTTTTAGCATAATATTTTGGCATAGCTAAAGTGTGTCATTTTGGTGTTTTCAAATGGAACTTTTTATTCCGGGGGAAAAATAGAGAAATGTTGACCTTTTTGGACTCATTCAGGGTGGAACACATGTCCAAATGCCAGAGTTTTCTACAGGGCAGAATTTCTCCATTCCAAACAGCTTTTCCCCTCAGGCAGAATATATCCCTCATCCCTTCTTTCCCCCTGTTGCTAATGACATCTCAGTCCAAACAAAGAGAACTTCACTGTCTTGTAGTTATATACTTAGAGCAAATAATTGATTTATATCTCACCTAAGCTCTGAATCACCTTGCAGTGATGTGAATGTGGATGTGCCCCGTGCGCCTTGATCTTGGAATTCAGTCAATGCTGGGGGAAGGGAGGACAATATTAATGATGATGAGTTAGGAACCTGCAATGCCGAGAGAGCTGTGCAATTACTAGCTCTAGGGTAGAATATTCACACCCAAAAGATAATGGGGAAGTGGAGGCACAGCAAAGGGTAATGAGTCATTTACATCATTGCAAGAAAGGCAATGTAGAGAGCCAGGAACATCAGCTATTTCTTTCATAACTCTGTGAAAGGCTATGCAGTGGGAATGGGATCCATTTCCAGGGGATCCATTTCATTCTCATGCATGGATACATAGGACTTGGTTATCTGTTCATTGGGGTTGCTCTGAACTGCCTTGCATTTCAGCAAAGTGCTACCCAGGCATGTGGTGACCATTGAGATGAAGCAGAACTCTTCCCAAATCTCTTTCCAAAACACTTGGTGGTGTCATCTGGCTTTTCTCCTTTGTAATTTAGAAGAGCTGGACTCCAAGTTTATCATCTCATGACTTGTCACCTTCTGGCTTTAGGACACAACTGCTCCTCAGGGAACTGGTGACTGTGAAATATCACTCAGTGGAAAATATTTCTTAGGTCTTCAGATGGTCTTTGAGCATATCTAGCTTGCTTGGGGGACACGATCCGGAGATAGTAAAGGAAACCTATAGCTGGATGAGGAAATCATGACTTCCATCAGAGTTGCCCCCTTCCCACATAAGCACTCTCAGGAATGCAGGGGTGGGCACCCATTTTACCCTGCAGAAATCAGACACAGGTTGACGTGGTGGAGGCTCATGGCTCTGATGGTGCACAGAGTCATGGAAGCATCTTCCAAGCACTGTCTAGCACAGCCTAGAGAGGAATTTAGGCTAAGAAAAGGTTCCCCCTTTCTCTTTATTTTGATTACAGCCCTTTTTATCTCTCCCATTTTATGGCTTTACCTTGGAAAGGCGCCTACTTCCTGGTACATACAGCAGCTCGACTGAGCACAGCTTGGCAACAGTGCCTATTGCTTTAGGGAAGAACAGAGCATGTTCTCATTGTGCATGTTTTCCCTTGGAAACTGTTCATCCTGTCTATATAACTCTATATGTGGCTCCCAGCCATGCCACTACAAGCTGCAAAAACATCAGGCTAACAAGGTTGGGCCTATTTAATGCCTCATTTCAGGACTATCAAGAAATTACCCGTGCTCTCTTGATTGTCTTTCTTAGGCAGATTTCCTTTTTTTTTTTTTTTTTGGTTTGACATAGAGGAGGAGTCCTTTTTTTTTTTTTTTTTTTACCTTTTTTGGAGGAAAAGAAAGAAGAAGATAAAAATGAGCTTTGGAATGGGATAAGCCTACTTGGGGAGCAAGTTCTGAATCCTTAATTCAGTCCTATTCTGCTGAACGGAAATGGAGGGGAAGGAGGAATATCCCTCTGGAGCTGGCTGTGAGAGCAGATTCTTTAGTTCTCGGTTCACAGAAAACAAACAAACAAAAAATCTTAAATGTTCATCCCAGGTCTTGTTTCATGCCTGCCTTAAAATCTTGTCTACTTTGCTATTAGTAACCATGTTAAAACGTTAATAACCAATAATATCCATTAATAACCAATGTTAAAACAGAAAATGGAACGTTTGCAAACTTTCTTAGAGCAAAGCTCTCATCCATGTGGCCACAAATTTCTTCTATTGTAATGGCTAGCGGAGAACTACCATTTCTCTGACTACCTCCTAGCCCACATCCTCTGAAGTCTCTCACTGAGATCTTCCATTTGATTCATTCCTGCACTACACTGACTCTTCCTAGTTTCCAGAGATAGTACTGGAGGGTCTGTACTGCTCCAGAGGTGATCTCCATGGGAGCCGCAAATGCAAGGGGAATATTGGCCCAAAATGGGCAGCTCCAGCTGGACCTCTGCCCCTCACTTTGCTTGACCCATGCCATCCTCAGGCACAGCCTGAGTGTCTGGGACCTCCCTTGAGCTTCTCCCCTGCTGCGTGGAGGATGCTTTGATTCTGAGGTTAGTCTAATTTTCAGTTGTTTTTTGGCTCCTCTGCAGATCTGTCTCCCCAAACAGCTTGTGCAGCAGAAGCAAGAGCAAGGGCTCCTCGACTTCTCCATGATGTGCTCACTGCTCCCTTTGGCAGCTCTGGGGATGCCATGCTGTTCTCCAGGACGTGGGGTTTGCCTGGAGAACACCCTAGTGAAAAGGGATGTTGAAAAAGAGCAGTAGCAGCAACAGTAGCAACAGATGGGGCTAGCAACCTTTCCCAGGGTGAGTATCAGATCTGTTCCTCCTCTCAGCTGTTTGGCGGGTCATTGCTGGGTTACATTTCCAGTGATGTTTGCACTGTGCTCTAGCCCGGCAATGTATACGCCAGATTCCTCTGGTTCTCCTCATTGCTTTGTTTTAGAGCAGTGTGCTCAAATACTCAGCAGTGATTTTACAGGCTCTGAGCTGGAGCAGCCAAGAAATGTAATGTCCCGAAGTCTGAAACAACTTGTTCGCTTCACAGACACGTATGCATACACGCTGTCATAATTTCTCATCATTCCACTTTAGTTCTGCTGTCTGTGGCCACCAGAAACCTCTGCTTGAAATCCTGCTTCTCCTGGGCATTGCTGTTTTGTTATCCCAGGGGTGATTCATTACCTGCCTGTGTTGGTTACCAGAGGGACCTTTTAATCATGGACTGCAAAGCCAAGAAGGACCGTTTTGTGTCACCTAAAATAACCTCTGCACTGTTCATTTATTGATCTGTGAGTGTTGGCCAGTGACCATAAGATTTTTGCATACATAAGGAAGGGCTGCTTGAATTTCACTTGTCTGTATTCCTTCCTTCAGTGACTATTCCCATGTCTTCTCAGTAAGATGGATCTTCGCAATCCTGTGGACCAACAATCCTGGAGTGGAACCCTAAATGGTCATCAAAGGCAGTGGACAAAAATATCAAAGCTCTCATGGACTTTGAAGGCATTAAAGGACAACCTAAGAGAATATGTCCTGGATATTGTGCAAAAACATAAAGGAAGGCTCTACTTCAACCAGGACCCTCAGATGCAGCATCTGCACAGCATAAGGCCCTGCAGAAATTTTGGCTTTATCATAATTTACCTTATTCACACACATTCAATCCTCAAATCTTAAATCCTTAGAAGTTGTGGTTTCTCCTCTTTACACAAGGAGGGATAAATCTGCATTATTTTGAAGAGCTTATCACTAAGCTGGACAGTTCGGACAAAATGTAAAATATTGCCCTCAGTTTTGCAAGAGGGAAATGGAGGGAATGGGTGGTAAAAGGACACATCCAGCTTCATTCAGGGACACCTCAGACTTGAAGCTCCCTGGTAGTTATTGCTCTCTTCAGCCTTGTCCTCAAGCCGAAAGTGTTTTTCCTCCCCACAACCCAACCTGCCTGAATACTTGAGCTCACATCAACCTGCTTCTGTGACCAACATGGCCTTGCCAAAGTTTGCTTCTCTCTAGTAAACCTAATGATGAGCCCTCATAGAGCAGAAATTCATGCTCAAAGCCCTTACTGTGCCCTGGACTAAGAGTGGAGTTAATCCCCACACATCTGGATGCCATACTGCATTAAAGTGCTCCTTTTGACCATGATTCATTTCTCTTCATTTTTTCACTCCGTAAACTTTTGTGAGTGACTCAAATCAGACACCCATGAAAGGCCTTTATTTCTTTATAATTGCTGTCAGACCGCTAATTAATTGCTGTGTTTGTTCTTTAATACCTGACCAATTAGCATGAGTAAATAACGCGAGTAAAAGAAGATGACACGCAGGGCTATTAAAGCTGCTGCAGTGTTTTTAATTGCATTCTTAAAACCTTGTAAAGTCCTTAGCACAAAGGAAAAGTAGAAGAAGGAAACAGGGTGAGCAGGCTGAAGGGATGAACCACCCCTGTGGACTCCATTTCCAACTTGTGGTCTGAAAGGTCTACAAAGAATAGATCAGTCCCTATGTCTGTGACCAGACCTGGGTCTAGATTCTCTGTCCTAGGATTGCCACAATTCTGGGCTGATTCCTGTGTCTGGTGTTCATTTCACTGGCTCACGATATAAAATTACAGGGTGTATAAAGCAGGAATGTCTAGAAAAACTTCAGATGTCACTGGAACAGCCCCAAAGATGAATATAGGTATTAACACTAATATCCTGCCTTTTAACTGGTCTTCTTATCCTAAACTCGTGTTCAGCAGCGCAGGTACATGGTTTCTGGAGTGAAGCCACCATGTGTCCAACCTGCTTGGACTCAGAGCAAAGCCATTCAGATTTCCCTGCATAGAAATGCCCAAAGTGGTGGGAAAAGGTAATAAAACCCCTAAGCTATTTGGCGTCTTTAGAAAGGAGAGAAAGAGAGGGTGGGATTTTGGATGTGTTTGCGAGCCAGGAAAAGGGAGGGATAAATGTTTGGATTAATCATTAAATAAAAGGCTGGCCAAATATGAGAATGACATTTCTCACAGCAAGAACTATGAAGCCACAGAGACGGCTTGAGGGAAGCACCATCATTTACTCATTTCAAACTAGCCTGAACAAATTAATACAGCAGAGAAGCAGGAAATCCTGGCAACAAGATTGGAGCTGATGATGATGCTCGATCCAAGAAACTGTTGGCCTTTCTCATCTTGAGTTTTCTTTGATTCTGCAGAAGCTTTTAATAATTTTCTGGAGTTTTTTGCATGAAACAGCTACAGCGTTGCATAAGGTCTCCATTAGCAGCTCCAGCTCTGAAGATGTGTCAGTAGTTCTAGTGTTGCTGCACTTGAAGCAGTCGGGGCTGCAAGGGTTGCACATGGTGCAGCGATACCTCCCACCACCACCTTCCTTTGTAGACTCAACTATATATGAGATTCATAAATATATTTCCATGTTTCACTTGAATTACCTCCTGAGGCTGTCCTATATAAACCTCTCTCCACTAGCTATCAGAAAACAGGAGTAGGTGTTAGGACATCTGATTCTTCGGTGATTTTCTTATTCTCAGACATTACAGCATTTAAAATGTCTAGCTTAGGTGTTGAGATATAGTCCTCTTGACTGCAATTTTAAAGGACTTTAGGATTAAGCATCTCAGAATCTTTCATGTTCTGCTACTTACTTCATGGTCTAAAGCCACAATCAGCATGGAAATACCCAGGTATTTATTTGTGTTATTTTCCCTGTGCTGAAGATTTATGAAACTTGGGGAGTACCTTCAGGATGTAACACTGGGCATTTGCCATGGACTTACTTACATTTTTTCCTTCAGCATGCACTGGTACATTCTTATGTTTCCAAGAACACATCCCAAGAAGACCTGGCAACCAAAGAAGCTGGATACTAGCACAATACATAGATGGCTTTATATATATATCTATATATATATATGAGGGGAGCATCTTGCAGGCACCAATCTCCATGCTCATGTGTACAGAGCTTATGTGCAAGCTTAACACCCGTGTTGACCCCTTGGTTATAGGACACAGTAAAGGCTGTTGGAAGCAGCAGGGCAGTTACAAGGAACATTTGGTATGAATTTTCCCCTGTTTTGCAGTTAATGAATCATTCCTGAGTCTGCCCTTCCACTGTTCTCATTATTCCAGTTCAGACTGCTGGGAAAAGTGCTCTTTAGGAGACAGACCTAAAGAGTTCAGCTTTAGGTATCTAATTGGGGTGGAGGGAGAGGGAGGGAAGATGGACTGGGTGTCATTTATTAACTGACTGCAGAACTACTACCCTTACAAGTTGATCCAGTACAAGTTTAAGCTTGTTTTAGAGGCAGTTCAGACTTATATCTCTCCCTTCACAGGAGGGGATATCTTGAGGATTGCTTCCTTCAACTCTGCACACCGACTGGCCCATAAGTGCAATAGAATAGCTTCAAATATAGCCACATGGTGAATATTCTATGGTCTTATTAATCAACTAAAAAGAAAATGGATAAAAGAAAAGAGAAATGATAAATACAGAATAGCTCTTTGGTCCTCACAGAACGTTCTTGGGATCTTCCCAAGGGTTTTGGGGAACTGTAATGGTACAGACATCGCTTTCTACAATGGGGATCCAGAGAAAGAACAGGACTCTGTGGTCATGATAGTGACTTCTGTTCTCTAGGTTTTATTCATTTTAGCTGTAAATAACCCAAATGTAGAACAGCAAAAAATCAGACGAAAGAGCCTTCCTGCTAACTGCATGTTTTTAAAGCAAAAGTAAAGTTGATTATTTTTTTCATAAATACCAACAAAAGGCAGCTGGCTCGTGCATGTGATTTAAAGCCAACTGAGATAAACCCCTACAGACACAACTCCACAACCCGGGAAATGGTTACCTTTAGAGAACTCTAAAGCTAACCAGGACACTCATATTGACCTATTTTTCTAGGGAATTCCCTGCAAAGGAAAGCTGGAGACAGAGCACAGTGTGTAGCTATAATCAGATCTTGTTCAGCTTGGCATCTCCTCTTGCTATCACATCTTTATCAATCTGACATGCTCTGCGGTCCTTCCTGGCTGGATCTCTAGAGCAATTGCACTTTACATCTACATAATGTGTTATATTGTAACATACATATATAAAACTGCTTTTCCATCCTCAGAGGAGCAAACTTCATGGAATGACTTTGAGTACACTGAATTTCCAGGCTTTGCAGGAATTTTGCTCCAGGGCTGGCTGGATATCCAAAGCAGTGTTTCTTCTGGACTTGGCTTGAGAAAAGAGGGGGAACTTTCTCCTTCCTGTATCCATGGAATTAGTATTCCCAAAACTTTGAAGCACCCCAAGATGCTTGTGAGATTTCAACAGAAGAGAATCTAGAAATATTTTATTACTTTAGACTTCACATACTGGTTCATCAGAGTTTATTCTAAACCCAGACTCTGCCTCATAGAACACACATCATCATCCAAATAAGACTGAATTGAGCCTGTCTCAGGCAGGGAAAAACCTTTTTAATGTGTGAAAAGATGACCCATAGGTAGGAATCTCACCAAAACTAGCTAAGAAGGGAATCTGTGACATGACAGCAGTTTTCTCTTGCTAATAGGCTGTCTTTATATTTGAATAACTTTTTTTTTATTATTTTCCAGAATTGACTGCCAAACCCCATCAGTAAGCGTATTATTCTATACACTAAGGAACTGAATTGACATTCAACAGTATTTCATAGCATCTACACTTTAATTAAGACATGATGACCCGGATTCAGTGGGTTGACACTAGGGAGCATTAACTCCCCATTCTAACAGTTCTGCTGCCAAGGACAAATTCTCTGTTGCATCGGTGTGACTCAGTTCAAACAACAAACAGTCTTGCAATTTCAAATCCCTACAGGCCCTGGTCAAGTTTCCCCAGTTCTTGGATAACTTCCTCTTTTCTCCTTGATGTTTTTCTTAAAGTGAGATATTCTGTTTCTTTGTCCTGGTTTTCCAAGTAACGGGTGGGTCTTTATACTCCTGACAATAAAACTGCCTTCCAAATATTTATCACATCAAATAACATAGTTTTCCATGTTATTAATCCTGGAGCATCTCCATCTTTCCATTCGGTGGATTATGTTCTCTAACGTAGACAGATATTTCCAGAACTAATGGATTTCACATTTGTAATGTATATCGAAGACTGCACGAGGAAAACCAATAGGGTTAAATTCTCCTGTGTTTACTTTTTGGTGTTCACATTCATGTGGCTCTGCTTGAGTCAGTGGGTGTAACTCAGAGCAGAATTGAACCATCTATCTGCATGAAACTGAGTGGTTTATGCTGGAGATGGGTGAACCTCGAGAGGAGCCATAGCCCTAGACCTGTGACAGATGGAAGTGATGTTCTAAATTCTGTCTTAGAAGACAAATATCCATTCAACCTCCAGCATATTGACCCCCATAGGCCCCTGTGTTTCAGGTATCTTCAGCATAGTCTATGTATCACTGCACTGTAAAATAAATCAAAGGTGAACTCAGCTGGTGCTGGGCAAGTTACTGTATTGTGAACCCACATCCCACCTAGGCTGAGCTAACTGCCACAAACCTCTCAGTTTAGTCTGAATCTGCCCTTTCCTTCCCCTGAGAGCACCCCTTGTTCTGTAAAGGCCTTTGAGGGCAGTGGGGGATTTTTTGCACAAATTTGGTCCAGGTCCTGATGTTGTAACACAATCCAGCAAGCAGAATATTTTCCCCAACTCTCAGGCTTCATTGGACAACCCTGTCTTTGCTGCAGAAGACATAAACACTCAGAGGAAAGGTGAAAACTGAATCATAAGAGCAGAAGCCCTTGTAATGTCCCAAGGCAGCAGGTTCCAAGGAACTGTGAGCAATTCAGTGACTTGGATTGTAATGGTACTCATGCCTCCTTTGGTGAGATAATAGGCATTATTTAGGGCAATTTGCCATAGAAGTTACCAGGACCAGCTGCAGTCTGTCCCGGGAGCTTGGCTTTGACTAGCAGGAATGCTTAGAGGGTTTGATGGTTTGATGGCATCTTTTAGAAAGCTTTGAATCCACCTGTGTGGCAATGCTACCACTCCGAGCCTAAGGATGGCTGCTTACAAGCACCCACCCATTGAGCCTGGCTCAGCTTTTCCTAACTGCTGTTGGGTTAATCCCAAAGAGCTTTGAAACCAGCCTCGTTCACAGCTTCTAGAGCAGGCCAAGAGGTGGAGCAGCAGCTTGCACCAAGATGAGCAGGAACACATTCCTCCACAACATTACTGCAGGTAATTCCTTGCTCCCAGGCTTTTCACATCTGTACAGATCAGAAGATGGAGGTTTTTTTTTCCTTTTTTCTTATGTTTTAAAGACATGAACTTTTTTCTTGTCAGGTTCCTTAAAAAAAGACACAAAAAAAGCTCACAAAACCCTTACTGCACCTCCCCAACCCTATGCAGACTGAGAGCTCTTGTGCACGCACGCCTTTCCTCTGCCTGAGATTTTTTCCAAGTCTCCAGATACCGCAGGAGCCGGCTGCTTCCGAAAGCAAAGGCTGCACTGCAGTCCTCGCCGCTGGATACAGCGTGTGCAATACAAAGGCTCCTGCAAGGAGCACCGGTAGCTCCAGTCTGCCGTTATCCTGACTCCGCCAGGTCTGAGGGATTCATGACAGCCGATAGCAGCGAGTTTATGGAGCTCCGGGAGATGCGGAGGGGATAAACGCTGTGGAATGCACTTGTCTTGCTTCTTCATCACCAGCTCCAGACCACACACCGGTCGGCCGCGTGGGACAGCTGTAAACACGGCCTGCGATAGAGCTCTGGCGGAGCGGCCAGTGGTCCTCCAGCGAATCCAGATGGGTCTCCGAGGAGAACAGCTGCGTGCGAACAGGAAGGGAGAGCTTCCTCCTGCCTCTTCCAAAACCTACCACTCAACCGCTAAATAAATCAACATCATCAGTGACTCTTCACAAGGCAGAGGGAGCCAAGCCCAGCCGGGGAGTTTACCTCAGTGCAGAGTGAAGAAAGAAGAGCTGTCTGCAGTAAAGCGGGGCTTTCCCAACACAAAACTTCAGGGCATCGCTAAGCCCTTATTGCTGTGCTCTGATATAGCTGTTTGTGCCAGCTTAAGCTACGGCAACGACGTGGTGTATCCCCAGGTGGAGACGAGACGTCCAGAAGATAGAACAGGTGAAGCAAAAATGACTTTTAGCTACACAACAATAAAAATATCAAATAAAGAGAGTCAAAGGGATTTGGTTGGAGTAAAGGCAGGAGGTCTGACCGCTCTTCCCATCGCTGTCAGGAAGACCTCTCTGGTCTTGGGATGGAGAATCTGAGACATATTTATAGGTTGCAAACAATTCTTCTTTCTGCAAGGCTACATTCTTTCAAAAAAATAGAAAGCCAGCAAGAGCAGAGAGCTGAAGCGGTTAGATCCCACTGTTCCCACAGCAGCCAAACAAAAATTTACTCGGTTTGGCATTAGAGAGCATTTAAAGTGACAAGAAAGTAGCCCTTTGTCTGATATCTTCATAGAGCACTGGGCTGGTAAAGCACTGTTTTAAATGCTTGATGTTGCTTTAAAACAACTATCTTATAAGCAGCCCCTCAAGCCTGATACCTGGTAATTTCTAGTACATCTCGGGGATTGTAAATACAGGTGCTCTCATCCTCTTGAACGCTGCTAAATTACAACGCTGCTCTCAGTAGGATTCTGCAGAAGTGAGTTTCATGAGTTTACTATGTGTTGTATGATACACCATGCTGAGCACCACGGAATAATTTATATTGGAAGAGATCCGGGATATCATCCGGTCCAGGCTCTGTAATTTAGGACACTCACGCAGTGCACAAAAGGGAGAACTATTCAATGGACAAAGCAAGAATTAAACTGAATAAAACCTTATTCTCTGTGCTAGCTGGAGGCTTATGTGTGAATGGCTGGATATGATAGCCTGGTTATCGCATAGAATGGCTATGGCCATGGAATTGGCTATGGTTATGGAATTGTCTCTGGCTATGGAATGGTCACTCATACTCCTCATAAAGAGGAGACTAGGAAATTTTCTGTTAAAAAAATGATTTAGAAACAATACATTTTCCTAGAAATGTGTTGCTTTGGAGAGATGCTAGTTTGGAAAGAGTATAAAACACTGAATGAGAGAGCCAAATAATTTCAAAATGTGTTACTTTTTTTTTTTTTTTTTTTTTTGAAATCACTCTTTGCCTTTTCTTCCTGACTCAATTATCTGACATGACTGAGAGCTGGAAATAAAACAATTTTTGAATTTATGAAAGTATTCTACAAAGATAAGATTTGCTTTGCAGACATTTTCAGACGTCCTTGCATTTGCCCCAAATCAGAATGTGTCTTATGCGGACTCACAAGGTTTTATCCTTGCTAGAAATAAGAGTTGCACTAACTCAGGAGGCAAAATTTCTGAGCTGGGCACCCCTCAGTCACTGCATTTTGCTCAGACAGGGACATCTGTATTTTCCAGCCTGAACAGTGGTTCACGGTGATGCTTAATCTCTAATTCAATCTTAATTCTTAATTAAGAAGTCACAAAGTCAGGTTTCCATTCATCTACAGGATTGAAACAAGGCTCGAGCACAGGCCTTATCCCCAAAAGGAGCATGAGCCTCACAGCTCCCCAGTGCCCTTTGGGAGACGAAATTCACCTCTACAAAATATTCTCAAGATTTGAGATATCTACAAATTTACCTCATAATATGGGGTATTTTGAATTTTGAAACTTCTCCGAATCTCACTATTCCCCAGGACAATTCAGCAAATGAAATTTTACCCACTTCTCATTTGTGTAGATAAATGGAGCAGGGAGAGAAGAGGCTGGGACCTTTTCTTTAAAGGAAAACACATTTTTCCAATCAGGCTGAAGCTGTTCTTCCTCATGCATCCCAATAAAATTCACATTCAGGCATGGACGATGTTTGGAAAGCTTCAACTGGAAATGTAAATGCTCTAAAACAGAAAAAAATATATATATGAGAAGGAATAAAAGAGAGGTTTAGCATGGAAACTGCTCTGCAGCCTTACGATAAAGCACTGCCAGATGCCTTCTCTAAAGGAACCCATACAGGCTACAACTCACATGGCAGTTCCATTGGCCCCTTTAAGTCTATGAACATAAATTAGGGTTACTCCTACGAGTAAAGCGTTGTGGGATCAGACTCCTCTTTTCCCCAACTGTGAGCATCTGTAGAAAACCCTTTTGGGATAAAAGACACAGAAGAACTATAAGACCCTTATGGCTGTCAAGTACAATTTCCTTTGCTTGCATTTTTTTCTTCCTTTTGGGCTCCGACCTCCATCTGTTTATGGAAATATTTAGATCCCTCTGGTGTATTTTTAGCAGATCATTTTCCTTTTTGCTGCTGCAATATTATTGCATCATCATTCTCCTTTTGCTCAGCTCTGATTCCTCTTCATTTTCTCCTTTTTTTTTTCCTCCAAAGCGTCAGTCATTCCAGTAGACCAAAATAATATAAAAAAATGCTGTGTTTACTCTGAATGCTCTCACCAGCATGCAGCAAAGTGCACAGAGAGGCACACGCAGCATATGGGTTATCTTGAGGGTTAGCCTTCCTTTTTTTTTTTTCCAATAATATCCTTGATTTTGGATCATCCTGCTTGAACTATTATGGGATAGTTGCCCTGGGAGCTGGAATCTCCTATTCTTTGAGGTAGCTTCTGTAAACATCTGCATTCATACATATCTATATACATACATACATACATATAACTCCAGGACTTGCAGTCTGACCAGACACTGCCCAAACCCTGGAAGATCTTAGGTGGACTCTGCTGAAGGTAAGATAAGATCCATGTGGATATAATTAGAGCTGATTCCTCCATGGATGGTTGGGAAGCATGGCAATTTGTGTCTTTTCTGTGAAAAAAAGTATTTTTGCAATAACTGCACGGAAGCCACATATATGTCTTATCACATGGATTAGATTCATAACTTCATATTAGATAAGTAGCTAGAAAATAAGTAAATTATGTGACTGGGAGGGTATGTCATTCTGAGGTCTAGCTGTGCTAGTTTTAGGTGAGACAACAGTTTTAGTCTTGCACATAAATAGACCGCATACAGGTCTCATTCCTTTTGCACAGCCAAAGAGGATCTGACTAAGCACCAAAGAACAAGCCCATCAAAAGTGAAGCCATGCTCGCCATCTGCCTCTCCTGCATACCTCAAAATTGTGTGCCATTAGCAAAATTTCAAACCACAGCAGTCTATTTATCCTTCTTAGCTCTGACAGAGAGTGTGCAATGCTTGCTCTGGACAAATCCAACTATTGGGCCTCTCAAAATGCTTTCATCATCATCATTATTTATTATTATTTATCATCCTTGCCATGTGTTATGTTTTTCCACGCACAAAGCACAGGCAGATGTTTTCCATCTGCAGGATTTCTTAATTTTAGATCTCAGGAAAAAAAAAAAAAAGAAAAAAGAAACCATCAGGATTAAGGATTATTAAGTGAGTCTGAGAGTAACACAGACCCTCAAGGACAGGCATGTACATGCAGAAGGACTCTGGAACCCGACTAATAGTCCTACCTTTCCAAAGGCCCAGAGATGCCATAGGGAGAAGCATCTATGAACACAGAGTCCCAGGGTAGCTGATCACCACTGAAAATAAAGAGTTGTTTGAGAGGTCACTAAGACCCAGAAGATTGCACCAAACTTAAAAAAACCCCAAACAATTTGCGGTTCAGCTCTCGTACACACAACCCTTTTTTCCTCTCCATGATATCTTATCCCCTTCCAGTTTCCCCATCACCCATAGCCACTTCCCTCTACCTCTCTTCCTGATGCCGTTCCATCTCCTCTTCCTTCTCAGCATCTTTTCCTACACACAGAGGGTCCTTTCTTTCTGTCTCACTGTTCAGATGAGTAAAGATCCTGCCTTTCATCTCCACAGGGAGATGAATCCATGCTCCATGAATCAGGTCACATAGGTCCAGGCAATCCCCTGGCAGGGGCGAAGGTGATTTATCTTCTCTCATCTTTTACACAGCTGGAGTCAACACTGGATTTGCAGGAAAAAAAAAATGGGGTTTTGATTAAATGTACGTTTTCTTGAAAAGTGTCTTCTTTCCACAGGAATTTTGACTTTTTGATGAAGACCAAAAAGTTTTTGGTCTAAACATTTGGGTGCTTTGAATCTTTTTTTGGAGGATATGAAAGAAGAAACATTCAAAAATTTCCAGAAACAAATTCCAGGGGGAATGAATTTATTTTGGTTTCCTTCAAAGTTTTCCCAGAAATCCTCTCTGTTTTCTGAGAAAATTTTGTGTTGGATGTGAAGGCAAAGCTATGTCATACTATCTACCAGCAAGGGAACAGGCAGGGTGCTAAACTGGACTAAGATTGCTGCTAGAAATGTGAAAGAATTGTACAACATATCGGTCCTCAGTGCAATACAGTTGCCAAAAAGAAATAATGCATAAACAATAATAAAACAATGATGGAAACAGGAGCTATATTAATAATAATACACCATAAATGCACATGGCATTTTACAACCACGTTACGAATAGACCATAACGAAGACCAAGCAAGAACAGCTCGATGCCCCCAGGGCATTTGGAGCACAGACCAAGATTTTGCCCCATAGGAACTGCTGTGATACGTGAGGTGGTAGCTGAAATTCAGACATCTGGTGAGTTGTGGGGGACGGGACACCGCCACTCTGGTATTAATAGCTTGTTCCCTCCATTCACTAGTTCAAACAAGTCGATGTGTTGTTGTTAGCTTCAGAAAGCAACGGAGCTTGTGAAAAATCGAACTGTTTTCTTTCTGCTTGACATATTGCTGAAGAACTGAACGTGTTCAGGCACTCCGGAGTGTTTTGGTTAGTGATTATTGCTATGAAGCCCTCTGTTTCTGCACCCCCACCACCCTCCTTGCAAAAATGGGAATTTGATGACAAGGTAACTTGACTCTGCCTCGCCCTAAAAAAAGATAGAAAGAGTCAAAAATAGCTGTATGCTCCAGGCTGCACCAAAAGCTTGCAAAGGAAAATCACTCACGTTAGAAAAATTAACATTTTTTTGTGTGGAAATTCACAGATATAGGTTTGACTTGAAAATCATGAGAAACCTCTTGGTTTGTATGTAGAGAAGGAGCTGGATGCTTCCTGCTATTGCTTATCATTGTGGTGGATTAGAACCCTACCACCTAAGGAACTTTTTATTATTATTTTTCTCCCCTCTAAAGTTTTAGTAAATTTAGTCACAGATTCAAGGAGTGAGGGAAAAAAAAAAAAAGAAAAAAAAAGAAAAAAAAAGAAAAAACAGACAAAACAATTTTGGGACAATAGAGAAAAAAAGGGTGGCAGGGAAAGCATCTCACTTAAGCTGCCAGTGACACCATAAGAAGCCAAAACAGTTGGAGGAACAAATACAGACACACAAAAGTTATTTTCAAGGACATTTTATTTCATGGGAATTGAAATGAACCATCAACTGTTATGTTGTTTTGCAGACATCTTCTTGGTTGATTTTTATCCCAAGGAATTTTTAAAGGGAGCACCAGATCTATCCCAGTGGCTTCCAGCCAGGCTCTGCTGGCATCGTCATGCCCGGGATGCCAGGAATGGCACCAGCATCACCTCTGTGTGCGGAGTGCGAGCACAGCTCATCTCCAGCACCTCTTCACTGATGCAGTTTGGGCTTCATTTTGTTTTCTCTATGCCCCATCCACTCAAGCAGTAGGTGATCTGATGTTGGAAAATTCAGTTTACTTTAGAAAATGTGGAAGACTGAGGAGGTGTAATTCCATCTATTAAGCCTTTCCAAGGGGTGCCCCGATGCTGTTTAACCTTTCCTCCCAGATGTATAACCCAAGAGCCGTCAACCTGAATGCAGCAATTGTCTGAATGAATTCTCTGTGTATTTAATGCAGAGATAGAGGCCAGATCCTTCCAAATAAAGTCTGTGTAAGCAACTTTGCATTCACCATTTAACTCTGTCTCCTGAAATGTCTTCTCCTCTTTCTACAACAGTGTATGTATGTGTCTATGTATATATATATATATATATATAAAGCATGTATATATATACATGTGTATGTGTAGAACATGTATAACATTATGTTCTCATTACACTGAGTCATGTGAGGATAACATATATTCTATGTCGTTCCTTAATTCTGATGATGGAGCCCAGGCTTTGAATTTAAAGGTCACAGGTTCATCGTTTTGATAGTATGTTGGTAATATGCAATGTCCTGTGCAAAACATCTCATCTTGTAATGTGGCGGGTGTGATGAAGATACAGAGATGACTTAAAATACATTGTTTTTTTCAGAGTGAGCAAAGCTGCTTTTTAAAGCTGTGTATTGACCAATTTTTCAGTTTGCTAAATAAAACTTACATGAACATGACTGATTTGAGGAGAAGGGTGAGTTGACTTTGCCCTCCACCCATCCCCTGACAACAAACCAAAATATCAACCAAAGGCAAATTTCTGGGTTGAGTTTCAGAAGCCCTGAAATCTAATCCTGATCTTGCTGCTATTTCTGGTGTGAACACAGGCATGTCATTTCACTTCTCTGTGTATCTTCCTTTCCTGCTGACCTCGGTTTCATCTAGTCCTAGATTAACTCCTGTTTTGTACAAGCACCACTCAGCAGTTAACGATATAGAGCTTCCCAATGGAAACTGGAGTCTATGTTGCAATGAATGACAGTAAAGGCTGGACATAACTATGAGGAAAGTCAATTTGTTTCACTTGAAACTTTTGTGCATTTCAAAATTTCAAAGCCATATGTAAACTCTAAATCTAGAATTGATCGGATTCATATCTCTAAAGCCACTAGGTATTTCTGAGAAATTATTTCTTCAAACAGTAGATTATTTAGGAGTGAAATAAAAAAAAATCCTCTAATTATGGAGAAATGGAATTCCCTTCCCCAGTGAAAGAACAAAATCTCATTTCCATTGGAAAACGAAATTGAAAATAGTGAATAGTAGACATCACCGAATGTCTCTATCGTGAGCATTCCTGTAGGCATTTGATTCAGAAATATAGGAATGGAAGTTCTGATTTCATAATCAGTGTTTCCTAACCAAGCTGTCATTTGAGTGGGGAACTTCTGTATGCTGGAAAACAAAACATAACAAAACAAAACAAGGAAAAACCACCATCAAGTGCTAATGGAAGTCCAAGTATATTTAGAAACACTCATTCAAAAAGCTGTTTTGCAGTTATCCACCTCTCCACAGACAAAAAGCAGGAACCCTTCCCTTCTAGTACGTCACCCTCCTTCCCATTCAGGGAAGTGACTTCTGCCCCGTGCAATGCTCCATCTCCCTGTGGTATAAACTGGTGTTTGCATCTCTTCCCTGCAACCAAGTCATTCCTACGTGCCCAGAACACGGAAGATATCACTTCAAGACTAGCCCAGCTCCAGAGGTGGGAGCAGAATGACGTCCTAAATGTATGACTAAAATAGTCTTAGGAATGGCTAGAACGACTACCACTGCACAAATGCAACACTGCAAGTGTTTTTATTTTGAATCTTTTCTTTCCAAGAGTGGTAGACCATGCTCTTCTCCATGTTCAAACCAAGGATTTTCTACTCTCACAACCTCTTGGAGAGAAAATCACAAGGAAATGTTATGCTGCTGCATAACAGGAAAGGTATGAATTACTTTCCACATCTCAAACAGTTGGGATTTTTTATTGAAGGTGAGAGACACAACAAGACAAGGAAGAGAATGAAGATTTTTCAGAAAGGAGTAAAAACAAAGACCTTAAGCCAGCAGGGTGGAAGTTCTTGACACAGAGAAAAGTTAGTTGGACACATTGACCTGAAGGCAGACAATCAGGCCAAAAAATGAGAAAAATAGAAGAAAAACCCCATAAAAGTTAGCATGCTGTCCAGGTGTGATCAGGTGATGGGCTGGCAGAGATGCCACTGTTTTCTTTCCACATTATATGGATAATGTTACCTCTTTTCCCATAACACATTCTCACAAACAATATGGTATATAGGGTCCTTTTTTTCTTTTTCTGCTTCTTTTTATTATTTTAATTTAAAAATTAATCTTGTAATGACAACAATTAGACCTTTCTGCCAGCCTGTCCCTGGGGAGTGATTCTAGTTCTTGTGCAGCAAGTTTGCTCCTAAAGCAGCATCATACCAAGCATGCAATAATCACCCAGAAATGCACAACCTGTCGCGTCTTATTGCTTAATTATCCATCTCACCTTCTTTCAACCCTCTTCTTACTGTACATCACGTGATGCCTGTTTATTTTATTTAATTTTCCCCAACTGCCCTCCCTCTCCCTGCCTTAAGATTATGAGAGATGAAAACATTTTTGCCTTTCATTCTGCTGTACTGGAGTTCCTCCTGCATGGTCACCACTGGCTGTTCCCATGAGGGATTACAAGCTCAACAATCTCTGAGAGTTTTTCCCACTTTTAACTTCTTAGGGACAAATTCTACCAAACGCAACATCACTACATTGGCATTTCAACAGGCACAACTGTGGGCTTTGGGGTTTTATGCTCTCAGAATATAATTGGCCATGACCTGGTTCATGAAACAAACACCTCCTGAAGGAGAGAAAAATTAATCCAGAGAAAACTGCCATACAGGAGCCAAAAACACAGTATGGACAGAGTCTAGAAGTCCCTAATGGGGATGTCCTGAGGTTGGCTTAGTAGGGAATGTGCATGTGGTGTGCAAAAATGCCGTGAAATTGGTTTGGAGTCCAGGTCTGGAGAGATGGAGAAGAACCTGGGCCCTTACATCCCATCTAATCAAGATTCTCAAGAGAATCTGTTAGTAATTTAGAAGTCTAAGGTTGAAGTTAAAGAGGGGTAGGAGGTGAATGGCTCACTGAAAGGCAAAGACATTTAAATCTCTTTTGCAAAAAAAAAAAAGGAAGGAAGTCTCTGAAGTTGCTGGGGTAAAACTAACAAAACTGGACCCACGTTCCAAAGCCTCTTTGACTCCCTGATAATCCCATTTTTTGTTCTTTATCTTTTGAAATAAACTAGAATCAGAAATGGTTCCATGCTGCTCTTGAGCAATTGCTGAGACGAGAAGGGGCCAGGTTCTGGCTGAAAGACCAAGTGTGACAAATGGAGATGGGAAAACCCACATTACTCAGAGATCTGACTTGAAGCTTCACAGACAGGCTTCAGAATAGATGGGGAGATTTGGATTGTATTTTATTTATTTTATTTTCCTCTTGCCCCTTTCCTCTTTTGCTCCTTACTGGTTTTCTTTTAGATTTACAAAATAAAATCAAAGAAAAAAAAAGATTATTTTCTGTTGAACAGATTTTTAAGAAGATTTTTACCAAATGGAAAGTGAAACAAATGGATTTTTTTATACTGACATTTTAAGTTCAGCGTTAACCATTTTTAAACACACAAAAAAATACAGAAAGGTAAATTAACTAATTTATTTTTAAATGAAGGCCTATTTCCAAGGCAAACAATGTAAAACATTTATTTTCCAACCCATTGGAATGAAATAATAGGATAGGGAGGGACTTCAGTATTATTATTGGGTGGTTTTTCCTGCCCAAGTGAATTGCTCAGGGGAAAAGCCATGAATTCATGAAATCTTTTGGTACTTCTTGATCAACAGGAGTGGAAATATCATCATCACCACCATCACCATCATCATCATCATCACCATCACCATCATCATCATCACCACTTTGCCTGAGATAAAAAACACTAGATGAAGAGCATGATGTAGATCAGGTTGGGCATCCTGGCTGGCACTTGTTGGGTGGCAAGTGGGTGGCAAGCGGTGGGTGGGACAGGTTGTTCTTGCTGCTCACATCTGCGCCAAGACTCTCCCACTCCTTTATGAGCAGCATGGACATGAGCCCGACCAAGAAACCTCACTGGTAACTCCTGCCTCAAACCGACCAACTTGATTTTTTCCCTAAGATATGTAAGATACATCAAGGCTCAGCTTAGGAAGGGCTTTTAAGAGATTTTTACTGTGTAAGGCAGACTGTGGTTTCATTATTTTTATTATTTTGGTAGAATGAGTAACAGGAAAAGTAGTAGCTGAGGGTTGTTTCTCTTCATTGACTCTGTGTTAGGTTTGGAAGCCATTCGACCAGGACAGTCAAAACACAGACAGGAAATAATCTGTGATAATGTCCAACTAGGGTATCAATTACGGCTTTAAAGTTTCATGTTAAAGGGATATTGTCAGATCAAATTTAAACCAGAAGCTGCGGGTTGCTTTTTTTCAAACACATATATATACATATATATGTGTGTGTGAGAGAGACAGAGAAATGGAGACTCCTAGAAATATTCCAGTTCTCTCTTCTTTTAGGTAAAAAACAAGAATCTGAAGCAAACAATAGTCCCTTCCACCACTTGGAGATGGAAGAAGTGTCCATTAGTGAAAATCATGTCATTTGGGAAGGTGACATTTCATCGCATCCTTGCTCAACATGGTCATACTAGGTGAACAGGAGAGAAACAGATGGCACCACTGCTGAATCCGCTTGCAAACACCTTCTTTCTTGACATCTGCTGTCAGATACCATGAAAATGAGATGGTAATTGACTCTTTCACCTGCTCAAAAAGTGATGATGATTCCTACACAAGCCATAAAAGTTTCTTCCATGTTTGAATCACATAGTTAAAAGAAGTAGCATCATACTGTATCACTTGTTCTCTCCCTTTCCTCACCCAGAATTGGTTAAAATAAATAGAAGAAAAATGTATTTTCAAATGAGCATGTGAGACCAACCTCTGGGAGACATGGGAGATTAAAATCCTGTGTCCAATCCTGGAGCTGGCACTTTAAAAAGAAAACTTGGAGGAAGCTCAATGAAGAGCTGCTGGAAAAATTTATAGGCTGGCAAACATGCTCCCCAGGAGGAGAGGAAGAGAGAGCAATTTATAAGATTGCATATTGATTAACAGATTAATAAGTGATATGGGGACTTATGGAGACCTTTAATCTCTGATATAAAATGGATTTTTGATCTAGAAACCAAAGACATGGGAGATTCCAGTGCCTGCAAGCTGCACATCAGCAAAGCCCACGGAGAAAATATGTAGCATGTTTCTATGCAGAAGAGAAATTCAGTGCAGGGAGAGCTGCGCCACAAGGGATGTCAGGATTTGCTCTCATTGGGAGCCACAGGTTGACACCTCTGGTTCCAGCCCAAAAGAACATGAAATATTATTTCTTGTGTTAAACAGATGGCCAAGGAGACTGATGATAGAGATGTCTTCCAAACCTCCAAACTAAGAGGTCTTCTGGAAAAGCACAGTCACTGCCCTTCCTCCTGGTGTCCTGCCCCTGTGACCACTCCAATGCTGAAGTTATGGAAGACACTTGTAGTACATATGGCCAGAAAGAGATTTTTGCATGTTTGAATAGAGGGAAAGGGACTGACAGAGTCATAGGATAATGACTAAGTCTCTCCTAGATCACAGCTGGGCCTAGTCTGCATGGCTGCTTGGCCTGAGGAAGCTTCATGAGCATTTTGCAGGTACAGAGGCCAAATCTGAGACTGAAAAGAGAGAAATTATATTTAAAGTCTGCTTGATAGCTGCTAAATAAGCCTAATCACAAGCTCCTTGGCTTGTGAGACCTGAGGTGTTCTTCAAGTGAGGTCCTGTGCTGGCACGGTAAGTCTTTGGCTCCACACAGTGATTTGCATGGGTTTGGGACCCCACTAAAGGAAATCAAAGTCATCTTTGGCTCCAGGGCATTGATGTACAGTCTCTAAAGAAAGAAGATTCCAGGCTTAAGGAGAACTGCTTGAAAAGGTAAAGTTGAACTTATAGACTAAGGTACAATCCAATGATTTTCCAATACGTGAAAGGGTTAAAGCTGAGCACCCAGAAAACTTTCTCTAAATCGACATTATAATGCTTTCTATACATCCTGTTCTTTATAAAAGTAATGCGCGGAAGGATCAGGAGGATTCTTCATCTCTCAAACATGTCCACCAAACAGTGCAGGGGGCCTCTTGTCCTTAGGAAGCCTGGAAGTCCTGCAGCACTTGCTCAGCCTTTCAGAAGAATGCATGAAATTCCTAGGGCATTCCAGAAAAGCTGATTTGAGTGGAGACAGGCTTTGACCTCAGGATTTGATTATGCATGGGAAGAGGGAAAAGAATTCTTTAATTTGTGGAAATAGAAAAGAGACCAAATTTCCACATTCCAATGAAGAAACTGAAAATCTGAATTTTATTCTGAGATCTCTGTGCTAATCCCTGTCCCCTTCTCTCATAGGTAATGTTAAAATCTGTACTAGCCTCTGCAAGCGAATCACCTAGCAGTAACAAACTTGAAGCAGAAAGGAGTATTTAGGTGATAGATGAAGTCTTGATTCCAGGATTTCAAAACGCAGAGACTAGATAGAAACAGAGTAAAAAGCAATCGGGCAGATACCCTCACTCCATATTCTTCTAAGTCTGAGGGAAAAAAATCCAAAGCCATTAACTCTGGATGCATTTGAAACCCTGATCTTGAAGCAAAAGATTCATGTTCCATTGCCATGCTGGGAAGCTTTCCTGTCCCCAGGGAGGAAGCTTTTTATCTAAACTCCCTCTCCCTTTTCTCCTGCCCCCTCTCTCCTTGAGCTTTCTTAGATGTCTCATGTTCCATGCGACTAGAAATTGGAATCATTAATAAGGGAGCCTCCACTTATAATAAAACAAAAAAAAACACAGTTTGTTTAGTTTTCCTGTGATAGAAGATCCGGCCATTGGCCGTCCTTAGAAACTCGACGCTGGCACTTCCTTTAGGGGCTTCCAATTTGGATCGAGTTGTATCTGTGAGTCTGTTCAGGTCCAAGGAAAGTGCCTGACAATGGACTCAGAGACCCTGACCATGGCATAGGACAGTGAGAGGATGCACAGTTGAGCGATCCAGAGAGCCAATTTTGCCTTTCTTTGGAGCTGGTAAACAGCTCCAGTGATAATTAAGCAAAAAGTCTCAGAGACAGATTTTAACTTATTTTATCTTTTTTTTTTTTCCTCTTGGCTTCATACAATGCTGCTCTTGGTTTCGTTCAATGTCAGGGATTATCCCCAACAATCTAAACTAGGAGATATTTCAAAACTGACCAAGAGAAAGAATGTAGTATAAGGGCATTTAACCCTTTCCATTATAGTGCAAATATATACTCTCAGTACCAAAATATAAGTGTAGGCTTTACAGAAGCCTTATAGAGATCTGAAGACAGAGGCCTTGCAGAGGCTACACAAAATGAGAGTAACAGGTTTACTTAGCACAAGAGAAGACAAACAAAAGTAATCATGAAAAACAGTAGGGATGGATCTTACAGAGAGGATGTCCCCATTTCACGATAAGGGCTACAGCAAAGTGGCAAATTCATCTTGATCCAACAAAATTAGCATTTTTTTCTGGGGAAAGTTGGACTCTTTCCCACTGGTAGATTGTGATTATAAGTACTGAAGGTTTAAGCCAATCCTCTAGTTATGAGCACTTGAAACCTTTCCGAGTAGGAAGGACGAAAGAGCTTCTCAGGTTGCCCAAAAACGCTGGATTGCAATTCCTCCTTCCTGAAACATCAGTCTCATTCCCTGCTAGAGACATCCTCATGTTGGAATGACCCAAGAGCTCCCTGTTCTCAGAGTGCAAAGGCAAATTAAAAGGGGAAATATCTCCTATGAGAAGGCATAAGGGTGGGAGACAAACCTGGCATCAATAGAAAACTTGGCTTGGATTTTCAAGAAATTCCAGAAATCGCAGACATGCTGTCATTGAAATGTAAGAGAAAGAGAATAGAGAAAAAAATACATAGGTTTTATGGGGGATTTGGAATATTAGAAGAACAAATAAGTAACACAATGATTGGATATTGACTCAAAGAATTCTTGAACTAGATTTGACTGGCAAACAGTCCCAGTCTGTATTTGCCAACTGCTTGGAATTGTTTGAGCAATGACCTTGAAAAACATAGAGCAAATTCAGGGGCAGGGAAGCCAGAAGGCTTCACCACACTGCTCTGATCTGATCCTTTGCATAACATCGTCCTTCCAATGTCACCTAGTCTCAACTCCTCTAACTTCTTAAGACAGCAAAAGTGGCTCAGCCACTTTAAGATACTAAGCTGGTTTAAAAAATTAAGTCTTCCTAAGTCTTGGAAGTGGTTTAGCAGATCACGCTGCTCTTAAGGCACTAAATTCTTAAACCACCTTAGCTCTGATGCAGGAGCTGAGAGCTTAGGGCACCAGAGCAGCCCATGCCAACTTAAGAGTTTAAACTCTTAAGAGTCTTTTCACATGATAAGCCAAATTCAGGATCAAGGATAGAGACACACAGGTTTTTGCCTGGTATCAGTTCAAATGTTCAGCATACAAACACATCAGCCCATGGCATTGAGGGGCATAGGGCTAAATGTGATAAAAATGATAAATATAAGATCATTTCTACAGCCCTATCCCCAAGACCTTTTAAGAGAAGTAGGCTCCTAATGCGTCTTTTGCAATTGGAGCAGTACATTACAACTAGGTTTTAAGAAAAAAAGAGAGAAAGAGAGAGAAGATGGAGTAGTTAGGAAATTAATTTGATCTTTTAGCAAACAGCAGTCTAGTTGAGTTATCTTTCAGGCATAATTTTTATAACTGTTCTCAAACTACCTTTCCCCTGGACATACAGGGTCCATATTTACAGCTTAAGAGCTCATCCTTCTTGTTCAAGGGTGAGGACATAGAATGCAATTTTGCCATGGAAATGTTCTCTATAAGAAATAAGAAAACTTCCTAGCCAATTAGGGTAAACAAAAAAAAAGTTATTTTCCTGAAAGATAATATGGAATAACATGCAGTGCATTGTCAAGTTTGTATTTTATTTTGAATGTCTCCACATCACCTAGAGTGAATGAGTTGAGAACACTCTCAAAAAGTGATTCAGAGCAAAAGCGTACTCAGGATATGTTTAGATTGGGAAATGCAAGGGCATACCTGGACAAATCTAGTCCACATAGCTTGGAGGGAGTTGTGGGTGCCCATCAGACCTTATTGTAACCCAGGACCATCATTGACATTGAAGGACACTGGACCTGTGGGACAATAGGGATGCACAGTGCTATTCCTCAGGATGGTCCCTCAGACAAGGACTCCAGTGTGGACTCCTCACATAGAATACCCCGGAGTCCCACTCCCAGATGTTCTATATGGAATCGGGACCATCTTTTGGAAATACTTTAATATTCAAGGGCTCTTGGGGCTTAGGATTAAACAGCAACTCAGCTCTAGGCTTGTAGTTAGCCCCTCAGATGATGCATATTTAGATCATCTCTAGCGTGGCTGTCCATTTATTTGAATGCAATGCTGATCTACTTTGCAGACTTGATTAACAAGAGAAAAGTTAAAAGCAAACCACGATTAAAAGCAGCTTTGTTTTCCTGAGGTAACAGGTTTATTCTGTGCAAACAATAACTCTTATCTAATAGCCCTGGAAAGGCATGTAGCGTCAAGCTGACATTGTCTTCATGCTTGGCTTATTTTTGCATTTCAGCCCTGAGATACGCAGGCAAGTTGCCATCAGCTGTAAAACCACAAACCCTGATCTGTGATGGGGACTGATAAGACAAAATATATGAAAACAGACTCCTTAGAGTTTGAGTCCTCTCCAGGAGGCTCTGGACTGAGATCTGGCCATTGAAAGTGATTGTTCATGCATAAAAAAGCAACATTTTTTGCTTCTTCTGAAAGGGAGAAGGAAGACAGACAGAAAAAAAGTGTGAGTTTGGGGGAAAGCAACATAATGTTATTAAATTCCCATCAGGACATTGGCAAGTGTAACATCCAGTAGTAAAATGGCTTTAATGTGGAGTATCCTTCGTTGGAGATGGTCAAACCTGCCTGGATGAGACCCCGTGCAACTTGTTCTAGGTGTCACTGCTTGAGCAAGGGGGTTGGACTAGGCGATCCCTGGAGGTCCCTTCCAACTTCAGCCATTCTGGGTTTCTATGTGATCTCCCTGTGCTCCCAGGAGCATTCTCCTCCCTTCAGAAAGAGAGGGAATATCACGGCAGTGGGCTGCTTGCCTGCTTAATCTAAATGACTACTTACTGATCCTAAGCTTTGGAGTTTTTGAGATATCTCAGCCTTCCTGCTTCTTAAAAGTGGTAGTAGGATATAGAAATATCCCTTAAATATAGCTTCCCAGTTGTGATGTTATTTATGTTCTGTGATTTCATGGTCGATAAAATCACCCAAAGCACTTGAGTACCTGTAGCAGACAGTTTTCCTGTGTGTGTGCACCAAGCTTGGGACAAAACCATGACCACTAGATCCTTCGCTTTGTTTGTCAAACACAAAAGAGGATATTTCTACCCTCTACTAAGAGGGTATTTTACCACACACTTGCAAAGAAGGACCTAAGAAATGCTCCCAAGCTTTTGTACTGCTACCTCAGAAAGGGCAGCACCATCCAGGTGTCCTCCCTTAATAAATATCGTTCGGTTATTGACCCACTGCAATTCTTGCTCTTTGTAGCAGCAAGTCCCAGGCATGTTTCAGGAACAGACCTTCCGCTCTTGCTGAATTCCTGGCACTGGCCTATCCCAAGACTTTGCCTTTCCAAAGTCCTTGGGATAACCACCTAGCTGAAAAGCAATTTAAGTGGATGAAGAGACAAGCACTCTAAATGGCTTAACTGATTCCCTGGTGGATCCATCTGGAGCTGAGAGCTTTTCCCCATCTGCGAAACAATGATTAGGCTTCTTTTCTCACCTTCATCCTCCATAAAACCCTTTTAATACTCTCTTAAACCCCAACTTCTATCCAGACTAGGACAGCAAATGTTACTGGAGCAAACTCAGCTTCGCCTTATTGGGAACACACCAGCCCCTGGTATTCGACTGCCATCCAAACAAAACTACCAAGCACAGTTCATGCTCTTTCTCACTTGAATAAAGCAGAGTTTTGCTTTGAGGCCACTGTGGCTTTACAGAAGTATTCCAAAGACTATTACGGTGTTGAGACTACTGTACCACTATTTTGCAACATCTTTTCCATAGAACCCTCCCTTGCAATTTGAACTCACCAGTACATGGCTGTCTTGGGACAAAAGTGGAGGGTTGACACCTTTTTCCCTCCATGGACTACTTAAAGATGCTAGAGATTTGTTCTTTCTTATCCCTGCACCGTGGAGAAGCAATTATTGGCCTTCTGGCCCGTATGGCTTCACTTGGTAGTTCAACACCTTCTACCTGCAACAATTATGAAGGCAGCTGTTGGGGTGAGGAAACCAAACCTGAGGACAGAGCACAGAGGCCAAAAAAAGGCTATTTTTTCCCTTCTGAAGCATTTACAGGAATGGCTGGAGCTGTCCAGTGTCAACCACAGCCTTCACTTGGGCATTAGCCGCAGAGAAGCAAAGGAGGTTGTACAAAAACAGAGCAAGTGTGTGCGGATACCTCTGCAGAACATTGCACCAAGCTCCTCACATTTCTGGCTTATGTACTTTATACTGAAGAGCCCCTGATGGATCAAAGGGCAGTTGTACAGTCAATAGCAGAAAAATCTTTAGCCTACAGATCACTCCGCATCAAGGAACTCCACAGTTTACGTGAAAAAGTCCTCTTTTCATTTGCACGAGGTCCTTCATTTTTGACACTGGTGATTTTTGCTTGTGCTGCTTGACCCAAATGAGATGCAGAAACATTTTTTAATTAGCTTTATTTGAATATTATAATAAAAATAAAGACAAGATGTGGACTGATTTCTTTTTAAAAAACTCATGATTGCCTGAACATACCTAATCACTTGCCTTCACATGGCCCAGATTTTTCTTATTATAATGACTTTCTGTCTTTAACAATATATTGTTTTCTTTTTCTCTCCAGGGCTAGCAAAATGGACTTGAAATGAATACGGATTCCCTGCTGATCTCATTTAGTTTTGGTCTGCACCCTAGAATTGAAAACATTGATGCCAGGGTGTGTTAGAGGTACCCTTCTGGAAAGGTAATTACCCTATAAATGCTCAGCTGTAACTTATATAACAATTATTTCTTCAACTTTTTGAAGTACTGTCCAAAAACTTACAACAATCCTAACCCATAAGCATTTTGGTGGGGCAGGGAGCCTGAACTCTGCACTGAAACCATCCTGCAGAAAATGTGGCATGCGCTGGCATGGGGAGAGCTGGGTCTCTCCCATTAGGTGTTTGGAAATCCAGCCACAAAGAAGTATGCCCTTCAATATTTACTTTTCAAATATTATTTGGAAATGAGATGATGGATGACTGACTCTTTTTTTTTTGTAAAAGAAAAACCCTTTTGGCTGAGGGCTTCCCTGGAACTTGAGAAATGTCTCTGCTGAAAGAATTATTCCATGTTTATGAAGAACGAAAGACACCAGGAAGCTATTCAGTGCATTATGGAGTTCCACCTGAACCGCAGTGGTTTCATGGTGCTTGTGATCCAAGGGTCCTTTCCAAGTCAAAAGACCATTTGTAAAATGAAAACTAACTTTCATGATACCAATTGTCTGGATTAGCTGATTAAGTAATGCATTTCTAATATACCTGTTCATTAAAGGGTGAAGGGGATGGGTTGATAATTACTTGATTGTGGGGGGGCAGTAATCTTTGGGGTTTATTTGGGGTATCTCCTATTTCCTGAAGACACTTCCTTTCTCTTCCTTCTCTCCGTGTCTGAAGTCTCTTCAAGTCAGGGAGTTGCTTTGTCTTGTTCCCACGTAGCACATAGCAAAAAGAGCACTCCATAGATCAAACTCATTCCACCCAACATCTCTCTTGTTCCTAAAATATCACATATATGTTTGTTTTCTGAGTCCTTTCCCTACCCACTGCCACCAGGCTGGTTCGCCTGTTAAAAGCTCATTAGAAACTGTGTCCTTAGCAAGCTCGTCCCCATAACACAGGCATGGGGTACAGCCAGTAAGCTGGTCCTTCCCAGAGTATGGAAAAACAATGTCCTTCCAACCTCCCTCCATCTGAAGCACATTGATTCCTTTCCAAGACCAGCATATGATAACGAGTTCATGCATATCAAGTCACTGAAAAACTACATTTAGTTTCAGAGGCTCTTTAAGGTATAATAATAATAATAACAGTCTTTGAGGCTATTGCTGCACCCCTAGCTCCTTCTGTTGGAGGGAATTTTATTTCATGGGCTCGAATAGAAGAGTCACAATCAATTCAGTCACTCAAGAGTAATATCCTTCATAAAGAAGAGCCCCTACCGCTGTTCCTTGGGAGGGTTCCCCTTTCCTGCTCCAAGCAGCTGTGTTGCTATTTAGACACAGGATACCAACTCGGCCTCTACTTCCAGCAAACCCTCAGCTCATATCCTGCAGACTTCACAAGTCCCCAGATGGTCCATAATGCTCGTGTTGTCCTTAGCCAGCCAAACAGCGCTTGCTGCTTATCTGGTGTATAACTCCTTGGAATGCGTGTGCAGGGCGAATGAGAAAAAATGCCAGATCATCTTCCCACAGAACATTTCCTTTCTTGTCCTCAGCCTCCCCTCTCTAAGCCCAGACAGAAACAAAACACCAGCCAGGGAATCGGCCGCATTTGCGTCGCGCTGGACTTGATCCGTGGGTCTTTCCAGAAGCAGCCTGGTGTCCTGTGGCCATGAGCCTTTGATGCCAGGGCATTTATGCTGAGCTCTGAGCGCGTGACAACCCAGTTAGCTCGAGCTTAAATGACAACAGCAGGTGGAAGGCAGTAACAAAGCACGCCCAAAGGCACCTATTTGCAAAATAATGGAAGCTTGGAGGATTCCTCCTAGCAGCAAAGTTTGCAAGGAGGACGGAAGTGTGACAAGAGAGAAGAAAAATATGGGGAAGGGGAATGCTGCTGGCATTCAGGAATCTTGGTGAGGGTCTTTTGCGAGATTGCTCTGTAATCGCAGCCCCAGTTTGGCTATTCCTTCACTACATGAGGAGCCACACTGGTTGTTCACAAGTCCACGGTTCAGTCCTTGATGCTGGCCTGCAGATGTGGCCCCAGTGAAACAGATGTTTTGGGAGTGAATAAATAAATGATACCTTGGAGGAGTGAGAAATTGAGGAGTTTACAGAGCCAGGTTATTCTGCTTTCTCAGCAGTCCTGGGTTTGCTTACTTTATGTGGTTCTCAACTTATCTCCTCATGCCAATGTTGGATAATTCCCATCCTGACACTTTGGGCAATATGTGACAATATGTACTGCAGGGGCAGCCAGCAACCCCCAACCTCATTCTGAAGAATTCTAAAGAAATAACCAGAATTACATTCCTCCAGCCTCCCATGTCTCAGTCAAGTCTCTAAGTGAAGAGCTGTGACTTGTGCCATAAACATGAGAGCAGAATAGAAAGTTGTTCTCTGGAACTGCCTGGGTTATGATAATTCCTCTAGATCTCTTGATGTGTTCATAATTGTGAGCACTCTGATGTAGTTCACATTGAGAAACTATGCCCTGCACATGGGGAGGACAGACCTGTCCGCGCACTGGAAATTACTGCTCGTGGTGGTGGGGCTGACCTGTGTTCTGCTGCTGCTCACTCTGAGGAGAAGAAAAATGGGATTATTGGTGTAAGGGCAGTTGTCCTGACTTTTCAGGGAAGATAGAAACTGCCAGCTGGGAGAGCAGTATGTTCTAGCCCAGGCAAGGTTCAGTTTGGGACACCAACTCCTTAAATGTTCATTATGTGGTCACAGCCTTTGTCTTGCAGCCTGCAATCCTGTCACAAAGCCAGATTTCCCCTCTCCAACTGCCTCCCGCATCATTTTCTCCATTGGCTTCTTCCCCTCACTCCTGTTTTGGGGTCTTTCTCCCCGTTGTCCTTGCAAGAGCTCCCTAATAAATCCTTTCCTTCTTTGCACATTGCAAAAAGGCTCTGTCGGTGTCAGCCCTCTCACGCTGTGCATTTTCCTGTGCATTTTCCTAGCCTGAAAGGAGCATATAAGACTCCACTTTTCAGATCTTCATGAAAGCTCAGAGTGAAAAGCTCAAAGAAAAGAACCTGTCTATAAATTATAAACCTATCCAGCACCTGTTCACAAATGTCAGGGTCTGTTTTTCACTTTGGCATCGTTAGATACCTTCAGAGTGTGCACTTGCTTATCACTGCTTACGTCTGCACAGCCAAGACAACATAAATCGCAATATCTAAAGATTTCACTGGGGAATGAACTGCTGTGTTTTGCACTTGTGATAGGAGAAAGACTGAGGGCTTGAATGTGGACAAATAGAGCTTTCACTTCTGTGTCCAGTCTCCCCATGGCACAAAACTGTGTGCAGCTGTTTTGGGGGCTGTCTGACCTTTGTGCAGGAAATTTTGATTCAAATTTGCAAAGATATTTCCCATAGCAGGGTAATTATCTAATATTACTTGGGAAGAGATGGAATATGAACATGAATTTTTAGGAACAAGTGAGATATATGCCAAATAGCAATGATGACTCAAAAGGGCAGATGCTCTCTTGGGGCAGGGTTGACTCAATATCCTCTCGAGATTCTTCCTATCTTCTGCGATTAAGACCCTACATAAAAGGAGATTTGAGAGGGGTAAGGTACAACTGAAGCAGAAACAAAGAAGAATCATTAAAATATCTGTTTTTTCCTCTCTGGTGCTTGATATTTGCTTACTGTTCTAGCTGTTCTTAGTGGTTCCTAAGTGTTTTCATAGGGTCACATCTCTTCCACATTGTTGTCTTCTGAACCTAAGACAACAGCCAACAGAGCTGGCCAGTGAGTGCTCTCTACTGGTTGCTCTAAGAGAAAAATAGCAGAAAAAATGGTATTTCAAAACCGATTTCAACTCAACACCAAAGATGTAGGCAGCTGACTAGTAGTTTCTCCCATCTCACCTAAAAACACCACAGTAGCTTACACTACCGTGAAGACAATTATTTTGCCGTGCTGTGCGGTCATCCTTTCGGGAAAGCACATTACTTCTCCATTTTCCCTGAAAAGATTCCAGAGTGTAAAAAGCCTCCATGAAGAAAACACTGGGGGATGGAGAGGGGGGAAGCATGACATTAAAACACAAATGCCAAGTTCAGTAGCATGAATAAAAATTGTCTTAACCTCTCGGGTCAAGAGGCCACCAGCTGGAAGCGGAAAATCGCCACCAGTAAATTGCTGTGGGTTGGAGTGATGAATGCTAGTTAGTACCAGGGAATTGCAGAAGAATCTCAGCTGTAGAGAGACAGGGCATCTTGGAACAAGGCTGAACAATTCCCAACTGTGTTTTGTTTCTTCTTTGGTCTGTCTCACACCCTTTCTGCTTGCACGGATTGCTCAGTTGGGGCAATAAAAGATTAAACCCTTGTGGGAAAGTCTTGTGGTACGTAATAGGGGTGAAGGCGGTGGGATTCCATAAGGATTCAATTGGCTTGTAGCAAAATTGCTCAGAGATCCTTACGGATAGCAGGAGAGAGGGAAAACACCCCAGTGCTTGAAATTTTCCAAGCTGACCAGGGCACAGAGATACATTTATTTTTCTAGAAAACTGCATTGTCAGTTGTGCAAAGCTACAGACCAATCCTGCAACAGGCAACCTGTGCCTTGTATATCTGCATGCCTTGAACCCAAGTTATTACAGCCCTAGGCTGGGACAATGCTGACCTGATCCCTTCTATGAGGCTATTTTCCTCTTGCAGGATGACCACGGATGTTCTGGTATTTTTTGGCCATCTATTGCCGTGCACACAGACTGAAAATAGTGCAACATAGACAGTCCTGGGTCACCATCTAGAAAAACGCATTCTTATTCTGATCAGGGGACCCAAAGCAGTGAAATAATACAAATAATGCAAGTCTGTGCCTGTGAGTGAATAGAAGAGGTGTCCAAATCACTTGGGCTAGTCTAAAATTCTAGGGTGGGCAGGTTTCAGGTTGAAGAGATTGGACCACACCATAAAATGCTCTAGTGATGGTAAAACTCTCTATAACACTTTACAGGACACTTGAATAGAAGCCCCTACTATTAAATGGGCTTTCCATAACGGAAAGGGGCCAGATTGCATTTCAGATGTCATTCGTGCGGGGGAAGCTGGACACAAAGCAGAAGGTTGGCAGAGAAAAGTACCAGGCTGCTTTCCCCTTCCAACCGCCCTTCTCCAACCTCTTTGGCTAAGCCCCAAACCATGGCAGAAGCTGAACACTGCTTTTCATTGAGTGACATACCTGGCTGCACAAGAACACACCCTTGTGGAATTGGCACCCACACGACATTTCCATTCCTTCTGCACAACACTCTTCTTTAGTGCCTTCCAAACTAAAACAAAACTTGGAGGGTTTTCTACCATTTTGTGCCCATTATATTGGGTTTATAAGGGTGTGGCACTTTCTGGTGCAATGTCAGCATGGATTTGTCCCTGAAACTTAAAATATAGAAGGAAATATAAAAGATAGGGAGCCTTTGGTCTTTCTCCATTGATCTTTTAATGGTTTGAGTTTGTTTCTTGAATATTTTCCCTTCTGTGGCAAATCACAATCATTTACTTCTCTTTCAGGAGGGTGTGCAGCCTGCAATGCAAGAACAGGGGGTGTATCAGACTTCCTGGTGTGCCAATGTGAAAAATAAGAAGATTCACTGCAAGCAGGACCTCCAGAAGTCGCCTGTAGCAACCCCAGGACCATAAGTGTGTCATTCTTAACCTCCTCTTCCGACTTCCAGAAATAAAGACTGCACAAGTCTTGGTGGACACATCTCCCACAAGTGATGGATATGTCTCCCCAAGTTACTAATGCTCTTCTGAACCTCTCTGTCCTTTCTACTGAAAGGGGTTCATTTCTGAGTCACTTTCCTTCTCTTTTAACCCGCTGTCTCTCACACTGTGTGCATTGACAGAGAGAACAGGTTGTTCCTTTTCTTGGCAGTTTTTGTGTGCACACAGACATCTATCATAGGTCCCTTCAGTTTCTTTTCTCTAGACTAAACAATCCCACTTCTTTCAATCTTTCTTTTTAAATCAGGTCTTCAATCATTCCTCTTGCTCTCCAGCTGGTCCGCGTCTTTTCAGAAAAGTGGTAACCAAAACTCACAGAGTATTCAAATTGCCCTGCTAATGCCAAGACGAGTGAAAGAATTGTTTCATACTTGCAGGCAGTTCTCCCACTTATCCATCACAATATGGCAGTTTTCTCTTTCCCAAAAGCACAATGGTGTTGGATTATGCCCAATATCCAACTTTCTGTGGACAACCCTATTCCACCTCCTTGTAGCTCAGATGACCATTCTGCCTAGGGACAACATCTCACATGCCTCTTATTTGAAATGCATCTTATTTTCTCCTTACAAACAGATTCAATGCAATTCATTCTAAAGCCAATTGAAATAATGCAATCTGTATTATGTTTTACCTAATGAAATTTACATTATAACATGCAGTGGAGCTGGGACACTTGAAGAGACTTCATCTGTGCAGGTTTTCCGCATAAAATATATGTTGTTTAGATAGCATCATGGACTAATAAGGCCCTTATGGTAACATTTTGGTGTACAGGGAAAAAAAGTCACCTTCTTTGTCAGAATCTACCCCTCTGCTTTTGCATGGCACTTCATCCTGTAATGTTCTTTATGGACATCTGAAGTCCCGTTCTCCCATTCTATGGAATAAAGGATCCATAGGTCTACAGGGAAATTGTTTGGGGGATCTGTGGACTACAATACAGATTGAAATAGTCCCTTGAGCTACTGGAGAGAATTCCTTTAGCAAACCCTTGAAACATGAGTCTCTCAAAGGATGTCTATTGATACCAAGAATGTTGAAAATACTTGCACAATTCCACATAAAGTTTCTGTTGACTTTATCACCTCCCACACTGAGCAACTTTGGGCAGAGCATTGCTCAGACATACCCATTCCCTTTTCCAAGGAAGTTCTCCGTGACTTAATGTACAAAAGATCCCTGGGTAAGAAGTTAATACAGGAAACCAAGAAGTTCTCTATTCCTTCATCTGGCTGAAGGCTTGGGCTTAAATTGAAAGGTTTTTGTGGCACATGTTCGGCATGGTTCATGTGTTTTTCAGGGTGGAGCAGGTTATTCCAAACTCCCACATGAATAGAAGAGAGAAGTAAAAGCCAATTGAGGAAGATATTTTGTTTTCCTAAGCTGGCATTCCTAATAAACAGCTGTGTTTGTACAAAGCTTTAACAGACCCATGGCCAGGGAACAATGTAGCTGGAATGACATCATGGCAATATTGTCCCTTCCAGCTCCTCCATGAGTTAAAAAAATCCAGCATGCTCCATTGCTCTTTCTCCTTCCTTCTGTTCCTAAAAGTCTTGTAATGTATTTCACAGAAAATGCCTTTTCTCTTCCTTTTGGTGTAATATTAATCTTGGGGGAAATAGAGAAGGGGCTGGGGGAAGGGATGGAGTGTTTCGAGGTTCATATTCCCCTCGCACTTAATCTCTTTAACAAACCCCTTTAACAAATGAAAGGCCTGACAGGAGGAAGAGTCATTAAAATGAATTAAAATGCATCCAGGAGAGATTAGTAATGAAGCCCCACTCACCAGACAATGCTCTTTTTCTTCCCTATGGTGACTGCTAGGAAATATCCCAGATTACAGAACAAAAAGGGCTTACAGTGAAACTGCTGCTTCTTGAAAGATGTGCCATGGCCCCTCTTCTTGCCTTGACTCCTTGTTGTGCACAACATGTGCATGCAGATGGGACTCAAGCTCAATGTCCTCAAGGACAGGGTAGAGGTTTTCATCTTGAATACTCATGGACCAGTGAATTTAGGCATGCGACAAGGACACAGCAGCAGAGGATGTGTCACAGGGATGGTGTAAAGGCAGCCAAACACCTGCTGCCCCCTCCTACCTACAACCAGAGGGATTTCAACCAGCTCCAAGGGGTAAAGCTAAAGTGGAAATGCAGGATAGGGTCAACAGTGACAATATTGCACGCATACAGCAAAGTGTGTGCAGCAAAACGGGCAGGAGCAAAGCAAGAGCCTGCGCTCTGAACATGGGTGGAATAGCTGGTGAAAAGAAAACCTGTAGGGAAAGGACTTATTGGATCTCGAAAGTACCTATTTTAACCCAAGCAGTGGCCTTAGGATGGAGATTTCATCTGAAACTCAGAGGAGGCCACACAGATCCTGGCTACTTCAAGGAATCTGTAATGGAACAAATCACACTGTTTTCTGATCTCTCATGGAAAGGGTACCCAAAAGCAAAGTTTTCGAGTGTGGCAACACTAACAAAGACATGGGATGCTTGGGTTGGGTATTTCTGCAGCTACTGCTGAAGAACCTATACCCCTGTAACCCATCGTGGGTGTAGGATTTCTGTTCTCAAGTGCAAGTCAAGGGTTTTCAACCTGTGACCCATGCGTGCATCTTACCATGAGCAGCAATAAAGGAACAATTTTTTTGTATTGGGGGGAAAAATGTGTTAAAAAATCCCTCTATCAGCACAGTATTTTTTTCATATTTCTTCTACTTTTCACTGGGAAAAAGATGCTAAATTTCTCTGAACTGTGACCCACAAAATTTGCAGTTTCCGCAGGCTAAAGCAGAACATCATTCTAAGCTTTAGCAAATTTAATTTCAAAACACAGCAAGAACAGCATGTTTGGTTTTCAGTAGTTAATTTCAATAGAAAAAAAGTAAAA
This sequence comes from Crypturellus tataupa, assembly GCA_034781795.1. Classification (NCBI taxonomy): domain Eukaryota; kingdom Metazoa; phylum Chordata; class Aves; order Tinamiformes; family Tinamidae; genus Crypturellus; species Crypturellus tataupa. Next base: position 5,569,232 of record JAWLRI010001089.1, read on the forward strand.
ACAAAAACAAAACAGCTCCTCAGCTGGCTTGCACGTCTGCATAGAAAATGGCAGCATCTGTATTTCAGTTCAAGGTTACCGGTGACCAAAGATTGCAGTCTATAGCTGGAAAGTCACCAGAACTTCCAGGGAAATAAAAAGCCATAATAGACTACGCTGACTTGAATGAAACTCAGGCTACGTCGGGTGAAACTGTATCCCAAAGTCTGCTGATGACAGAAGAGCAATGAGGTAGTGAATTGGTGAGGGACCCATTTCACTTGCGGTCTGCAGAGTTATTATATCAAAACAAGTCCGGCAGAGTTTAATAGTGTCAGCATTTAATGTTCAGCAAAATGTCACTCCTACAGACCAAGACAGACCCTTCCCATAAGCAATTTATCTTGTACAAATAATTTAGCCATTGTAAGCAGAAGTGGATGAAATGTATTAACGGGGGGAAAGGTTGGGGGTAAATCGTGCATGGAGAAACATTTCTCTGCATTAGTCCCACAAAATTACGAGTGAGTTACAGCTGATAGATTTAGGACAGTTCCTGTTGAGTAATTGTATTCCGTGAGGGTTTTCAATACAATGTGATATTCATTTTCACTTTATACAGTAGAGACAATAACAGCTACAGGTGCACAGGCTGTCTTGCTGGGAGGAATAAAACTGTGATTGTTTAACATCTGACTTTTCTCACACTGTTAAAGCCTTTAGATTTGAGCTATATTTTGCACATATCTCAGACGTGGGTTGTTCCTTTTTTTATTCCAAGAGTCTGGCTCTAAAAAATGCAGGCTCTAAAGACCCATTGTCAAGTGAAACACGCTGCCCTCATTTGATTTGTTTTTTCCTCCTCTTGCTGTATCGGTTTTCAGCTGTAGAAATGCCGAGAACGCCCTATTTGGGTAGACAAAGAAACTGCCAGCTCTTTCGGGACACACGGCTGCCAAATAGGGCTCCCAAAACCCAAGAACCAAAACAGGAGCTTTTAGGTACTGAACAGTTCAGAAAAAAATCAGTCATTCCTATAAGGGCCTTATACTATTGCTTTTTATTTTGGCATTTGATCACAGCCCTGCTATGTCCTCCTGGAGTTTTACTGCACTCTCAAACATTCTATCTGATCAAAAAATGTATTGATTTAGCATTGATTTATTCAGCTATTTGATATATTCGAGTTAAGGGAAAGCTCCTCAAAATATTCTGTCTTCCTACTATTGATCACTGCATTATTGCTTCCTCCTACTTCAGAAAATGCGTACTTAAACTGTAATATTTTCTATTTTGCTGGGAATAAAGGGGGAAAATCAAATGAAGAAGGACTTCATTTGTTAAATGAAAAGTTACACTTCTTTTTTAACACAGCAGATTTTTTAAAAAAGAAAAAGCACTCTCTCAAGTTCTTTGATTTCGAGAAATGCAGCATTTCCAAATATTTATCATTTTTAACTTGCCGTGGGTTAACTGCCTCTTGACTTTGCTGGTTTGCATCTCTCCAGGAAGAAAAATAAATCCTGGCAGTTTTGCTTCTGGGTTTGTATGGACTAGGAATAAAGCTTTCCAAGCTACCTTGGTGGCCTGAAAAATCTAAGTCCCTCTGCTCGCTTCTGGGGCTGAGCACCCCGAGTAACCCTCTGACCATTTTCCTTAGAGTTTCGTATTTTCCACTAAGTGTTTTTCAAACCAAAATTTCATTTCTGTAAGAGATGGCATCAGTGATAACCATTTCATGTAATCTGCTCTCCTTCCCTGGCCCATAAGGAGCAAGTTCCCATCACAGTTCCCTCTGGATGAGACAAAAATATTTGTGCCGTCTAAAAAGAGGCATCCTCATGTTCCAGCCTGGACTACAAGGAGAGCCCTGCTCTTGCCAAATGCCAAGTTTTCCTAAAGTTTCCTAAAGTAACATCATGAAGACCTCTGCTCCTCTCTCGGGCAGACAAATAGGGCTCAGGAAGCCCTGGGAATGGCACCGTTGGTTGAACACAAATGGATACAGACATATGCAGAGACACCCAATAGATTAACATGGACTTTGTTTTTCTAGGAAATGAGGTTATAAAACAACCCAAATCAACCCATGCACCCAGGGTAAATCATACAGCAGCTTCCACTCCCGGTAGGATTTCTGAATCTGTTTTTAGAACACTGTGTTTGCAGCCAGCGCTCGCTGAGGGCCTTGCTGCTCGTCTGCAAGCACTAAGCTCTTCCCCTTATGAACTCCAATCCACATTTGAACCCGTATCCTGAACATAATGTGTCACCTTCCTCGCTCCTGGGAAATGAAGTCCTCCAGTGAGCGCTACAGGGATGAAATATGGGTTGCAGATGTTGAACCAGAAAAGGGTATAGAAACAAGTCTGTGGAGCTGAAATACAACTTCCAAAACCTGTTTCTCTTTGACATTTCGGTCAGCTGTTCCACAAGTCTTTGGGGAAAAAGATTGCTGTTTCTTTCCTTTTCCTATCCCCCTTTTAATTTAGCATTTCTGGACTCTTCTTGATTTTCTTTTAGCTTTACTTGTGCTCTGTACTTTAACATCTGCGCACATTTTGGAGCCATCTCCAAAAGCCTAGTGTTGTCTTCTGTTGTTGAAATGTGTTAGCCTTAAATAGATTTACTGAGGTTCAGGCAGAAAAAGTATTAAGATTTTCTAGACCTAGTCATTTGTCTGCTTTAACTGAAAACCACTTTCTGTAAGGAATAATTACAGAAAGATACAGCTGAGCAGGTATGGCACATCTCCAAGACAGGACAAGGCTCCTGAGCTAACCAGGTCTGTCCGCTCACACAATCCGAAGGCAGGAGTCAAATTGAAGCCATACGACACAGTAGGCTCTGGAGCCTAAAAGTCAGTCATTAGCAGCCTTTCAACTGACTTTGAGGCAGGTTTTGAGAACGAGTGTTTTCTATATGGTGGAATGTGGAAAAACAACTAACTGCAGCTTGTAAAAGCGAGGAGAATAAAGCGATGTTCATGTGCACTTGCCAACCGCAGCTCCCCAGCCCCTTCGGTGCATGTGGCTGGCTGGATTGTACCCCTTTCCCTCTCAACTCCAGTAATTTTCTGGCCAATTTAAACACAACCTGTAACTTCCTCTTTTACATCATTCATGAACTTGACCAGCTCCTAATATTTGCTGCACCCTGTAAATCCAATGGAAATGGTTGTGTAATCAAAAAGTTTTGCACTGGCTCCCAAAGGAGCTATTCCAACTGTAAGCAATACAGTTGACACCAGAAATGCATCCATTTGGAATAAGCCTACAGGCATACACTGCAGGCACAAGGACATCCTCACATGCAAACCTACTTGACCTAAAACTGGGTAGATAACTGTTATTGGAGTTAAAAGCGGTGTTTATATATATCCAGCTTCCATATCATACATGTACATTTTCCAACTTCTGCCCATTTACAGCCAGTACTTTCAGGAGAACTTCACGCTTTTCTTAAAAAGGAAAAAAAAAAAGGATATTTGAAAATAATTCCCCAGATTGCAGTGCTCTAAAAGCTCTCCTGAATTAAAAAGGTCCAACGATTGATATGGATCAAAGGGATAGCGGATGAAGGCGCTGCCTTTCCAGCCCTGTGGCCGACAGCACACGAGCACATCCAGCTACACAGGTAGCTGGAGGCTGATGTTTATTTTGGCACCTGCTAAGGTGACTCTTGTTGGGATCGGGTCTTGGCCAGCTCACTGTGCTGGTAGGACGGCATCCAGACCAACGCAATAAGCCGTGTCTTGAGAGAAGCCAAAAGAAAAGACAAAAAAAGACCACACACAACTCAAAGTTGGTGCCTGCATTTTACAGGAGGGCGTGTGGAGTTTTTCTTCCTTTTTCTTTTTTTTTTTTTTTCCTTTCCTTATTTTTTTTTATTTTTGTGAAAATACTTAAGAACTTGGGAAAAGATTTGAGTCATTATGAAAATGTAATTCTATATCATGATACTGCCGTAGAGAGCCAGAACAGCCAGGTCTGGGGGAGTCAGCAAATCAGGCTTTCTGATTAGGAAGCAGTGAGGCCTTTGGTGAAATTTAATAGAAATAGACTTGTTATATTTGGAACATTTCATCTGAGAACATGTTGTCTCTTTAGTAATGTCTTATATGTGCGTGTCGGGTGGTGGAACATTTCCTGTGAGGGAGACACAGGCTCTCAAGAAGACTCAGAGCTGTGACGGAGTAGGAACTATGGCCTAGGGTGAGCTCTGTCTAACACAGAACTTTGCCCAGACTGAAAGGAAAGATTCTATGTTAGGTGCTAGGAGTTGCATATGGTAATCTCTCCCTTTGAGGACACATAGGAAAAATATTCCGCTTGTCTAGTCTGTCAGCAAAGGAAAACACACCCCCGTATAGTTACACATTGAGTTTTGGACAATGCTCTGCTCTCCAGTGAATCACTGCTATTGACTTAATGAGCTTTAATGAGCAAAAATCAAGTCAGCCAAAACCACTGAAGACACTGGGAAATCCTCAGGTCTCTGCAGTGCTGATGGTGGTCTGCAATGGTGACAGACACAGGCTCTTTAGCAGCCCACTTTGGGGACAGATAAGAAGGTTTGCACAACACCGAGTAAAAGGAGTAAAAGCCAAGGGGTGAGTGAGGCAGTGGACTTCAAATTATTCAACAATTCAATTATTCAACAAATTATTAACATAACATTAACATAACTTCTGCTCTTTACTCATGAGGCTACATCTCAAGTACTTCGTACAATAACAACTCCCAGTAAAAGGGGGATTTTGAGACATTGAAGAGAAGCCACCCGAGAGATATTAGGATGATCTAAGGTCTGCAACACAACTTTAGAGAACACGGAGATGGACTCTTCTCAAATGTGCACGGTGAAAAGCAAAAGGCAAAAGGCATATGTTGAAAGTCCAATTAGATGATAGGAAAAGCATCTTGGCACTGAGAATGGTGCAGCCCTGGGAAAGGTGGTCTCAGACAAGGCCAAGTCTCCAACCCCATAGGTTTTCAGAACTTGACCAGGAAAGACCTGATCGACGTGATTGAGCTGATGTTGAAACTGGTTCTGTTTTAGACAAATGGATAGACTTAAGATCTCCACCATTATCAGAACATAAGAGGAAGGTTAGTGAGCAATGTACATTAACAGGAAGAATCTGCGTTCCTGGATTCCAAAGGTCCCTTTTGATGGATTGTGCTGGATTCTGCCGAATAACTGCCAAAAAAATAAGAATTTCAGTGGTATGTGTCAATTTTCCTTGTCTCATAAGATAGACCCTCACAGAGCATGAATCTCCAAGGTCTCTATCGTAGGTTTCCAGATCAGGCATTCAATATCGGACCTGAGTAGGAGTGTTTTAGGCTGTAAGTCTCTCAACATTTTACTCCTCAGGAGTTTTATCATTTCTAAGTACAAAATGCAGGACTTCTCTTAGGTTTTTGGAGTTTCTTTAATCTGTAATTTTAGTCACCGTTTGGATTTTTAATACTATGTATGACCACACTGAGATGCTAACATCTTTCTCATCTTTCTCTTCGCTATCTGTCAAACTTTGTCTTACTAGTCTGAGAAGTCTATCACCTGAGAGTGAAAAAAGGTGAATGTAAACTTTTCCATCTGTGTTTCTTTCTTTTATTAAGGCATTCTGCCTATTTTGAGTTAATTTCACTTTTTTTTTTAATAAAGGACCCAAAAGACCTTGGCCTTTTGTGTATTTTAAATATTTTTTAAAGTAGTTTTATGCATATGGATTATGCAGCATATACGGAAAGGAAATCATTGACTGAACCTGTCTTTGGAAGTCATCAACTGCAGAGCATATACTGAGATCTGAGTAGATCCTAAGAACTTAGCGTTTCTACCTTGTGTTGCAACATAAGTATTACCATTTTTATACAAAACACCTACAGACTTAATCCACCCTTGGGTGAAATGAATTCTCTCATAAACGTGGCTTGACCCTAATAATTGTATGCACTATGGATACTTGACACAGTGGGGTATATTTAATAAACTGGAGCAGGGTAAACCATTCCTGTGCTTTAGTTTTAAGATCCCTCTATCTAAAACTTAGGAAATGAAGAGTTAAAAAAGGAAATCCACATGTGTTTATAGCAAAGCAAACTAATGAACGCGTGAAATGAATTACCAAGGAAGGCCACTGGTAAATAGAATCACGGACAGTCAAATAATAGACTGAGAAAATGAAAGACATGACATTCAGTTATAGGCAGCTGAATGGCCTAAACCAGTGTCTGTCTTCCCTATAGCAACTCAGTTCTCATCTCAGTTTACTGTGTGCATCATGTTAGGAAAAGAGCAGATCACCGATTTGATGTGGAATTTCCTCCTCCACACGTGTAGAATCACCCATACACGTACAAGCAGAAGGCTGTGTGGTCTAGAATTTCAAGGGGGAAATAAAAGTTCGAAGCAAGATCCTGAGTTTTAATCCCAATGGTTCCCAAAGACTTATTGCACCAAACCTGAGAAAGTCACTTTCTTTTACCTGCCATTAAAAAATACAAGACCTTTGGGAAGCCATAGTTTGATTTGAGTAAATCTTTCTTGTTTCCTTACTTCTATGGTCAATTATAAATGTAAAACAACCCTGTTTAGATGGGTCATGTTTATGTTTCCATTCATTCGTTTGTTTGTTTCCTTGCTTTGCCAAGTGGTCAAAGCTGCAAGGAAATCCATAAATAACAGCCTACTCTTGAGGTCCTGAGAGCAAGCTCAAAAACTGAACAAAGATTTTAAGAGATACCTAAATTAAAGTACAATATCTGCTCGCAAAGACTGAGCTGTTGCTTCACGTGAGCCATCCCCAAATCTGGCAAATACTATATCCAACCCTATATCATTCTCCTACTTTTGTGCCTATCCTGGGGAGAATCAGAGTTACTCAGGCAATGCCCTGGGCTCCTTCTTACTGATGCATAAAATCTTGTATGAGTCATGGCTAAAGACAGCTAAGAGGCATCTATTATACATTTCTGCTAAGACAAGCTTATCCTCATTCTTCAGTGCTTTCTCCAAGCTAGTTTTAAAATAACTGAGGAATTCTCCCTGCAGATTTTAGGCCACACATTGATGGATCTTCTTCTCTTGACTTAGCAATGTAGTCCTGCTATTCCAAGCTGCCCATACTCCAACTCTACCCTATTTTTTTTGAAACTGATGTCCATCAGAAACATTCCTGATTAACATTCTCTTGGACATGCTGAGGATGATTATATATGAGGGTCACACCAGAGGTTGAAATGGTGTCAGGTTTGTATCTGTTCTGGAGAGGACAGTTGTGTCTCAGGGCATTTTTTTGCATCATGCAAACTTAACATTTCTTCAAAATTTCCAACCATGGAAGAAAGAAAGTTTTTTCCAGCTAAAAACATGAAAACTCTCCATGAAATGCCAGATTGTGTGATACAAAGCGCTGATGGCCCTCTGGCCACAGCTGCTTCTGTTTAGTCATAGTGTGAGCAGAGACACTCAAATAACACATTTGCCCTGGAACAGCCCTCGCCGTAACTTGCGTTACTGCAGCTGGACTCACATCAAAACCTAATGCACTGTATGGAAAGCAATTACCCACTGCAAAAGGATGGAATGAAAAGCAGTCTCTGATATCCCCTTTCTTAATGGTGCTCAACCAGATCCAGCAACTCAACAAAATATTTGAGATGTTTTTTTCTCTCTCCCCCTTCTTGTTCTCTTTTTTTCATCCTTTTTTCCTCTGTTGTTCAAGCTGCATCCAAGATACAACCAGAGACACTGAGCTAAGACAGACTTTATCACTGCTTTATAGGCTCGATCAGGTTCATGGTTGACCTGTCAGGACTTTTGCTGCTGCTTATCAAACTGTGAAGATCCTAGTTAGAGACCACGTTGCACTAATTTACAGGATATCTGTAGACATTGTAAGTAAGACCAAGCATGAGATACAGGGAGGATTCAGTTCAGCTCTTGCACAGACTTTGGGGCCTTGCTGGTGGCCAGATATAACCTAGACACACAGTTTTGAAATCGGAAAGGGATGAGTGGTAGAGCAAGGAGGGCAGAACCTACAGCAGAAAACTTCATGGCATGGAGTATATTAAAAAAGGTGAGTAAATTAAACGTTAGAGATCCTGTTTTGCAAAACAGGTGCTTGTTTTTCCTCCAGCAAAACACATGCGTGAGAAAACAAATCCCTGGGGACCAGAAGAGAGCCTTGTGATGCAAAGCAGGGAGTTTGTCGAAACACCTTCCCATTTGGGAGTGTGTCTAATGGGGTACCTCGTTTGGAGATGCAGCCCATCAAGTTTAAGTGAAATTACATCATTCATTTTCTGCTACAAGAGGCAAAACAAGATTTCCCAGCAATGTGGAGAGTGTTTTTATCAATATTATTATTATTATTTAGATTTTTTTCTAGCTGTTTAAATTTATATAAAAGTATAGTATCGTTTGGTCATCTGGTCTTTTATAAGCAATTTCTTTTTTCCTTTTTTCACGCTTACCTTAGTTTGACTTCACTCCAGTGTATTGGCAAGAACCCCATTTGAAAGAAAAAAGTCTCCATTAGTAGTTTGGTGTCTTAGGCTCTTCTTTTGCCACCTTTGATACTCTTTCCTTCCCTCCTAGCAGTCTGGAGGGCCCCTTGCCCACATCAAAACCCTGTACTGGGTGATACATGATCTAAACTAAGTCCCTGCCTCAAAGAGTTTGCTCCCTGCCCACACAAGACAAGACTGTGTGAGTGGGCACTGATGAAGAAAGAACACAAGGAAATAGTTCTGCACACAGAAAGACATTCAGATCTCCCTCTCCTTCCTGTACGTTGCTGCTTTCCATCAACATGCGCCATGAAAGTGCACAAAGCTCCCTCATCCAGTGGCATCTGCTGGTTTCCTGGGGATGTATTAAGTTTAATGCAGTCGTCTCCAAAGGGCAATGCTGGTAGCACATCAACAGTGGGTTCTTCAGAATATGTAGCATCAATCCCAAGTGTTAACCTGAGGGCAGAGTGGATGATTTACTCCTTATCAACCAAGATGTGGTGCAAATATGAGGTAGAACTGTAATTTCGGAGCTGGACTGACCCTGGAGGCTGTGACCATCAGGGTCAACATTAGGGGTACGAGAAGTGACTAGATGACAGCTAGAGCAAGGCAAGAACCAGGAAAGCTCAGCAATATCTGGGAATAAGGCATGGAGCGAGGGAACGGGGCTGCATTTCAGAAGCTGCATCCGAGCAGCTCCGCGGCAGCGAGCGTGCAAGGAGCTGGGGGAGGTTAAAAGGGGAGCGTGCCAGGAAAGCAGAAGGAGCTAGCGAGAAGAGCAATGAACAAGCACGTTAATTACAAGAGCAGCAAGGAAAATATGACAGGGAAAGGAGTCCAGGGGAAGCCGGAGGGGCCCCGTTAGGCTGCTGCTGGGCTGGGTGCAAATGATTTCAGCAGAGGCAGCTCGCAGCTGTACAGAGCAGGTGCAAGGGCAGACGGCCGCTGCCCCGGACCTGGGGAGAGAGCTGTAGGCAGGAAGGAAACCGGTTTTCCCAAGCTCCCAACAACAGCACGCGAAAGAGGGAGAAGGGGAGAGAGGAGCATTCAGACAGAGGAGAAACAGTCCTGTCACTCTGCACTTCAAGAGCGTGATGGGCAGATGAAAGACGAATCGACTTCAGCCAGCCCTGTCAGATGTTTCTGAGCTGTGGGACTTATCAGCTGTCAGAGCAGAAAAGAACAAACTAAACAAAAAGCTTTCACAATCCTCATTCCCAAATCCGTGCGTCATAGTGTGCCAGGAAAAATGATTTCTGGCTTTTTTTTCCCCCTTTTCTCTGCTACTACTAAATACTTTTCCCTTTCTCTCACTGGACAGCTGGAGGGAATCCAGAGGGCTGCTGTTCTCGTGGCTGCTCACTGAGTGCAACGGGGGGAACTTTGCAAATGGGTTTCCAAGTAGCCCAATACGACGGTGGCAAGAGACAGCCCATGTGTGGGGAACAGGAGAGTTTCTCTTGACTGGAATGGCAGGAGCAACCTTCACCTTCCTGTCTTCTTTCTTCCATCATCCATCTCAAAAGCCTCCGTCCCCCTTCCTTTCTATCTCCCGTCACAGGCCAGAGCGTTCGGATGGGCACCGCTACACAAAGCCCCGCTGTCTCCACACAGCAGTGTCCCTGGTGGATTCAGTTGATGGCTTGTTCTAATTAATCCCTTCAAGTTGGAGTCTGGAGGTAATTGCCAGTCCAGATACTGTTGACTAACTCAAGTGAATACCCAGAACTGGGCCAGAACACAAGGATGTAAGAGCAGCTCCTCTGTGCCAGGCCAACATAGCACTAATGCTCCAGAGTCAATGACCACAGGATTCACAGGACTCCTGAGGTCATTTGTGAATTGAATTATGATGATCCAGAATTATGATGATGATTATGGTTAAGGATGGGCACTCTGCCTTTCTGTTGGTTCCCCACCACAGTTCCCCACCTTCCTTATCCAAGGGATTGCTCTGGGTAGATGGCAGAGGAACATTTGGTCCTGCTGGTTGAAAACACCACCTCCTGCTTTGCACAAACCCCTGTTTATAATGGTTGGTGTCACAGACCTTCTGCAGCTGGTGGCAGTGTGATAGTTAATAACCCAGTGGTCTGTTTGCAGCAAGGACCAGCGCACACTGCTCCTGGAGGACACATCAGCAACCCAGAAAGGGTTCTAGCATAGCTGAGTTATGATGAGTTTCCTTCTTCTCCAACCCACCGACCTAGTAGCACTGATAACCCTCCTGGAAGTTTTCAAAGTCAATTTTATAACCTTTTAATCTATTATTTTTGTCAGGCTGGATGATCTCCTCCAAAATGATCTCTCCATTCAAACACAGAGGGAGTCTCTGTCTTCTGAACCTCTTGTGATAACATCAAACTAAAAATGTTTCCTTCTTTTGATGTAATTTCAAGGGGTGTCTTGGTTCTTATCTAGAATATCACTCTTGTAGTGTCCAAGGCCATAACAGGAGGAGCTGGCTGTAAAATAAAGAACAAGATTAAAAGCTTAAGCTAAAGGTGAGCCTGGCTTGAAGGAAGCAACAAAAACTTGCATTCTTTAGCCACATGGGACACAGTGCTTATGCTCCTGTGCAAGTTATCAGGATTTAGGTGTTTCTGTACATTCCCTAAGCTGTTATATTGGTTTATATGCAGACTTAGCTTGAAGCAAATGCAAGGAAGTGTGGCAAAGTACAATATGCTACAGAAGGGTTTATGCTAAACTTCATTATTTTGTGCTTGCTTCAAACTGATAAGAAGCCCCTTAGTGCTTACTCTGGCTCAGCTAATACCTATTAACTTGCTGTGCTCTTCGTCATTTGATTGTGCATTTAGTCCCTGAAACAACGACCATCGCACTCACCCTGTGCACTTGGATGGTATTTTTCTTTCCCTTGTTTTCCTCTGCACTTTGGCTGTGTCTTCACATCCTGTCCCTGGTTTGTTTCTATCAAATCTTTAAACAGCTGCTGGGTTCTGCTCCAGAGGTGGCCGGGTGCCAGCAGAGGGGAATGTGACTCCTGACATATGGGTGAGCTAGTGCCGTGCAGCAGGAGCTGTGAAACTAGGAGATGCGACACATCCAGAATCAGCTTGTCAGCACTGTGCCGCTCCAGGAGAGCTCCTAGCTTGGACATCCATTTTATTATTCTCACATGATTGCGCTTTGCTTTTAGCAACAGTTCCTTTCCCAGCCCTTACCCAAGTCGCCCTCTCCAAACCTCTCAGCAGTTGCCATACGTCGAATAAGCCTGGCATTCGAAATTGCAAGCTGGAAATGGCCTTCACTCATCGAGTGCAAGCAGCACCGCGGAGCATGATCCTGGTGTCGAGTATCCAAGCAGCTGGGCTGCTCTTTGCTTTCCCCATGCTGCGTTAGAGAGGGTCATGCTGCATTCGCCACGCTGGGTTGGGTCCCCATTTTCAAAATACTTTCTGGGCTTCTCAGGAATGTCCCTCTGGCTCCTTCCCTCATTGGCAGACGCTTTTCCATATCCCCCTCCTTTCCCTCTTGTGCTCAGCTGGTGTCGGTGCCCTCAGCAAAGACAGCCCTGTTCCCTGTGTCCAGAAGACTCCAGTGTGCCTTGGGCATCCTCCTCCTCCGCATTTTCTCAGGGAAGGACAGCTGCAGTAAAGAATATTAACTGTGACTTCTCAGAGCACAGTGCCCTCTTTGCAAGCCTCAACCAGCGCTGGTACCGTGCGCTTGCCATCCTGTTCACAAGGTGTGCACATCAACGCTATCAGCATGAAGCAACAACCCAGGATGTTGGCCAAGGATTAGCTGTTCCAAAAGCCAAGAGCATAGCGCAGGACAAATGGCACTTTATTTTACAATTGGCTTTCTTCTTCCCGCTGACAGCAGGAACATGAGTTTGTAGAACTCTAGTTTTTCCAGCGGAGCAACCTGTGCCCTGGTCCCTCTCTTTTAGCCAATATCATGGATTTACTTCCTTTGCAGCAAAGCTCCTTTCAACATCTGCCTTCAGGGACTCTCTGCTCAATCCTTTCCCCACACAACTATCCTCACCCTCACCCAGAGTCCATCACTTAAGCCTCAGAAAGACCCATCTTTCCTCCCCAAGAGCTGCATAGCCACTTCCAAGCACAAACATCCCTTCTGTACTGAAAAACTAGCCTTTAATCAGGCCCAAAGTGTGATGGTATCGTAGCTGCTGGCCAATAATAAAGCTCAAAGCTGCAGTGGGTTGAGGTTTGGGGCCATCAGTGGTTACTCTATGGTGACCGTACATCAGTTCCCTGCTTGTTGCAGAGGATTATGCCCTTTCACTGAGCTCCTCTTCAAATGAGCCATCTCCTAATCCTAGATCACGGGTTAGAGCAGGAACAGGAGATTTTGCTTAGCCAAAACCACTCCTTGGGAAACATCTTCAAGCTTCTCACCTGATGAAACAGTGTGGCCTCTCCCTTTTCGTTATTCAGGCTCATGTAATACCTCTAAAAACTCTGCTCTGTGCTTACTTCATTGCCCTCTGTGATTTTCCCCACAAGATGGGTGGTACAGACCTAAGCTCCAAAGATAATTCCTGTGCCAAGGCAGTTAGACACGGCTGTGTCTGAGGATGGAGTTTTTTCTCTCTGTTTCTCAGTGTTGTTGCCTGAATATTTCAATGATTGTGTGGAGATACGAATTATAATCCCTTTGTGAAATAGGACGGAGCTATCACTCACCTAGGGAAACCAAGGCACAGTAGAACCTATCCAAAATCCACACACAGCATCTGAAATAGTCTTAAAAAGCCTACCAGGAGGTCTAAGCTCAAGAACACAACAGAAACTTTCTGTTATCAAAGGTTTCTGGGCACTCAGATCACACAGGGGATTGACAGAGGGACCAATGACTTCATTTAAGTCTTTCATGTCCTGACTTGATGTCCCAAATATGTTAGACCTGGAAAGCGTTTTTCCATGTCCTGAACATCGTTATATTTGAATACACAAAGAGAACTACAGCATCGGGATGGTCAGAGATAAAAACTAAACTAAACTAAATTAAACTAACTAAACTAAACTAACTAAACTAAACAAATGAAATAAAATAAAATAAAATAAAATAAAATAAAATAAAATAAAATAAAATAAAATAAAATAAAATAAAATAAAATAAAACAAAACAAAATAAAATAAAATAAAATAAAATAAAATAAAATAAAATAAAATAAAATAAAATAAAATAAAATAAAAGCAGGTATGAAGATAGAAAATAAATAGAAAAACAGATTTATTTGGAAGGTCTTCTGGACTGTAAGACAAGAGGCAGGATTCAGCACAGTCAGAACAACAAAGGGAGTGAATGTGTTAATCCATCTTAGCATTGGTCACAAAGTGGTGTCAAAGATGATCATGGCACAAATATCGCACTTGCAGAAAGTGCAAGAAGCAGCTGAATCTACCAGTGTAGATACACTGCTGCTCCACGTTCTTTTCTTTCATCCTTTCATCCTCTTTTCCATGAGGAAAGCACTGACGCTCACCGCTAACTGTGTGCAAACCTTTGCCAGGGTGAACGGAGTGATGTACCTGTACTCGTGGTGCAGATTTTTTCTCAGCCATGGAGGAACACACTGTTTTAAAGCAAAGAATAGGAGGATTAACTGTGTGCACTTATGCCAGACCCTATCAGAAAACTACAAACTATCACTCAATGCTGTTCTTGTCTTGGAGCCAAATGGCAGCAAGCTCTTTGCTTGCCAATATATTCAGTCTTCCATTTACAGGACTGTTTTCTTGAGCCAGAAAAATCAAGCATGATAGTATGCAACCAAAGAGGTTTGTATTCTTTTTTTTTTTTATCTTATACTAAGCCAGCACAATAATATATTGCAGCATATACATTGTTTTTCCTGGCTTGATTTTACCTTGGCTTATCAAATGTGGACATCGTCACCTGCCAGGATGGAGAAGATGTTTTTGTGGGCTTATCAGCTAATTTATGTTATTATTTCCTAGATTCATGGGTTTTGGGACCGCTGCAATGAAGTATTCTAGCTTCCTGAGCACTACAGACTAGAAACAAAAAAGAGTGTAAATTGTCAACATCGTCACAAGTAACGAAAGAACATATCGCTACAACTGAAACAGGGTATTGCAGAGGTCTAAGAAGATGAATGGAGATGATTGTAATTTGGCTCTCATAATGTAAAGTTGAAAGAAGACATGTTCAGAACAGAGAAAAGGAGATATTTCATGTAATTCATCATTGAACTATGGAACTTGGCCACAGGACAGGGCAGAAGCCAAATGCTTGCATGGACTCAAAAACTAAATGGACAGAATAATGGAAAAAAAAATCCATCAAGGGCTCCTAACCACAAATATACCAGCTTTGAGACACTGGAGTCTGGAGACCTGACAAAAGTCATTCTTGAAGCCCCCACTGTTGGCCTCTGTCAAAGCTGGCACAGTTTGTACCAGATGGACTTTTGTTTGATGTGCCTCAGTCTTTCTAATGTGGAACCCTCTGTCCTTTCAGGGCCATCCTGAAGCTGACCCACAACTTTTTCTCCATGCCTGTATCCATGTGTCTTCCCAGTACAGCCTAAGGTCCTCCTTCACCAAACCTCAAACCCCACGTGCAGCAACAGCTTAGCTCCCTGCTTCCCTGGGAAGCAGCTGGATAGATGTAAGTTAGGCTGACTGGGTGCCCTTCGTTCTCCTGATCCTTGCCCAAACTACACTTCTGAGCCGGGTAGACAGAGCCCTGGGGAGCTGCGCTCCTCGTTTGAAGTGCAAACTCTTCCCATCAGTTGTGTTCTAGCCTTGGAAAATTACTTAACGTCCTTAAGTGTGAAACCAAGCGAGTCTCCCCCTGCATCCCTGCCAGGAAGTCCTCCAGAGAGGTGGAATTTGTTTTTCCGATTAGACTTCACGCAGCACGACCTTTGCCATGTCCAAGCCGGGTCGGGCTGATTAATGGGCTGTCGCTCCAGCACAACGAGGTCCAGAGGGGTGTGGGGTTGCTAGGATGTTCTCCTAACCGCTTCTGCAGGAGAATCACTTTGGAGCGCTCTGCACCATTAAGCAGAGAACCTGGGGGTCTTTAATTTATCAGGTGGGAAGTGAGGATAATTACTTTTCAAGCAGCCGATATACCCAAAGTGCACTTACAGCGGAAGCAAGGCAAGGAAGTTGGGGGATTCAGACAGTGTTTACATTCCAGTGAAACTGGATCTCGGAGCTGTACACCGAGCTCGGGAAGGGAGTGTCAGACTGGGATAGAAAGGAGGACAGGCTGTTATATAGAGTGACTGACAGATTAATCTAATAGTCTGGACTCTGAGGCTACACAGGTGTTCAGACCAATGGTCAGAGCAGCCAGATTTGCAGACAATAAATCCAAAACCTGCATGGGGCCATCGTGACTAATTTTGCTAGGGGCAATGTCAGGTGTGTGATAGGAGATGGATCCCCCCTGCAAGGACATCCAGGATCAAGTGAATATTGGAAGTATTTTGAAAGACGAATTTCTCTCTCCTTTACTACCTCTTTCTGGTTTTTGTATTATGCTTTATTGTCAGGATCTTTGGTCTTTACATAAACGTAAAGAGAATCAAACCACAAAGGGAGAAGACACTTTTCCTTCTGCTAGGCAGAGAGCTGGAATTGTTTCTTGTCACAACAGGACTGTAGTTACTGTTTGTTTAACTTTTATGGGAGGGATTGAGAGCATCTATGTCAAATGATGGTTTCATCAAAGAAAAAGAAAAAAAAAGAAAGAGAAAGAAAAAAAGAGAGAAAAATAAAGAGAAAAGAGAAAGAAAAAAGAGAAAGAGAAAAAAGAAAAAGAGAAAGAAAAAGAGAAAGAGAAAAAAGAAAGAGAAAGAAAGAAAGAAAGAAAAAGAGAAAGAGAAAGAGAAAAAGAAAGAGAAAGAGAAAGAGAAAGAAAAAGAAAAAGAAAAGAAGGAAAAGAAGAAAAGAAAAGAAAAATATATATATATATTTTTTACTTTAAGCTAGGATCTAGGACACTTTTGTGCTCGACCAGTGACTGTTCTCTGGAGCTGAGATGGGACAGCTATGCTGAGACGGAACAGCTACATCCACCATGTGATATCATTTAGGACAAACATAAATAGTAGAGGATAGTGGATTCTTCTCCCCTAAATAAGGCTCTTTGAGAGGAAGAGCTATCCTGTAGCATAGTGCCAAGATCCTTTGGTGCAGGCAGTAGGGAGGAAAGTAAAGCTTCAGAAGCACATTCACCCCCTTGGTCCTACCATCAAACACAATCAAAAAACACTCAATATTTTGAGACCTGGAGCATCTCTGTGTGTCTTTCTTCCTTGGACATAGGGGTATCACTGAGACCTTTCCTGAGGAATCTTGATACCCACAAATCCATGGGCCCTGATGGGTTGCACCCGAGAGTGCTGCGGGAGCTGGCGGACGTC
>JAWLRI010001089.1:5586239-5612768 GCA_034781795.1 Crypturellus tataupa
GGGGTTGGACTAGATGACCTCTAGAGGTCCCTTCCAACCTTAGGCATTCTATGATTCTATGATTCTATGATTCTTTCCCCTGTTCCAAGGCATCCTGCAGAAGCCATGGAAACATCATCTCTCTTCCAGTCTTATGGGGAAAACAACACATCAGTAATATCTTAATAATACTTAACAGATGCATTCACCCCTCCTGCCTCCATAAATACATTGGTGGCTAATCTCCTATCCGTCTTAAGAGCACAAACTAAAAGCATGGAAGAGAAAAAAAGTAAGCGCAGATGCAGAGCAATGGATAAGGCTGGGGTCTCAGAGGCTTCTTCGCACTGAAACTCCTCGTGAGTGAAATATATCTCACTTGGGGCAAGGGGTAAAGGGATGGTGATCTGTCAGCTGCTACACGGTGTCAGCACCAAGCAGGGCAAGGGAGAAACGGGCCCTGGGGAGACAGGCAGGGATCACTCAGCAGAGCAGGCAGTAATGCAAGCAGCAAAGGCGTTTACAGACCCCATCAATCCTCGTGTTTCTAGGCCTGGGCAGACCATCAGCTAGGATCAGGCAAGAATTTCCTCCCTTGCATCATCCAGCGCCGGTGCCAAGGTCCAGCTGAATTAGGATGCTGAGTAGTGTAGGGGGAAAGGGCTCCATCTTTTGAAATATCCAGCACTGGTGTGTCATGAAAACCAGTGTAAGAGGCTGTGCAGAGCCTTGACCTGATAATTCCCTGTCTTAAAACAGCAGAATAAGTGCAAATGGCTGTAGGAAATAGTACCTAAACACACCTCATGGGCTCTAATTGCAACATCCCACCATCCTGGGAGGAAAGATGGGGGTTGCTATCATTATTCCTGCTCCTAGAGCGTCAGCAGAGTAAATTACTGTAAGCACAGTGTAGTTTCCGTAAGGAATTCTCACCACACATGAGCATGGAGAATTCAATTTTCTGATGGGAATAGAAAGGGTAAAGCAAAGTTCTTTAAAGCTAATGAAATTTTCCTCACTATCATCAGGGCTGCAAAAAAAATTGGCTCTTCCTGTTGTTTTTTCCTATTTCCTCAAGCCAGTAATTATTTCCTTCACTTGCTTTAAGCTCTCCCACGTTACGCTAGCATTCTCTCAGGCCTCAAGGATCTCGCTCTATTTATCTGAGAGGAATTTCGACAAGGTCCATTTAAACTTGGGAAACTTCTCCGTAATGAAATTTATTTGAGTAAAAAGTGAATCCCTAGCACAGAACCACTGGACAGGCATCTTTCACTCACTCAGTCTTTCTTATTTAAGAACACTGTAATGAATTTGAATACTAAAGCCTCCAGTTTGAACTGAACTGAATTATGAAATTATTTTCTGCAATATTTCTGCATGAAGCCATCTGACCCTTAATGCAGCTCATGAATTGTCATTGTGCTACATAAACTTCTGAGGTTCAACACATAAATTGTTAGTTATCTCAATATTATCTCAGCCATTTCCAGATCCTCGCCAGCCTATGAAGGATGGCATAGGTGAGGCTGTAGTTTGTTAAAGAACCTCCCTTTGAATGGAACAACCACCTGGTCAAGGTCTAAAAGCTGTGGCATGGGCAAAGGGCATTTGTAATGACCATTAATAGAGCAAAACAGCCCTTGAGAAACCAAGATCTGTGTTAAAGAAGGTGCAAAATGCCCGTGGCCTAGTCAAGAGCTTGAGGAGAGCGGATGGATTGACTGCCACACAACAAGTGGGTTGAAACAGTTCCATTGCTGCAAACTTCTAGAAGAACCTGCTCGCAACACCCAATGTGGTACATATGTTTCAATAGCACCAAGTGACCTGACAGCTACACAAACAGAATTCCCTTTAGGGAACCGTCTTGTGACACTTGTCACAGATCCTCTTGATGCTCTAACACGAGGTCTAAGCGACGAAATGGGGATCTAACACCACCCACGCATACTGTCTAACCACCCAAAGAAACACGGGCAAAGAGAAACCCTTCCAAATCAATGTCAGCTACCACCAACCTGCCAGAAAGCAGCACATATCTGTAAATCCACTGTGGAAAGGAAAGCACATTGTTACTACACGTGAAAACACACTTCCATGAGGAGAGGGGACAGAAATGTCTAGTCCTCTCACTGTCTAGCCAGTGAGAGGAGAACTGTAAAGTGAGAAGTGAGAGGAACTGCAGAGCTTGTGCATCCTAAGAGCCCCCAGTCTTTCCAATGCCAGAGTTCAGTGTGGCTGCAGTCAACATTGCCAGTGAAAAATCTGTTCCTCATCAAGGGTGCAGGTTTAGAGCAGCCCGTGCTTTGCCTTTCTGTTGTGATGGATGTCAGCCACCAGCTACTCGCATCACGACAGCAGATCTAATTCTTTGGAAGACAGCAATGAGGTTAGCGGGGTCATTTCATTTGTGTGGGAGTTCTCCTGCACTCATCACTGGAAGAATGTGGATTTTTGAAATAGATTGTATCTTTTATTCTCCTGCTGTTCCTGGAATAAGGGCTGTTCTGACCAAGGGGGTAGAATTTCACAGTCCCACTCTGAAGCACTTAGTCTCCAGTTCCACCTGTTAGACTGCAAAACGCTGAGATGAAAATTCAATTTCTTTCCCTGATTATGTACAGCCGGTGGCACAGTAGGGCCTTACTGCTGATGAGAGCTTGTATGTATTTTGCCAGTAGAAAATACGGTAATATAATGCCAATATTTGCACATGGGAATGGTCTGGGTATTTTCAGGCTGGGGTGTTGCTCACAGATGTGGATCCTAAATAGAGTGTCTGTATGTGAGTGATGGTTTTAAGTTGCCAAATTTAATCAGTATATGATTAAATCAGTATATGACCAGAGCCAAATTATTAAACTTAGGTGTCTACTCTATGTTTATAAAATGTAAAAATATGCAGCCTAATGAGAAGAAAGAGAGGGTGTGGTCTCACAGACCTGTGAAACAAAAAATATGAGATAGGTAGAGAGATGCCACAGGGTAGATCTGTCCTATAGAGGAGCTGATTCATCTGAGATAGATGATGAAATGCTGCCACTGCAAATAAGTGAAATATGGGACATATCGATGGAACAGCCCAGGTTTTGGCCTTAGCACAATGCACCTCTAAAACTGAGTAGTTGATCAGAAAAGGTGAAAGGCAGAGTTCACTGGAAAGGCCTATTCAAACCTCAAACTATTCATGTTTGAGGATGTTAAGTGACTCCTCTGACTTACCCAGTGATGCAGAGAGGGCACAAGGAAAGGCCATTTGTAGGCAACACTATGGAATGTGCAGGAGAACAGATGGAAGAGAACCCTCAGCCCAAACGTTTCCATCACCAACCAACCGACAAGCCCAAGCCTGCAAGCTCAGCCTAGGAAGGTGAGCAGTCCTTCCTTTCTAGAGGCTCCCCATCGTGATGGGGAAAGCCATTTCCTCTTCAAGCCTCTTTGCCTGGTCTGTGAGTTACATTGCTCTCCCGGGATATCCATCTGGAATTCATTTGGTCTGTTTCTCCAGCGTTGCATTTGGCTCATGGCGATTGCCGTCCTCCTGAATCAAATCAGGGGTCTATCTACCCCATCTGCCTGTCTCTGAGAACAGACAATGCCAGATGCTGGAGGTGAAGTTGCAGGAAGCCCCTGTGGTCAGGAGTTACAGGATATCCTACCGAGGGAGACATTTGCTTTCAAAAACCCTATTCCTGAGCATTAACGAATGGGCTGGAACGTGAGGTTTCTGCCTTCCTTAAAAATATGTGCCTGTGAGCAACTACAAGGAGTTGCTATTTATGGGTTACCCTCCCTCAGCTGAGCTGCTGTAAATAACCATATATGCCGATGGCTTGCTCCTGCGGAGAGAGAAAATGCATTAGCTTAAAACCCAGTGAACTCCTATTTCAACCCTGGCTCTTCCCGAAGAAATAAACTGCAATAAAACAAGAGTTTGGCTCATGTTTGATCAGCTCCATCTGAACACACCCCTGTTCCTGAATCAAGTATGCATGCAAGCAAGATCATACTGGAATTGCAGAGCAAGTGAAACTCAGAGACTTGACTGTGTTAGGTACAGCACTATCCCAACAGGACATAAATCTTTGAGAGCAGGAGGACGAAAGGACAGGTAAAAAAGAGAGGAAAAACAAGGTGCAGCTCCCATTTTCTGTAAAGGACCCAGACAGAAAATGTAAGCTTGAAGTCTTGACGTGATGTGCTTAGCTTTGTATTTTTGTTTTACAGAGTGAAAAAAAAAAAAATAATAAAGGTCTGCATTCCACAGCAGCAAGTCAGGGCAAAGATGAGACTGAAACTGTGTCTGCAGGAGAAACTGCAGAGATGCAGGGCTTAGCAGGAGCGAAAAGGAGCCAGCACTGTGGGGGTGTGAGCTGTACCTTTAAGGCTGACAACTGGGAAAATAAAAATAATCTTCTGATAAAGGCCTAGTCTGTGAAGAAATGGGGGGGTACATAAAACCTCTTGTTTGCAATGATTAATTCCTTACTCTGCAAAAGAGCTGGTTGAAAATATCATGTTGGAAACAGACAGAAATTGCACCTCTTGCAACTCTGTAGGTTTTATTATAGAATGATGTCAAAGATGATAGAACAGTCACCACAGTATTTCGCTCTTCATGTCTACTCTTGAAATTTTTGCATCAGAAGC
Organism: Crypturellus tataupa; assembly: GCA_034781795.1. Classification (NCBI taxonomy): domain Eukaryota; kingdom Metazoa; phylum Chordata; class Aves; order Tinamiformes; family Tinamidae; genus Crypturellus; species Crypturellus tataupa. The sequence goes on from JAWLRI010001089.1 coordinate 5,590,875, forward strand.
GAGAGGCATGATCAGGGTTTCAGAGAGAAGCTAGAAAGATGAGAGGTCTGATACAGCACTGCTGGGTCAAATCATGGTTGTCTATCTGGGGCCAGTTCTGATGAGGTAAAACCAAAGAGCATGAGTCTGTGGACGTTGGAATCTCAGTAAATGCCCTGTGCACTGCTGCACAGAGTCAGTTTAGTTTAGCCAGCAGGTACTGAATAGCTAGTAAGGTCATTTGGCAGCTCGGATGACTGATGCATCCTGGTTTCCTATGGCTTTGTGCCTCGTGACTCATCACCCATCCCCATCAGCTGATGCTTGAAAAGAATGAGCCTATGCCCTGGCTCTCCTCTGACATAGGCACTGAGAGAGCTTCCCTCCTCCAGCCAGCTGCTGTTCTCGTAATGTGGTCCAGGGAGATGATCCTATTGTCTTATTGCTCTAGGAACCAGGCTGAGAAACATGCTGGTTCCAAAATGAGCCCTTTAAGTAGTCACTGACTCCTTGGTTGCATCTGGAACAGGGTTGACCCTACCAACCTTCACCAGACAAACTCCCTGTCCTACTCTTGGACACCCCTGGTCTTGGCACTTTTCCAGATTTGTTGTTGTTGTGAAGTTTTGGTGTGTTCATGCTCACCTTAGGCAAAAAATAAATAAAGAAATAGAAGACTGGACTGGACACCAAGCAACATAGTGTAATTTTGAAGTTAGTCTTGCTTTGATTAGCAGTTTAGATTAGAGAGCCCCTGAGGTCCTTTTCACCTTAAGCTATTCCATGACTAAAACCAAAATACAGAGAATGAAAACAGCTATGCAATGGGAAGAGAAATAGTGTAGAAAATCAGGCTTGGTTGCACTGAGGGAGAAAGAAGGAAAAGTTCATCCCTCTTCCCCTCAAAGGGGAGCAGTATGGAGATGTGCCATGAGGTTCCTGCCGTCTGGATGCAATCAGGCAGTGATACGCTAAGCCTGTGCAGCAACGAGCTGGTTTGACTGCTGAAAGACAGCTGCCTCCAGCGAAGGTGGAAAAGTCAGGCTGTGTTTGTTGGTTTTCTTTAATCCTTCCCAAACGTGTGCCAATCAACACAAAAGGGCTTCTCTCAGCAGAAAGAAAGAGAGAGAGAAAGAGAGAGAAAAAGAGAGAGAAAAAGAGAGAGAGAGAAAGAAAGAAAGAGGGAAAGAGAAAAAGAGGAGAGAAAGAGAGGAAGAAAGAGGGAAGAAAGAGAGAAAGAGAGAAAGAAAGAAAGAAAGAGAGAGAGAAAGAGAGGAAGAGAGGAAGAGAGAGAGAGAGAAAGAGAGAAAGAAGAAAAGAAAGAAAGAAAGAAAGAAAGAAAGAAAGAAAGAAAGAAAGAAAGAAAGAAAGAAAGAAAGAAAGAAAGAAAGAAATGAAAACTGAGAAATGAAAACTGAGAAATGAAAAATGAAATAAGCCCCCATTCAGAGGAGCACACCACCCTGTCATCCTAATATTTGAAGCTCCTGAGGGCTGCCTTGTATTTCATCTCTCCCTTTGCCTTTCAGATCCTGCTTTCTCTTCCTTCTTCCATCCCATTACAGCACCTCAGCCATAAAGCACATCTTGTCATCTCTCTCCCTCTTGCCCACCACATGATCCTCTCTCCAGCAAGAAGTCTCTCCTGCTGTAATTAAAGCTGACAGCAAGCAGGGACAAAGGGTTTTTTCAGCAGAAATACATACACCTCACAGATTCCTACATGCTTCTTGCTGTTGGCCATAATAAACTCTCCTGGCAGTCGTCAGCAGAATTAATGCATGTTTGAGTCCCCAGCTGGGGGGGCTGATGGCAGCAGCAGATAACACAAGAATGACTATTGTATTTCCAAAACAGCACAGGGAGAGAAGTCTTTCCATGTGACACCACATTGGAAGAAATCACATGGATTTTTGCTAATGTGGAGCCTCAGGGGATTATTGTTTGAAGTAGAGAGGCAATGGCTTTCTACAATTCTCCATCCGAGTCTCTTAAAATCATCCACAAGATGGATCTGGAGAAATCTGGGCAGGTTTCGGGGCATTCAGGAAGGAGGTATTTCCAGGATGGGACCTAAGAAGTACCATCTTTGAGACCAAATCATTGCAAGATGCTACAGCAAAGTGGGAACTAAGCAGAAATCAAGACTGTTAATCTTGTCTGTTCATGGCCAAGATGACTGTGAGGCTGGATGCGTATTCCTCTTTCTTCCCTTTCTCCTTATAGATCTGAGGAGGAACTGAGCTACCACAACCACCTTCCTGAGAGAGCCCACAGCCCTGTTTTACAACAACCCTCTCTTCCCTGCTAGAGATCACGAGTGAGAAACAGTGATTATCTACACATAGTCCCAGTCTTATAGCCAAGAGATTAACCCACAGGATCAGAAATTATTTCTACAGCCAAACAAACAGGATTTCTCTGCAAAGAGCAGCAAGAATCAGGCAAAGGCAGGAGAAGTCTTTCCCATACACTTTCCCACAATGCTCAGGACATTCAGGAGCTCTGTTTTGATTTCCTGTGCAAAGAGTAAAACTCAGTCCCACGAATACTGTTAGAATATTGTTAGTCCCAGGATTTAAGCAACTTTTGCTAGGTCTGTCTTCAAGGCTGACTTTCACCCTGCTAAAGTGGAGCTCACACAGATCCGTGTTCCTGCTCACACAGTCCCATTTTCTGCCCTTCCCCTTTTGTTCAAACAGCTGTAAAAGGAGGACTGTTTCTTCATGAGTTATTTGAAACTTTGATTATTTGATTTTTAATTTCACAGGAGGACGGAGCGGGTGGAGATTAAACATTGTCTATAGCAAACTAGCAGTATTTCACTATGTCTGTGGTGAGAATGTTTCCAAAACCTTCATAATCTACTCATGAAAGAACACACTGACCATGAACTTATTTCTTGCAAACTCATTTGCTAGTTTTGACCCTAGTCCTTCCTCCTGGTTTAGCATATTGGCTGACATCTGGCTGTTGGGATTAATCTCTCTCTGTATATATCTGGAAAGGAAAATAAGGTTTGCTTTATGGAGAATTAAGAAGTTTGCAGAGCACCTAGAAGATAATTAGTGAGTCTTTTCTATATGCACAGCTGTGTCACTGAATTCAAGATAAACCACGTGAGAACTTGAACCCCAAAAGATTAGGCAGCATAAAGCAATCTTCCTGTCAGAATCATTTTCCCATCTCTATATTTTACTGGTTTGGCTGGGAGAGAAGGGGAGAGAATGTGACTCCAGCCATGGAGTGATATGAAGATATGAACCTAAGAATCCCCCCTCCTCTCTTGAGTTGCTCAATCAGGACCACACAGTGTCCTTCTCTTGCTGACAGTTCCTCGGCAGCTGAGTTCCAGTTTATTTCTATAGAATTTTACGACTGCATATATCATCCCGGGACAATTTACTGTCTAAGTATCATCAAGTTTATTCTCTTTGATCTGACAAATCCAGCCCCTTTTTTTCTTTTCTTTTCAACAAGCTTTGTGGTTAATCTTTTGCCCGCTGCAATGTTGTTGCTCTGCAACCATAGCAGGTCAGGGAGCTCAGCTGCTGACTCTGCAAATATTGTTGTTAATCATGATTTGATTGCTTTTCATCTGGAACAACAGCCAAGCAACCATGAACAGGAGCCCTGTTCCATCCTGAGTTACCTAAGTTTGGATAGCTGCTGGATTAAAAAAAAAAAAGAAAATCCACAAAGAGAACTGAAATGTTGTCATTTTATCCACATCAGCATACAACCAGGGAGCTTAAATTCAGCTTTTCAAGACCCATTTCACTCCTAATCATTTGTGCATCAGAGGCATCCTACAGAATTTGGCAAGACAAGGAGTGCAAGATTCTCGGTCCGATCCCATTCGATGGACCAAGGGTCCATTTTTCTCTCAGTAGGCCCCAATCCAGTAAAGCCCTTAAGCACGTGCAAAAACCCCCTTGACTTCAGTGGAATTTCTCACTGGCTTAACGCTAAGCATCTGGTTGTGTTCATACCCCGTCTTCAGCTTCTCCAACGACTGCGCAATGTGCCCAGGACCTGGTAAGCAGCTGACACATTCCGCCCGGCAGCAGTTCTCCACTATATGCAAAGAGATTTCTTTTTCAAGAGGGTGGGAGGCCCTTCATCAAGATCAATGTCTTCTTGTTAAATGTCCTGTTATTTATTTCATATCTTTGCGCTCAACCCTCAGCAAGAGATTTGTGGCATGGGGGAAGGAAGAAGGGAAAAACCACGGGGTAGTTTGCTACCCTTAGGGGGAAAAGAGCATATGGACCTGAATAAAACAGACCAAAGTAGGCCCACTACTCTCAAGGTCATAAAGGTTAGAACAAGAGGAAAAGAGAAAGACACTTAACACCATGAGGAAAAGTTATGGGAGAGCTGGGAACAGGCTGGAAGCTGCCCTTAGGATACGTACTCAACAGGTGAGGAAATGCACTCAGCAGATGACAAACCCATAGCCAACATTTCATCTCCTGTCTTATTTTTAATGAGAACCACCATGTTTTCTCCAGCTTCATTTTTTTTCATCCCTTTTCCTTAAGGTCATCTTGAACGCCAGAAGTTTAAGGAGATATTTTCTTATCCTCCTCTCCCATCCCATGGCTGTGGTGGATGTAGGTGTGGAAGACCCAAAACACATAGTTTAGAGGCCAGCTAGGGAGATCCCTGAGGAAGTTTTGCATGGAAATTGCAGCTGTGATGGATCAGCTAGGTTGGAATTCGGAACTGGCTACAGAGAAAGGGACTAAAAAGTCCTTCTAGGAATATCTTATTTTTTAAAAAAGTCAGTCCTTTCATAAGCCATACTGCTGCCCTTTATCTCACATTTCCAGTTCCATCACCAATAGTGACATACTAAGAAAGGTCTTTATCAAACAAAATCAACAGGATTTGTTCAAATGTTTCCTATGGGAGAGTGTTGAACATAGCCAACTTCTATTACACTCCCACCTGTCCTTGTGCCACAGGATTTAATAAAATAAACTACCTTTGTGTTACCTTTCTTTGTTGACCTCAATGGATTTTACTGCTACAGTTCTGCTGTCCCGGCCACCTGCATACTTTGGCAGAAGGGAAATAACTTGAAAAATTTTGACTTCTGCCCCTCCATTTCCCTAGGGAATTTGGAGTTACACAGGATCTTTAATTTTAGAAAGCTACACGGGTAAAATTGATGACTGAGAAGCAAGTGGCTCAACAGATGAAGTCTCAGCCAGAAGCATGAGGAACACTGAACTCTTCCCCTTGCTAGAAAGGCCACAGAGACTGAAGACATGGGCTAGCAAATACGTTTGCAAAGCCTTTCTACTACATCCTTTGCAGCATGTAGGCTTCAACTGCTTTGTGTTGCATGGGAAGTCACCATTCCTCAATGCTTCAAAGTGTTTCTGGTTTCCCACTGCCCAGTTATTCCAGAAGTTATTTTGATTTGTTAAGAATCAGCTGTCATTGGTCAGAATTAGCAAGGTAGGAACATGAATTTTGTGGAAGATTCTACTTTGCTTTTATGCTTCTACAGTCCAGAGGAGCATGTCTCCTGGTGGAAAAGAACTGAAGTAGGATAGGAAGTATCCCTTCTCCTATCCCGTAAATTAGAGCTCTTCTTGCACATCTTGGAGCTCTAGCAAAAGGGATTAAATTGTGAGGAAAGGAGATAGTGAAATACTACAATTGAAACACTGATATGGGAAGTGCAGCAAGGGCAATTTGTAGGATTCATTTAATTACACAGGCCTTCACAAGACTAAAGTCAAGGCTAGGAAATCATGTTTACCAAAAACCCTGATCCTGGCCAGGACCAGATCATAAATATGTTGTTCTGATGGTTCTTCCACCATAATTCCAATGCCCAAAATAGAGAGGACACAGCCTGCATTGGTCCACGTGATGTCATTCTCCTGCATCAAACTGTTTCTGTTGACTCCCTCCTTTCCAGATGAGCAGAGGAATGCAACAAATCTGATTGTCATGATACTCTTGACTAAATATCCAAAGAATCTTATTCATCTAGATCTTATTTATCTATACATATTCTCAAAAAATGCCACAAGTTTTTTTTCCCAAGTCTCTGCACCAGCATTCAGAGGCAGACACTTGCTGTTAGAAGGCACACTAAATAGTGCCAAGTAACTGCAGGGGTAGATACACATGGAAATTTGTATTTCAGATCTATATTGGGGCCTTAAATTAAGACTTTCCAGCTGAAGACTCCAGTGTATAAAATCTGGCAATAGAAAGGAGGTGTTTTGCCCCGTGTAGGCTCCTGGCTACAACTCACATGATGGACTGAAAGCTGCTGAGGAAAGGTACGTGCGACTGTTCCTACCCTAAATGTGTCTGGTTTGGCAAGCACATAACTTCTTTATGCAATATAAAAGAATATAGAAGAATATTTTACCACAGTGTCTGCACAGGGGTGGAAATGTGTAGAAACAAAATAAATCCAAATGGAAATTGCCAGCTTGTCACAGCTCACAGGGAAATATTTGGAGTGGAAAAAAATGGTTCTGTTGGTTGTTCAATTCCTTGGGTTGTTTGGATGTTTCCTTGTTTGATAAGACCAGCATGAGGGTATATAGTTTGGGCCAGAGGCAGCTAAATCAGAGGGTTGACCTTCATATGAATCCCCCTCAGGAAAGAATATTTTCATGTGTCCTACTTAAAGAATGGATTAAGCAGGAGTAGCATAGTGTGCCTATGGCACTTGGTAGTTGTAAAAGATCTAAGACAAACATCCTTAGGCTTAATGACTGACCTCAGATTTGTCTCCCAAGAGGGAAACAATACTGGTCCTATTTGCTAAAACATTCCAAACTAAACTAATGATATAGCTATGATCATTAATGATTCATCATTCCGGTGGACAGAGAGAGCGGATGAGAAGATAAATAGCTTTATTACATCTCTACTTTGATATCTGTAGTTTCATAGATGTGGTTCTCATTTTGAGTGTTCTTCAAAGTAAATAATAATGCATTTTGAAATCATGTAGAAAAATGGGTAAATGTTCCGTGACCACAGGTCTTCAGGGGATGGCAGAAAGCAGCTCGCTTTCAAATGCTAGCTGCAAATAATATAAGTTCAGATGATGAACAAGAGATTTACATGGTGACTGAGGCCTTTCCTCTTAGCAAATGTTCATGAGCAAAATTTCAGTATTCTCAACAGTGTTCCGTATGGGAGATAATTTGTGGATTTCTTAATAAGCAAAGGCTGTTCCACAAATTATGAGTATTTCCATCTAGTTTAGTCTTCTGATAGTTTTAAACAATTTTGCTCACCTAAAAGCCTCGAGAATTATGTAAGTCTAGATTGTAATACAAAAATAAAACAGATGGGAAGTTAGTTTTGCATCTATTCCCTCTAACCCAAACATCCACTTTGAAAGGGAGAATTTGACCCTCTGGAGGCACCAGCCCTTCGCCTTTGACTATGGAGCGAGCCTAGGGAATGAGACAAGACTACATTTGTTTGAAGCTTAGGATAAAGCGTTGTGAAGCAGATTACACCTGTAATTTTATCCTGTGTTGAATGTGGATTTGTACTGGAAGTTTTATTATTATTATTTTGTGGATATCATCAAAACATGATTGCCCCCAACCTGTTCTAGACATTTGTAGAATAACTTCCAAGAAAGGCTGAGCTCAGCCCCTCACCATATCAGCCTCTTCATTCACCGTTGTCCTCTCTTCCAGCACAATTGTATTTCAGGGGTGTGTAGGTCCACTTCTATGCTTAGAAATATAAGTAGCCATAGGGTTACTATCATATTAAGCCAAGTCAACATTGAGATCCAAAAGGCAATATTTGGATTGGTCTGGTCTCCGCTGTGGCAATTATTGTATAGATTCACACCATGGATAGGGGAAAATCCTCTTTATCTTTGCTGAATGATTACTCAGAAGGCATGAGGAATGGAAAATGTATTCCAAATATTAACACCAAAGCAAGAAGAGTAAAATTCTGGAGCAGATGGCCTGGAAAGTTTGTGAAATCTCCTTCACTAGAGGATTTTAAGAGCAGTCCAGGCAAAGGTTGCCTTTAGTTGAGTTGTTACTGTCCTGGGGAAATTCAAACACATTAAACTACCTGTCATGATGCTTCTTATCTTAGTTTTCTGTGGCTCTTAAAAATCTCCATTCTGAAGCAGTGTAGGTGCACTTGCACACAAGAGCTGCCCTGCTGCCACCCTGTGCCAAGATGTTTCCCAGGCGAGAGGCACAACTAAGGGAATTTTTCCCTGACAGATTGCTTTTTCTGAATGGAAAGCTGCCTCTTTCTCTGGTGACCAAAACACAGGCGTTATCATAGGGGAAGCAGTAAAATCCAGCACAGATAGGGCTTTTGGCTACCTCAGCACTCACTTTGAACTTGCAGAACCGTATGATGTGCTGGGGCAGGAGCTTTGCAGATCGGTCCCTGTGGGCAGGTCCCTTTGTTCTCCCTTCCCTTGAGGAGACAAAAGGGACCAAGGGACACCAGGCCCTGCTCTTGCCTGGGGAAGAGAAAGCAGCTCTGCAAAACAAGCAACAGGGTGAGTGTTGCCTTCGCTTCCAGCAGACCCTCCATTCAGAGAGAGCAGCCCAAGGTGTCTCCAAGCACCCTTTCTGCCCCAGGCCAGCCCAGGAGGGAGGCAACACCGTGTTTTTAGCTGCTGCTGGTGCTGACAGAGGTTCCTTTTGATGCAGGTTCCTCCTCAGACCTGCACAGCCCCTCAAAGTTCATCCTTCAACGCAAGCCTCCCCCAGGAAAGCAGGGCAGCGGGATGTTTGGGAATGGTCCCCCCCGCCGCCTCTGTGCTTCCTAGACAGGGATCACATAGCAGCAGCCTCACTTGTTTGCTTATATATAAAGGGAGGGGTGGAAGGGAGGAAAAGAAGGAAGAGATGGCACAGGAGATGAACAAACTTTTGCATTTTCAGGCAGATCAAGAGCACCCTCTACAGCTTATTCCTCAGAGCACAAGAGGCTGCAGCCCCATCTCGTTAGGAACAAGAGATGGAAAGAGGCAGAGAATAGACTGACCCTTTGGCTCACACGCATTCCCCAGCCCTGTCTCCAAGCCCTTTGCGATGTGCTCGGATCTGCTACACAGATGAGCTCAGCCTGCAAGGTCCGTGTTGGCCTGCGAGAGCCTCCCCACCTGGAAGATCCCGGGGTTCAAGGAAGGAGGGTCAGTCGGGTTCACTGCAATCCCGCTCTGGAGATGGGTTTGTGCCAGCCCCAACGGCCGGGGTCGGACTAAGGCTGCTCTGCATCTTCGCTTGCTGCAGTGTTTCCAACCATAAATATAGAGGAATCTACTGTCCTGTGCACAGGGCCTTTGGAGACAAAAAAAAAAAAAAAAAAAAAAAAAGGTTGATTTGGATGTCATGAGACTACACAAGAATGCAAAATGACATATTGTTTATTTGCTGGAATCTGTTGCGTTTTGTCACTGCCCCAGATTTTTCTTCCTTATTGCAGAAGTTAACAATCTGGTTTCTTTCAAGAGAAATGAAAGTGAAGAGCCCTGTCATATGAAGATCATATGAATCTCAAAGCTGCAGCTTAAAAAAAAAAATATATTAAAAAATCAACCAGGAATGAGAAACACAGTTATTAAAGAGTTTCCATCCCTTTCTATCTTCACTTAGGAGTATAGCTTTGTGTCCTTTACATATTACACTGAGATGATGTTCTGTTTAGAACGAACAAGCAAACAAAAGTCCTTCCTCCATCTCCTGACTCTCTCTGATCTTATGGACAGCAAGGAACTTCACTCCCTATAAGTTTGCAGAGCCTCTGCTGGGCTACCAAGATCCTTCATACATGGATATCCTGGCTGTGATGAACAAATTAATTAATTTTTCATGTGCACAGTTCAACCCTTCCTGTAGTTTTTCCTGCCAACAGGTGAGCATAGCTCAGTTAATAAGTTAAGTAGGGCAGAATATGGCCCATATGGTTTAAGAGTAACTTAAGAAAAAAAAATACATATATATATTAGAGAATGGGGACAGGAGGACAGAATTACAGCATTAATATTTGAATGAAAAGGCACTGAGGATATGGCCAATGACATTTAAAGTGTAAAGTAGGAGAAGAACTTGTCTTACAGTAAAATTCTTTACAAGGTAGGCCTCCAATAAGCTGATGTTCTGCCTTGATACCAAGTACATAATGTGGGATTAAAATCTACAGGAATCCAGAGACCCAAAACTGGCATGATTTTTCATTGAAATTACCTGGATTTTCTGGTTGAATTCCATGAATTAAATGATTTGGTGGTGAGAGAGGAAAGAGGAAAGGACATACCTGAGCAACTAACAGCTTTTAACTTTGAATAGAAAAGGTGCAGCTTTCCGTTTTTCAAGAAAAAAAAAAGGAAAAAAAAAAAAAAGGATTTTTTTTTCCAAAATGTGAAATGTGGCCCTTCTCTAGGAAAGACCCAAAGCCATTTTGCCAAGTCATACAACAACTATTGAGCCTCAGCTACCCATCACTAGGGCAGCAAAAAAAGCCGTGTCAGCAAATACCAGCACCATTTTGCCGTGGGTAACCTATGCACAAGTCCCATGAAATCCAATGAGCAATTTCTTGTGGTGTCCTGTATCATTTCACATGTATTTCCTAGGGGAATGCAGACTAAGGAAATGAAAACTAGGAAACCCATCTCGTGGCTTTTCAGAGCTAGTATTTGATCCAGATTTTCTCTGTCCTCTTATAATAGACATTTGCAAATGTTCTGATTATTTCAGGACTCTTCTTCTCCAGAAACACAAGGAAACAAGCTGAATTTTGTTGAGAGCTGAGGCCCAGTTGGCTTCTTCAGAGATCTGACCCATATTATAATAACTAGAAATGACAGAACTGCATGCAGGGACTCCAAATCTTCTAAATTCTGGAATCAGACCCAGCTTAAGAAGTTGGCTAGTCTCAGTTCTAAAACTATGAACATCCCTTGCTCCCTCCTAGATGAAAGCATAGGTTGACTCGAAAATGGACCAGATTCATTAGGTCTCATCGTGTTTTCCTCTCACCTATCAGTAAATCCAAACTGCTGGAGTCTGTCTTCTCTCCAGCTGCAGAACCTCTGGATCTCAGCCCGTGTGATCCCTTTTTCACCTCTCCTCTACATGCATTTTGCCAGACCCATTTGGTGACCGTGATGGAGGATGAGAGGAGGGAATGTTTTCAGTGCACAGCAAAGTCTCTGCACCCTCCTGGGGACAGGACCTTCACCACCTCCTCATCCCCATCCTCTGGGTGCTCCTGATGCCCTCCCACAGCAACCCCAAGAACTGCAGAGGCCAAGATACAAGGAATGGAGTACATGATCTGAAGGAAGTCTTCTCCTTGTTCTGGCAAGACAGTAGAGCTTCCAAGTGGACACAATGCTGATGAAATGCCAGAACTCCCAGTTTCTTTTTGAAGGCCAATGAGGAATTATGATATTCCAGATAGAGCTCTCTCTACCTCTTCATTCAAGGCAAAATACCCCTCAACCACGGGCCTTGAACATTTCATATTCATATTCTTCTTGGTCTCTGCCTTAAATTCCAAACTGGGGCTTATGAGTTGGTGATGCTCTACCCAGGAGTACAGGTCTATGGGTCTCACAGGTGGCTCCTAAGAGCCTGAATGTGGGGTCATGGACAGCAGCTACAAGTAACAGACTTATAGCAGAAGCTAAGTAGTGTCCGTATAAGCCTCAGCCACAATAAAATTGTAAGTGGGAGAGAAATAGGCCCTTTCCAAAGGCAAATCATGAGAATCCACATTTCAGCTGTGCCTAATTGTTGAGAATTGTTGCCTCTGTTTCCAAAAGGAAGGTGCAAATCGAGGCAGTAAATTATTTTCCCAAGAGTATTTTACATTACACAGTGTTTCAAAAGCCAGTATTTTAAGTTTGGACTCTAAGGCATAAGCTTCAAAAATGAGAGAGGGTTTCTGAGCAAGTGAACAAGTAGCTTTGGCAAACCAAAAAATGTTGCAGCTCCAAAAAGCAACACAACTTCTCTTACCCCCAGCCAACATTGCAATGCTTCAGTCCATCCAGATCTTGTCTGAGGTATCTAATGTAGGGCAAAACGGAGCATCTAGCATAGCTGAGCCACCGCTATAAGTGCATCTGTTCAATCACAAAGAGTAAGTCTCTGTATGTTTCCCACTTTATGCAATTCTGATAGCTTCCCTGCAATTATTTGAGCAATTAGACATGCATTTTGCACGCACAATTGCACATCTATACTGTCTGAGAATCTGGTTCCAGGCTAATGCTTGCCAACAGTGTTGGGCCATCAGCATTTGAGCAGCCTGCAATATGGACCATATTCTAATACATTTCTTGTATATGGATGGTTTCTTTTAAATAACCCCATCTGTCCAGTTGTCCAAGAGATCCTCTGCCTCTTGATTACCCGAGGTAAGAGATTTCTCTCTTATCCAGCAGCCCACTCAAAATGTCTCAAAATTTTGCTCTTAATGAAACTAGTGATGGGCCTAGGTATGATTTTAGTCTGGAGACCCTCTTGTCATAGCCACATGCTCCTCATTTTGCATGTAATTTTTGCCTCCACAGACAGGCCTTTGTATGTGCAGAAGGTCACATTTGTGTTTGCCAGTCAAGCAAGACGTTGTCCGTGTCACTCGTCTTTGTGCCTGCAAATTTTCTAGGGCAAACGCAAAGGCTGCACAGAGAAGCCTTTGGGACTCCCAATTTTCTTAGTGGCTGAAGCCAACTGCATTTCTATCCCACAACGACCTTGTCATAAAAGTGAATGTGAGCACACATCCGTCCATCCTAGCACAATGGCCAAAGTCCTGGTCCTGTCAAAGCAGATGGGAGCCTTGCCACTGATTTCCAAGGGAGGCCTGAATTTCCCCTCTGTGCTTTTTTCGAGTCTCTGCCTAACACAAGAGCTGTTCCTCGGTTGCATGTGCTCCGCCACTTGCGGTGGCAGAGGCGGCCACGTGATTTTAAATAATTAAGGCACCAAGCGCTCGGTCCGGCTCGCTCCTGCATTCTGTTTGGTCACAAAAGAGCAGTCATGGACCGCTCCGACCAAAACCAGCCCTGAACACAGAGACTTCATTGTCCCAAGGCCAGAAGAGAAGGCTGCCGGGAAGAATTGGAAAGGCATAGGTTTTTGTACGTATGTTGCTTTTCCATGAAACTATATACACTTTTGCAAATTATAAGCCATTTCCTGTCTATGTTCCAGCACTTTGGGCTCAAATTAAAATCTCCTTAAAATCGGATCAGCAGGAGGGGGAGGAAGGAGGAGGTGTTTGCTGTAGTTCTTGAGCAAATGGTAGGAATTTAAGGTCTTGTCCTCTCTAATTCCTCCCTTATAAAGGAACGTACTTCACCAGGTTGCCACATACTGAAATAAACTTGGCAATGGTGGGAGAAGCAATGTTTTCCTTCAGGTTTTTAAAGCTTTTGGCTTGGACTGCCTTCTCCTTGCTTCTTCCTATTGCATTCTCCCGCCTTTCCATCCAGATGCCACTTAGCACACTGTCCATTTTGCCCCGGGGTATGTCAATAAAAGAAACCGTTCCACCGGGCTGTGATATTTTCCTTCCCCTTTGCCATCGGTGACCAGCTGGCCTGCAGGCAGGCGGCGTTGGCCGGGGGATAGGTAATGTTTTATATGCCCCTTGCACGGGGCTCGCTCGCATACCAATTACAGCCTGGCGCGCCTGTGTCCCCCGGAGGGCTGAGCACATCTGGAAGCGATCACAGTCCGAGCACAATCTGGGCCAAATCCCAACGCAGCGGAAAGAACCTATGTACTTCGAACGCGAAGTGGGAAGAGGACATTGGTTTTGCGCTGATGGATGCCCAAGGCTCATTCTCGCATACAGCACACGTGCCTTGGTAATCCCTAATCACCCGTAAGATACTTGGTTCTTTGGCATGGTGGGGACAATCTGCTGTCCCTGTTTCCCTCTTGGGAAGCTCTGCCCTAGCAATGTTTGAACTGTGCCGATCGACCCCCCCAGCACACGCAATCTTGTTGGCGCATAAATATTGTTCCTTGCTCTTTCCACACACATGCAGCTTTGAAGACAGAGTGGCCGGTTGCCACTATAAATCCAGCCCGGGACTGGCCCAAGGAAGGAAACAGGCGAGCTGCGGGGGAGACTTTGATGTAACTGGAGTGCGGGGGGAGCGTTTGGCCATAGGGAGCCGGGGAGACAGACGATATAAATCAGGGTTCGATTGTGGCTTCATGTTTTATGTGGGGAATTTCATGGCAGCGGATAGATTTACAGCCTGGGAGACGGAGAAAAGTCCATTTATGCGGTCACCACAAGCAGGTACAAAACCCGCAACAACAGTATTTCCCCTTCCCGTGCTTTGTGACTGGCTTCAGCTCTGCTGCTAAGGCCAAGCAATGCTGAGAACGAAGAAATTCCTTCAATTTTGCCAGCTTCAGCTGGAAGGCCAGAGGTCTGAGCTCTGCCAAATAAGCCAACTTTCGTAAAGCCGGATTTTATAAAGCAGGAAAAATAATACTGAGAGCATAATAACACAGAGAGCGTGTTGTGACTCTTCCTTGCCAGTTGCGTGCCTTCTGGAAGACTGCGTGGAGTTGGAGGATGATCCTTCCTACTCATTTATCTAGCCCAATATCTATTCCATGATCCCAAGCTTCTCTATTCCAAGCATCATCACATTTCTCTATACACCTGCATTAAAAAAATAGATGCAAAAATATTGGTTTTATCTTATTCCTGATTTCCCCAAAGTGACAAGACCCCTTTAATATAGCTCCCTTTCATCATGAAAGCAGAGCACAACTTGAACGTATCAAGTTCCAACCCACAGTGAGAGCTTGTGAGCTGGCCATAAGACCCTGAAATAATACTCCAAGATGTATTTTTAAGAATATTACCACTGAAAGGCCCTCAGCTGAAACCCCTTCATATCAGTCTTCATCAGAGCAGCCAGAGGAGAATGTTAGTGTCTTAGTACAGACTGAGGAATCCACAAATTCATTCAGAACTCAGATGCCAGCATTAAGACACATATGGAAATAGGCCCTACCCCTTCTAATCTAGATGATGATGGGGATTGAGTTCCTTGAAGGACCCAGGCTCCAGGCAGACAGGGGATTTAGGCGATGGATGACCTTGAAAAGGCGGCAGTATAAATCACCATTCAAGCCCAGGAGGGTCAGTCTGTTTTCTCCATATAAATATTTAAAGAACACTCATTTTTTCTAAGTGATAGATGACAAGCAGGTGGCCTGAAAACTGGAAATACTTTTGCCGTTTGTTCAGGGAGCTTTCTACACAGGTTTTGCATTTACTTCTTTATCTATTTATTTATTTATTGATGTTTTGCCATGTTACTCTCCAAGGCCAGGAGTTGGTTTTGGAACCTTTCCTGGAGAACGGTGCTCCTGCTCTGGGATGGCTTTCTAAGCCTGGCTTTGATTTTCAGCAAGTGAAATTTGATTTCCCTGCTTTCCTCCAAGCTACCTTGCAGAGTATGCTCTGAGCCAGCCCCTCAGCACTCAGTCCATGGACAGGACTGTGCTGATTTCATTAGAGCCCTCATACAGACAGAGCCTACCAGTCCAATTTCTTTTCCTGGATGCTCCGCAACAACAGGCACCCGGTGAGGGATATAAGGACCAGGCAAGGATACAGTGATAATTCCTTGGGACACTGTCCAACCCTCCAGTGATCAAAACTAGTAGCTTTGCACTTAAAATACTTGAAAGATCCAAGTAGTTTTTGAACATTTGCCAACGTCAGTCTTCGCTATCAACTGTGGCTGGTGTGAGGTGAATTTTATATGCTTGTTTCCTTGCTTGCTCATTTGTTTCCTTTGCACTGCTCCTGGCCTCATCATCTCCCTTAGTCATCTCGCTGCCTGGCTGGAGAGTCGTAGTAGGCTTATTTCTCTTATTTCCCTGATTCTGACCATTCCTATCAAAAAAAGCATGAGTAAAAAGCTTTGCTGAACCAGATAGGAAATGCAGTGTTAATTCCCACCACCTAATGCAGCTGAGAAGCAGGACAAGGTCATTAATAAGCCTGTTGTGGCAGATCTCATATCTATATGCACACAATGTATATCCATCTAGCACAAACATATCTATAGGAGGATCCCAACACAATGGTTTCACAGCCTAGATAGGAACTGGATGGAACAATTCAAGAGCAAGATACAAATCATGAGGCAGAGAGCAAGATGTTTTCTCAGATAACCTGATGACTTTGAAGTTTTCTTTGCAGAGGAGGTTAATGAAATAATTACCCAAGGGATATTATTGTAGCACTAATGGAGCCATCCCCCCAGGCCATTTCCTGCATCAGGGGATGGTTTAAGAGTGGTTTGGTACTGTGGAGAGGTGAACAGCACCAACAAAACTCTCCCTATGGGACAACGTGGTCCTGGAATTGGCCCTACTGAGAGACTGGCAGCGAGAAAGCAATTCCTTTGCCTCACACTCCTCCTTCTCCTTGTTAATATGAATAATCTCCCTCAATAACTCAAGGGGTTTTGTCGGAAAGACTGGTGGCAGGACTCCCATGTCCCAAAGGAGAATGCGTACAATTATCCGAATGAGTTAAGGCTGAAGAGAGAGATAACAAGGATGAATAAAGGAGCACAGATGAGATCAGGCTGACATCATTCACCTCAGGCAAATTTTGGATGGTTCTCTGTTTGGAAGCTTTGCTAACCAGCATACTGGAAATAGGAAATTAAAACCAAGCCCCTGAACCATGAATTTCACCATTAAGTGCTAAGAATGTTCTCCTCTCAAAGCCCAGGAGGATGCCAAGTAGGATACCAAGTAGGCAAGGAAAGATCAGGTTCTGATTTATATCAGATTTATCTCCAAGTCCCCAGCAGTGCTTGGACACGGCTGAGTGGCTTCAGATGAGTCAAATGATTCACTTCAGCCTTCAGAAGCCCTTTAGCCCTTCCAACCTTCCTCCACCTTGTGTAGTTGGATCTTGGACTTCTGCAGATTACCTCCACCGCACATTCAGCCTAGCAATCCTGCTTAGCCAGGGCTTCAGTCCTAGCAATCTTCTAGAAGCATGAAGCATTGCTTGACAGCAACAGAGTTAGAGGAAGTCAGTAAGATTTCAAAATGAGGAAATGAGGCCAAAGAATGAAACTGAGCCTGTGCTGCTATCTTTTTTTCTTTTCTGTAGTGGAAGTATGGGGAACATGGAGCTACTGGTCTCCCAGGGGCTGATGTGCTTCCACCAGCAAAGCCACTGGCCACAGATGCACAGGATTGTGTCCTGCTTTTCAGTAGTCATATTTATAGATTTGCAGGATCCTCTGTACAGTTTGCAAGTTTGCAAGTAGCTGCTTCATGCAGCCCTCTTCATCTTAAAGATTTTTATGATGTGGAGCTGATCCAGCGTCTAGACCAATAATGATAGCCCACATCTCAGCCAAGCCTTTTCTTAATTGTCCACAGGGTTGGCGAGGAAATATAAACAGTCTTACAAATGGCGACATTACTGAAAAGCCTTTGACCAGCTGGCATCTTTCCCTGCCAGTCCTGGGGCAGCTTCTTACTGTATATTTCCTAGAGCTCAATCCGGTCTGCTCTTAAAATAGCTCAAATGATGGTGCTTCCCTAGAAAAGAGAGTTTCTGCAGAAAATCTGATGTTTGGAGACCTGCTTTCCACTTCTGTCTGTTGAGGTAATGTTTTATTATTTCTTTAGCCAAATTCAGACCTTTCAGCTTCTTTTTGATGCTGTGTGGTGGGGTCAGTTTTTAAGGGTGTCTGCTGGGAAGGTCTTTCCTTCTCTCTGTCCCATTCTCTTCTCAGAGGAATGAGGTTGCACATCAGAGCCAGGAGTATCCCAGTGCCAGGTACAATGTGTCCCTGATCCCACTCAGGATTTCCAGGCACTTTCATGATGCAAACAACAACTAATGGATGATGATTAATGGAGGAAGCTTGCTTGTGCCACCAAGGAGTATGATGGCCTTTCTTTAAGCTCTGTTCCCTCTTGGCTCCCCAAGGCCTCCTGTATAATCATAGAATCATTATGGTTGGAAAAGACCTTTGAGATCATTGAGTCCAACCATAAGTCCTTTCAACCTGTTAAATTACGTTCCTAAGTGCCTCATCTACCCATTTCTTGAACACTGCCAGGGATGGTGACTCTACCACTTCCCTAGGCAGCCTGTTCCAATGCTTGACTACTCTTTCCATGTAGAAATTTTCCTAATATCTAATTTGAACCTCCCTTGGTGCAACTTGAGACCATTTCCTCGTGTCCTATTGGTAGTTATTCTGGAGAAGAGATTGACTCCCGCCTCACTACACCTTCCTTACAGGTAATTGCAGAGAGTGATAAGGTCAGCTCTGAGCCTCCTCTCCTCCAGACTAAATAGCTCCAGCTCCATCATCCTGCATCTTCCATTATGGCACATTTTTTTTTTGTTTTGTTTTCTCTCTTTCCAGTCGTGTAGCTTGCTGATTTTCTTTTCATTTTTCCATGTCCCTTTCTGCTTTCTTCAGTGTCCCTGACTTTTGCAATGTCCCTTTGCTAAGGCAGTGTTGGAAGCAGTGTTGTAACCCAAGCATGGTTTTACCAGCAGTCCTGAAAAATCCTCACCTAAAATTCTCCAAGTCTGAGTTGCTCCCAAATATCTTTATGAAAAATCACACATTCTTGGCCATCGTAGCTCTCCATATCCACCATTTTTTCTTGCTTTAGGTTGTAAGCTTACTGGTACGGTACAGTTCCTCTTAATTTGCGGGGTTGAATAGCACCAGGCAAAAGGAGGGAGGAATGGGGAAGGTGCTGAATCAGGCTCCTCAGTGTTTCCACAGAGCAATGAACATAAATAAAAAGGACTCCCAAACTTCTAACATTTTTGGACTCCTGGTAGATTCAGAGAAACCCATCTCTCCAGCCCATACTTTGTGCACCCCATCTCAGCATGGGGCTAAGCTTCATTTCAAGTCCAATTCAAGCTATACTTTGTGGCATTAAATGGGAGTTAAATATCAAGCAGACTTTATGCAAACTCTGGGCAAAGAGAAATGTCACCACAAAAGCACTATCAGAGATTGCTGACTCAATCCCTGCAGCGCCTCATTTTCAACTGCATGAAAGCTATAAGATGCAGACTCGAACGTTGGGGGGCCCAGAGTTTCATTTGGGGTCTATGTCCACATCCAAATTACCCACTGAGGATACGAGCAAGGCTGTGGGCTGTCATGTAACGTGAGACATATTGTACTGCAGCCTGGTTTGGGTTTTAATATAACACGATACCATGCAATGAGCAGCAGAGGAACGGAGCTAGAGAGTGCCACTCTGCATCCTGACTGCTGGGAGCCGTCAGCCGAGCCAGGAAATAAACCCACAGCTCCCAAGACCCAGCCTAGTGGCTAAGCCACAGGATCATTGCTCCTCTTCCAGTAATCACAGCAATTGCCAACTTACCAGGCCCCAGCAGGCAGAAGCGTCTTCCAAAATGCCCCTCAACCCTGAAGTGATACTGGGACTTGTCCCCATGACATAGAAAAAGCGCTCTCAGTTCAACAAGACAACCACTCTGTGCAACAGTCTGCGGCAGGACCTGAGGAAGGTTGGAAACCCTCAGTTGTTTCCACCTTCTTCTCTCAGAGATGAGAAACAGTTTGTTTTTCCATCCTGTAAAAGGGATCTTCGCATATCGTAGAGAGATGCAACCATCTCATCCTGTCCATGCGCTCAAGGAATGAATTAGCAGAGCATCAGGTTGTCAACAACACAGAGAGGTGCAGATGGAAATAGTACCCTGGATAAACTGGATGAGTCCATCCAGGTCACCATGTGTTTTAGGTTGTGGTAATCTCTCTAAAAATGCTTAGGCTCCATATTAGCTCAATACTGAGCACTCATCCTGCAACTGGATTCAAAGGAAGGTGAGCTCTGTCCACTGGGCATCAACCGATGCCTGGGCCCTAGAAAAGAGAAAATAAACAGGCATGTGTACACGCTTATATCATGTCATTAAAGAGCATGTAGAAATCAAGTTTGCACAGGAAGCCTTTTTCTAAATATTTCTGACCTTCTGCTTTTTTTTTTTTTTTTTTTTAAGTTTGCAAACAGCATTCTGTTCACTAAGTGTTTATTTGGAGCAATACCAGCAGAGTTCTTTCAGGCCTCTTACTCAAAGGATTGTGTCAGCTCTTCTAACCGCTTTATTGTGCTAGGAATGTGTATTCCGCTCAGCAGTCACCGTAAACTGTGTGTCTTTTGCATAGTCACCATCTTTGGGAGAACAGCTTTCCCTTTTCTTCAGAATTTGTTCTCCATTCTCTGTTCGTGGATTATATGACCATGCATGTGGCCTTTTTAAAACCCACTTCCACATGCAACCGACTATCACTGTTCAGCTGGTTATTAGCAGCCTCGAGGGGTTGAGCCAGATGGACACATCACTGCATACTTGTGGTAATGACAACATTGTCCTGGCACATAAATGATAGGGTTTCTCATCTGCTGCGCTTCATCATTCCCTGGAAATTCAGGTCTCCTAGACTGCAACCTGGTGCTCTAGGTTCCTAGAGGCATTAGTACTATAGAAACAAAATAAATGGGTGACTGTGTGAGAGAGACACACCAATCCAACTGAAACAGCTGAGCAATGCTACGGCTTAAGCCAAGAATGTCTGATTTCTAAATACTCGGGGAAGCATTTAGAACTCATATTCCAGGCCAGGTCAATCTACCCCATTCTAGGGACCAGGCAGAGAGTAGCTACAACTAGTCTACTGCAGCAGCTTTCTTAGTAGAGCCCACCAGACCTAACCTAGGTCTTCATTCTCCCAAGAGAAACCTCCTGGTAGCAGACCTGCATGTGAATGATATGTTAAGGTCTGCATCCAGCTTTGGGATTGTCAGTTAGTCACCCTTAAGCAATGTAAGCAGAAAGTAAAAATGAGATACGGCCTCTATCTGAGTCCCCCTCTCATGCTGACAATATCCTTTATCTTAGATAAAAATGACAAAGCTCCCCAAATCCATAAATCCTTTCAGTTTGTAAAAGCACAAGGCAGATAATATGCATTAACCAGACCTGAACTTCTTTAGGCATTGATTCCACACTAAAACTCTCACATTTGTAGCATGACATCAATTTGGCCCAGTGGTCACGTGAATTCCCATGGCTGCATCTCTTCACTCCTCTTTGTGTTCCCTGGGTTATTGCTCACACATGATCTCACATTATCATTCCATAAAGACAGAGAAAAACAGAGTAAGGGCATGGATGTTTCCTCCCTGAGGCTGGAGGCAGCTCTAGAAGAAATGATGGAAAAGTGGCCGGCCAGTCAGAAGAAGGTGCCTATTGACTCACAGTTTGGCAGGAAGCCTTTGCTATAAACACGATGGAACACAAATTCAGATCCCTGGACATGTATCAAAATACTTCAGTTGCTTTGATACCTAATACCAGCAAGAAATATCAAATTACAAACTGATAGGTCCCCGTTGTAATGCTAGAGGGAAACCAGCTAACCAACAGTTAGAGGGAAACCAGCTAACCAACAGTCAAAGAGGCAGATTCTGACATGGACACCTTCAACATTATTTCTGAACTCAGGGCACCTCAAGCTTATTATAAGGTTAAAAAAATGCACGCAGGTCTGTGTACCTACTTTTAAAAATGTAACAACACGGCTATGGATAGCTCTGAGTTCACCAGAGTTCTCAACGAAATGCTATGGTAATCCTAAAGGCAAGGACATGGGATGGTTTTTGCTACAGTCAACAGCAAAATACTAATTCTGGCAACTTTCTGGCTGCAAAATGCAGGTTTTTAATACAGTACCATCACTTCTGGAATAGCAACACTGAGGCTGGACTTTTCAGATCAAGATGGAAATGACCTACTGTAGATACCCCATATGATCACTCCAAATGCTTTGTTTTCAAG
>JAWLRI010001089.1:5612868-5653625 GCA_034781795.1 Crypturellus tataupa
CTGGACTTTTCAGATCAAGATGGAAATGACCTACTGTAGATACCCCATATGATCACTCCAAATGCTTTGTTTTCAAGTAAGTGGAAAAAATCTGGTCATCTCCTGTACAGCATTGTGACATCCCTGGATCCTCCTAGTCAATGAAGAGACATAGTCATGACAATGAAGTTAGCTAAAGTGGTTGCCTTGAGATTATTTGTGGCTGCCTTTCTGCACGATAGGCTTTGACTTCACCACAGACTGGTGGGCTGAATAGAAGAATCATAGAAAAGAAATATACAGGGCTTGGCTCATTTACCAGATGTCAAGTTTGATCTTCATCTTTCCAAATCTTACTGCTGAGGGATCACCAGAGGAAAAAATTTGGGATTGCTTAGCAGTGCCATGGAGATTTTCAGCTTGAGAATGACAATCAACTAAACCTTTGTAAGTGACTGTCTGCTGGTGCAATAGTCTTGGCTTTTTAGCTGGCTAAGGATGCTATCATACATAAAGGCAGAAAGTCAAAACATCCACTTTCCACTTCTAAGGAATGAACATACCCAACAAGTCATTGATCTGCTCCTACTGGAGGAGAGTGGGGGGTTTTTTTTCATCCCTCTATATCATCTGACCATTATGAACAAACACCAAGACAGGAGCAAAACTATTTCCCTTTGAATTTCCTTCCTGCCCAGCCCAGACCCTGGCTTTTGCCATTGCTGAAGCACAAGATCACCCTTCATCTTCAACGGAGAAAGGGTTAAGGAGAGTTGAGAATGCCTTGTAAACAGATTCAAAGTGTAACCTTTGCTTATAAATCATGTGTTCAGCCCCAGAACATGCCTTTAGTCCTGTAATTACATTCAGAACTCACTGTTTCAGTTAAGGAAATATGAGCTCCATTCCAAATGGCACCAAGGTTGACCTTAAATGATATGTTAGCTCGACGAGATGCCCACGGAGCCCTCTGGTTTATACCCTGCCATCCCCGGCGGCAGGGCTGGGAGGAGGGCACGCTGCTGTGTGACCCGTGCTCTGCCCAAAGGAGCCCACAGGGGCCCTGACTCCAGCCAGCAGCTCCCCGAGAGAGAGACAAACTGCCCACGGGCATCCGGTTGGCTTAGCAGTTGTGGCTGATGAGATTGCAGGTCCTCGGTGCTTTGGGAGCATGCAGGACCCTCAATATGATGGCCTTTCCTCAGGGAAATGGGACAGAGGCTTCTTAAACGTAGCGTCCTCACTGGATTGGGGCTTACAGCTTACCTGGGCTGGTGGCCAGACATGTGCAATTAGCCCTTGCCATTTCCCACCACTGAGATCCCTCTGTTCCTCCTCAGTCTTCTGCTGCAGCTCTCCAGCTCTGGACACAGAGGACTATGTCTCTGGCACCTCTTTTCCTCCTTCTGCGGGCACAAAGCAGCCCATCCCCGTGCTCACCGCCTGCAATGAGTGGGGAGCGGGAATGGCTTGTCACTTCTGGTCACAGCTGCTGCATCAGTCGTTTCCCTGCCCAGAGCAGAAGTACAACTCTGATAGCCCTACTCATCAGGCCATCCCAGCCACGGTGTCACCTGAGACTCTCAATTTCCAGGTGCAAATGAAAGGCTGGAACTTAGGAGGAGGTATCTACCCTCACAGCAGTGAGTGGGCAGCCAATGAACCCTGCATGAAGCAGGAACTGGGCTCCTAGATGATATTCCCTGCGGTTGCCAGACCCAGCTGGACTAGATTACACTGAGGAAACACTCAGAGTAGGGCACAACTCTGGCCTATGGTGACCCCCACAGTCTAATTGCTCCTAAGCAAACAACTGGGTCTTCCATTTATTCTCAGAACATCTGTATTATTGCATTTGATTAACCCGGGATTATTTTCACCTTGATTCACCTCCTTTCCATGTCTGTATCCTGCAGAAAACAGGCATCAGCAGTTTCTTACACATGCTCAGAAAAGTAGATTTTTTTTCCAGTGATTTCAGAGGTTCTGTGGGTGCATCATGTGGAGGAAAGAGGGAGAACTAAAAGGGCAGCATGACCTGCACTCTCAGCTGCTCTGCCCTGAAAACATTAGTTGAGTCAACATTTAATGAAAGTTTAACAGAGCTTTGAGTTTTTGCTGGAGAGTGAAGCAGAGCTGCTTCTCCCCAGACCCATTTACTTTCCTTAGGCTGTAGCAACATGCTGTCTCTGAGACATCTCAAATGGAGAAGTGAAACAGGGAGCTAATACCAGGACGGCTGGCAAGATCCTGGCCTAAACAGATGTTCAGCCAGCACCTCCTGAATTTCTGGAACTCTTAAAGTAGTAAACAAGGTTATCGCATTGCAATAAACTCCCAAGATCTCTCTGGATGAGATCCATTTTCCATTCCTTTCATGGGGATGATCCAGTAGCTGGATGATTCATTACAACCATCAGCCAGAGCATGAACACCAGCACACCTCTTGGGTCATTACAGAGGCATTTGTAGTGTCCTCGTTGCATAAATCCTTGTATATTTAAACTCCTAGCTGCCCCACTGCTATATTTTGTGAATCCAAATTGGAAGATCTTCCTCATGTACTTGTTTTGCCAAGAGACTGAAGGCTGGGCAATGCCTCGGGCAATGCTGGACAAGCAGAAAAGAGTCTCTTGTTGGTGACACATAACAACAGAGAATGTTACTTTGCAAAACATGCATCCATGGTTCTCCTCTATCAGGGGAAACGTGTGTTCTTTGTACTGGATAAGTAATCTCAAATCATCATCTCCAAATCTCAAATCATCCTTTTCAGGGAGGATGTGATGTTCTCACTCCTGAGATTTCCATTACATCCGTAGGAGCTCAGGGGAGCCCCAAGGCACAGAGGTTATCACTGTTTTTCCCAAGACAACAAGGCTGTACAGGTAGCATCACTGTTTACAGCTATTAGGAGACTGCAGTAGTCTTGTTGGCCTAGGTGGAAAACCAAACTCCTGGGCTATTCTGTTTTGGACATAAAATGAAATCACTAGGGGTGGAAGGTAATACAAGCTGCACAAGGCTGGTCAGCGCTGTAGAATGGACTGTTAAAATAGTATTTTTCTTTCAGAACTTGCTGTTGAGAACACTTCTTGCAACTGAGCCAGTTTATATCAAATTTTTGAGTCCTAATCTCTAACTCAGTAACTAGGAATTTGCTCCTTTTCTCTTATGAAGCCAGAGCACAGCAAATCTGCTATGATCCGGAATTTCCAAGTAAGAGATAAACTTCCCTTTTCCCTCACAGTCATATTATTGACTGTAAAAGCCTTCCTCGTCTTATCAACCCATCTCCCCCCAAACGCTTTTCTTTTTTTCTCCATTCCACAATTGCAAATTGTTACCATCAGCACTAAATCTATTTATTCCTACCAACACTTTGCTCACCATCTTTGAGGCCTGACTTCCACACCAAACAACCAAGAACACATCTGTCCCCTTGCTCCCACAAAAGAGATTCCGCCTATATAGTCATTTTCAATGACATCCCAACTCTTTCCAGGCCAGATGTATTCAGATCATATGTATTCAAAAATCCTGTATGATGATACAGCAAAAATGCTGTAGAAACCCCTTTAAGAGACAAAAGGGATGTGGTATGGCTTTAGAAATTGCAACTTTTTACAAGGCATCAACAAGAAAAGACCTTCTCTTCCTTTTAGGTTTGCTGTGAGATTTTAGCATGCATAGCCCCAGAATCAGAAGAAGCAGGGCCTGCTGAAGGCCTCACATACTGGGATTTTTTTACCATGCATTTTGTGGGAGGCTGAACCAAGCAAAAGGAGAGCTCAGACTCTACTCAGACTCGTGGATGGGAGTGGAAACTTGGCTGCAGCGCAAGAACCATCAGATAATTCTCAATGGAATCCTTTCTAAGCGGGAAGGAAGTTGCTTGTGGAATACCACAAGGATTAGCACTGGACCTGCACAACTTTTAATTATTTATATTGTATAAATTAGAGTTGGGGAGCACTTGGAAAAAAAATTGCCTAGCAAGCCAGCTCCTCTTCCTCCACACTCAGCTTTCTTTTTATGCTTACTCTCCCTTTCCTCCTTTCAGAACTCCACTCACCAGCCATGTCCACTTCATTTTTACTTTTTACCTTCCTTTGCTGCAAGATTATATGACGGACTCAGACACTCTCTGTATATTACATAGTATATATTATTATATATTATTATTTAATTATCATTCCCCTTTCCAATCCCACCAAAAACTTGTTCTTCAATGAAAACAAGAAGAGATAAGACACATTTTAGCTCCTATTGTAGAAGTGGGGTCTGAACCATTTGCTAGCGCTGTCCCATTTCAGTCATAATTGGCTGCAGAGATTCAGGTCTGAACACGAGTCACCTGCAACTTTTATTTATTTGAGGAGATGACTATTCATAGGCAACGGAGTCTACCTCTTTACAGAATGAAAGGACAACTGAGAGGAAAAGTAAATAGTCATGAATATTGCAGTGAAAGGGCAACATCATCTGAGCACTCATCTAACTCATCTTGCATTTTCCCAGCTATGTTTTTTTTTTTTAAGGTTGAACTAAAAGCACATGTCTCTGCAAAAGAGGTAGAGAGTCTTGATTTAAGGGATACGTGAACCACTTCCTTCACATAAGAATAAAAACAGCAGTAAACTTACTGGCTGGGACGAACTCCATCAGTTCCTATGCATCACACCAAGGCTGAATTCACTGAAATAGGCAGGGAAGAAGAAAACAGGCAACTTATCATAAGTCTGAGTCCTAAATGATGACCCTGCAACATAAGTGCAAACATTTGTCATGACAATGGAGCTATTTCAAAACATTAGACTCTCTGTCAGTTTAACTTTACTCTTTCTATATATCCCCCACCAGAAGCCAAAGAAATTCTACTTTGCAGATAAGGAGGCTAACTGGGACCAGACGAGGACAGACGTTTAGGACTGCATTTCCCTGTACTCTACAACCACTCATCCAGTAACTAACCAGGTAGAAAGTGGTGGGGGGGAAATGGATGTTCCCCTTAGACTGACCTTTCCTGGGAAAAGTAAATTCATTCAGGCGAAAGCTTTTCTGGCCCCCGTACACTCTTATTCCATGATATATTGGAGCTTCCACTCACAGGAATGGCAATTTCCATCCCAACCCAGCATGCTGATATCCTTTCTCTGATGTCAGCCAAAACTTAATGCCTCAGAGGAAAGCAATAAACTGCCACAATGCACCTGGCCAATTTTGTGTGGCTGAAAGGAGCAGAGGAAGGGGCTAATTCCTTCCTGGCTCCCAGGATCATCCCTCGGCTGATGCCTGAGATCTCATTACTTTGCTCTTTCCTTGTGCCTCTCCAAATGTTTCTGACCCTACATTCATCTTGTCACACTGCTGAACTTGCAGCAGGAATGTTGGGTTGAAGGGAACGATCTCTTCTTCACACATGCTTCGAGTATGGGATCATTTTAGAGAGTATAGATTCTGACCTAGTTGTGCCATCTTCCATCTCCAGACATAAGTCCAGTTCAAAACTAAGGCTGACACTCTACAGATCCATAGTAAAATTCCCTTGTCAATGTCCTTGTGATCCTGGATAGGATCCCAGAAAGAACAGAGGAGGGAATGTGTGATCAGCCATGGCCCAGCAGTAGAGTCAAAGCAGCTAAAGAGGAATGAGAACCAGCCAGCTAGCCCTTGGCATGGTCAATACTCGGCAAGGGTTTGGGAATTGGCTTTCAGCTATGCCTGGAAGGGGTCCAGAAGTCCCTCTGGGAAAAAGGTGTTGCCCATTTCCATGTGAGACATATACTGAGCTGAGGACACAGACAGTGCCCATCTGTTTTGAATGCCACACAGATGCCTGCCAGATAGTTTGGTCATCAGCATCAGCGAGTGAGGCCATCAATATTGTCTTTTGGCTGTGGGAATAGTCTGGAGAAAACTGAGGCAAAGGCATGTTTTAAAAAGAAATGTCACCAATGAGACAGAAGAAGCAGCCAGACCATGAACAAAACCCAACTCTCCAGATCATTCCCAGTCCAGTTCTGGAGCCAAAAGATTTCACATCTTCCTGTTTATACATGTACAGTCAAAGGTTGTCTCAAGAACATGCCAAACATGTCAGTACAAACTCCAGGCCTCCTTATATCCTCCAGATCTGTTAGTTCCATCTCTGAAGCACGCTCCATCCCAGTGGTCATGACATGAACCAATCCATAATCACAGATAGACCCAAAGGAGAGCTGCTGTATCCAGACATGCTGCAATGTGTTTGCAAGCCCCTGTCAGATTAAATGCAGAACATGCACATCTGTAAATCACAACTACTGTGTTCCGAAAAGCTCTGGTTTCTGCTTTCTATACTGCATGCAATGCAAATACAACTTCACCTGTCATGATCAGCCACATCAGCCAGACTTCTTAGGTAATTGCTGAGGAGGTCAGAATTAAAATATCCCGTGCTTCCTCATGGACAATGAGTGAACAAAGATATCTATGGCTTTCTTCTGTGCCCAAATCTTCATAACATTATCTCCAAGACTACAGGAGGGAGGTTCTTGGACACAGAGCTTGGTGCTCATGGTACATTATGCACTGGCAGGCTTGCCCACTTCCTCTGTTTGTACCTTGTATTCCACTACTTCCAAAGCAACAGGACATGCTTCAGCTGCGTCTGCTCTGCCACAGGTAATTAGGGGTGAACACTGGTCACAACCAGTTGTACAGGCTCCATAAGCTTGGAGAGAAAGGGAGTTCTTGCAAAGACAGTAAATTCCTGCAAGTTCAATGAAAATGGGCAGTGAGATTAGGAAAAAAATATCCATTCAGTTGCTCAGCATGTAGTTCAATGCCACTGGACACAAATGAAAGCATCATGAACAGATGTGGTGTGAAACCCACACCACTGACATGGGAGCTGGAGGCCAAGGTTTATCTGGATGCCTAAGGGCATCTAACAGGAGCTCAGTGACATGCATCGTGTATATCACTTTGAATTGAATCCTGTCCTTAGTCACGAAAGGCAGCTGGAAGCAGGTCAACCCTACGCAGCGATCAGAGCATCTGCATGGGACACGTCTTTGGAAAGACCTCAGCCATGGGACAAGTTTCATCAGGAACTCACCCCTTCTGAGAAGCCAGCATGGCCCAGCTGCAGGAGGACAGGTATCCCTCCTCCTACCCCATTGCATTCAGAACAACCTGTGGCTCCGAAAAATTTGGATAAGGCAGAGTACAGGAAGTGGCAGCAGCATCAGAACATACTCAAACAGTAAATCAGAGACCTGGATGGAAGGATGCTCAACCTGCCTTCGTGTAATTCAATCCAGGCACTGTGTAAAGGAAGGTTTGAAAGGATCGTTTCAGACCGGCAGTGAAAGAGTTTTGGCTGGAAATGGGAAAAAGCTTCCACATGGGAATTACATGCATGAAGCTTATGATGGGCTGGTGCAGGGAGCAGGCAAAGTATTTCCATCAGAACAATAATATAAAGGAAAGGTTCTCATGTCCTCTGCTCAGGATAAATGGTGGGGGAAGGAATCTAAAGGACTCATATTCTATTGTTTGCTGACAACTTCGCTTTGTATTTCCAAAACCAAGCAATCAAGGACTCAGATGGCAGCCAGGCTGCCTGCAGAGCCCACCTTCCAACCCCTCCTGTTTTACAGCATCCTTTTATTTTTTACATGCTTCCCTAAAGGAAAGGAGCGTATGTGATCTCCCTGCCTGCATGTCACGCTCTCTCCATCTGTCCCTGTCTGAAGCTTTGGAACCCATGGGCCTTTTTCACTGGATTTGCTCCAAGGGCAGGGTTATCAAACATAGGAAACTACTGCTGGACTTGTGAAAATAATCATCCAGATAGAAGACACAGACTATATTAGGAAGCCTGCAGGATAGGATGAAAGATAAACTCAGTCATACCCATCCACATGGAGGGGCACCATTACCTATTGCTTCCAGGACCTAAGGGCAAGATGCTTTGTAGTGCAGACTCACAGCCTTGATCAAAAGTAATAAGAGCTAATACGCAGCCAAGTCACAACGCAGGGGCTCATGCCCAGGCTCCCCACAACCTTTGTGGTGTTGCACTGCTCTGAATGCAGACGCTGATGAGTTTGGAGAGGTTTTTCGGTTCTCTCAACTGAATGTAGAAGGATTGTGCTGGAGAAAGATGGGTATGAGGAACATGCCAGTAGCCACAGTCTGCCAAAGCATGCTCATAGCCTGAAGACTTCATCTTCAGTATCTCAGCTACCCTGCTAGGGTTGATGTTCCCCAAAAGGAAAGGAAGAGCTGCCTACACCCCTCTACAAAGAGCTGGGGGCTGTTGTCATCTTTGAGAGAGCAGAGCAAAGGCTTTACAAAGCCTTTAGGTCAATTTTAGGCTCTACTTTGGGGTCTGTTTCTGGTGCAAGTCCCTGAATGAGGGGAAGGTCCTTATGACCATCTGCTGAGAGTCCTGCCCTCGCCCCTAGGAAACAGTTGCTAGTTAATGTCCCCCACAAACTGGTTCCATCTGCTTTCACCTTGGGGCTCTTCCTGATGGTCCCAGTTTCTCCAATGGGAAGCAGGTCCCCCTCTCCTCCCAGTTCAGAGAGATGGTTCAATGTTCCCTTCGTCACAAAAGGAGAACAAAATGGGCTGCTACACTGATCTGTGGCTCAGCTGGACTGGCAGCTACTCGGCCACAGGTCCTGCACTCTTAGCAGCGACTTTTTCCAAAGTTCTCTGAATCCCATTGCTCCTGCAAATGCAATGCTCGGATCCCAGCAACCCTGGGATAGACATTACTAGATTTGTTGCAGCCTCTCTCATTTTGCAAGATTGCTTCAGGCGCTCTCACTGGCCTTGGGAACATTTCTGATGTGCCCAAATAAAATCGCCAGCTGAGATCAAGTTTCTCAAGCTGCCACCCCTGTTGCAGCTGCAAGAAGCTAAACAAAGTTTTGGGGAAGGGGCCAAGCCTGTCAGCTCTGCGTAATGCCACCACAGGAGTGCAAAGCCAAGCAACCCTCCCTTTTCTGTCCCTGCGCCAACAGTTGGCATCTCAATTTTTTCCCGATTCTTCCTCTTTGCCACCCAGATGCCGTTTCCTATGTCTGCTTGCCGTGTCTCTGCCTCATTCCCGGCTGCGCTGAGGCTCCTCCATCCGCTATCGGGCAACAGAGCTCACCACAAATTACTGACTCTGTGTGTCTGCAGGAAGCGCGGCCCGTCATTGCGAGGCGTAGGGGAAGCGGAGAACGGGCGCTCGATCTGTGCCAAACACACACATGCGGCGCTCCCTCCAACTGCCATTGTTCTCCCTACGAGGCCGCTCCAAGGAAAGCTCCCTGAACCCACAGAGCAGCTACCGGCCCAGACAGCGGGACTTCAGGGTCTTAAGCCCGGTTGCAGCTCTGTCCTCGCACTCGCACACACTTTGCAGTTCACACAGATCTGGCCTCGGGATGCCACTCGGCTAACCAAAGGCCAGGCTGCCGGAGTCAGCAAACCTCCAAAGGGAGACCACAGAGAAAAAGGGATATTGCTATTTGCTCTGGGGCAAGCAACCACCCTGCCTTGAGGACATCTCTTTGCAAAGAGGCTTGCCCGGTGCCAAGATGCCTCCACAGGGACTCTCGGTCCCCGTCTTGCCAATGGCACAATTCTAGAGCAAACCTCCATCCACAGAGGTTCTCTCCTTACACCAGTTGCAGAGGAATTTTCTATTCCTGCCAACATTTCATTTTCATTCTCTTCCTCCAGGGCAGTTCTGCCCCTCTCCTGAATCCCCCTTTTTGTTTGAACACAGGCTTGACACAGACTGTTAGGATAAACAGCATGAAGCTGTGGACAACACACCAGGGTTTAATCCAGGGCCAAATTCATCTTTGCAGTAATGGGTAGAGAAGCAAGAGACCTGGGCTTCTCAGCTGGGTCACCCAGAGGCAGCAGGATCCCCCTTCTGTGTCCCCACTTAAGAAGTAATGTGGATGCACTGACATCCTCTGCAGTTGCATCTCTGTCCTCATGTGAAAATTCAGCGTGGGGGCTGTGTATTTTCTCGGTGATTCTTCAGTTTTCTCACCACCAAAATGTCTGGGGTACATGTATGCTCAGACATCCTGATCAGCAAAGCCACATGATGCTGCCCAGGGGTTTTAGAGTAATCATTCCAGAGTAAATGTGCACATTGATAACAGCAACTTTTAAAGACAAATCATCCCCTGCCTTACCCACCCAGGGGCAGCCTTTACAACCAAAACGTTTATTTTGTGACGCATCCTTGCATTCTGAGCTCTGAACATGCAGGTGAGGACAGACATGCCATCTTTCTCCTGGACGGAGCTCTGCTCTCAGTCTTAATCAGGAATGACATGGATGAGTTCAACAGGGACAGCATCCAGTGTTGGGAAAAGCAGTTCCTTTGACACAGCCCGTTTGAGGTTTGGAGTGAGAAACAGCGGTGGAGAGGAATTAAACACCATAAGAATGCACAAGGAGCGCTAAAGACAGACACTGCCATTTGAATAGGTCGGTGTGATTAAAACCTGATGTGTTTGAAGATCTTATGGGCATATCATTAAAAAACTATTATTTAAAAAACACAGCTTAGATGGGAATGTTGTTAAAGGGCAGCTTAAAATAAAACTGACCATCTGGTCCCTATTAGGCAATTGTCTATAACCACTATGTTATTATAAAATCCACTCTGTGCTGCACATCTGCTTATCTCCTGCCTACTCCATGAAGGGTAACATCAGCTCGGACTCAAAATCTGGAAATGGCATGGACAGGGGGATACCCAGAGGGTCTATTCTGGTGTGATTCCAGCTCTTCCCATGACACCTGCCTATCCATTCCCTTATTCATCTCTTTATCAACATCACTTCCATCCACCCCTGGCAGTGTTGCAATAAACACTTTTTCCTTGGTTCCCTACAAACACTGATCATCTCTACACACATCTGATCGTCTCTTTTTCATTTTCAGCTTTGCCCAGTGCACACAGCACTCATAAAGCAAGCACAGTTCTCAACCTCAGTAGGAATAGGGAGGCCAGGTTCTTTCTCCCATGGAGCACTCCGTATGAACGTGCTCTTTAGAGACAAGTGGCTATTCTTTGAGCTATTCCCATAGGAATGGACTAACCTGAACTTATCTTTCTTGAAAGGGCTTGAAGAAATTCAGCTTCCCACCTCCAAGCTCATAATACTATTTGGATGCAACCTTTGCCTGTTGTACCTTGGCAGATGATGGACCAATAGGCCCATCTGCGAAGAGGATGACTTGGCATGCCTGAGAAGTTCAAAAAAAAAGAGATATTTCTGAATGAAATTGAACTTTAATAGTGTTAACGAGTTGTTGAAGTTTCCTGTTCTCTTTCTCCTCTCCCTTCTTCCAGGTTTTCCCTCAGTTTGCATCATCCAGAGCATCTGCTTCCTCGACCCAAAATGAATTACTGGAAGGAGCCCATGGTCATGATGTGCGAATAAATGACCCCTGAGACATATCGCCCATCAATTGCACCTGAAATGATGTAGGAATGGCCAGACTTGCTGGAGAGCTGGCTTCCAGCTTGTTCACAAAGAAGGAAGGAGAAAGAAGGAAGGAGACCAGCACTGGTTCAATAATAAATGGCAACTATAGGAACAGCATCCCATTCCCATTCTGTGTTAGAGGTGTGGGAGCCAAAAAACAAGTTTGTCTTTGCTTTTTCTCTTAACTCTCCCAACAGAAAAAAAAAACTTGCAGTTTCCTCCAAGTATTCACTCCAATACAAGTGTTTTGTGTTTATTGCAAACATACGTCTCCTGCCCCGGGGCTCTGGAGAGCGGGGTCACATGCCATTTCAGGAACATGATGTGTGTGTTTATTTGTTTGTTTGTTTGTCATTGGGATGTTGTGAGGGCTGCTTGGTTTGTTTGTTTCTTAAATCTCCCAGGGGAAATTGCTGGCAGAAAGCACCTCCTGAGCAAGCTTGGCCTGGGGTATGATTTGGCTGGAAGCTGAGGCGATCTCCATATGAAGAAACAAGAGGTGAAAAGGAGAAGTGTCAGGCCAGGGGGGCTGAGGATTTGGGTTTGCTGCGTAATGTGGTCGGCGGACAGGGACAAAAACAATCTGAAAATGAGAAACTATCTCCTTCCCCAAAAGCTTTACCCAAAGCAGAGCTCAAATCTGGTCAAAGGCAACTGGAAATTACTCGCATTTAATATTTTGTCATCATCGGGCCTCCTGTGTGTTTTCTATGGTAGAGGTATTCCATCTTCTACTTGAATCAGTGGGAAGATGCCTAATTTAGGTTGGACTCGTGAATCACCTATTTGGAGAGAGAATGAGAGGTTTTAGTACAGCCAATCCTGTTTCAAATGTTAGAGATGATGAGATGTTTTTTCTCAAAGTTGCATCCAAGGCAGTAAAAAACCCCTACATGGGCACCTGCCAACCTGCCTTACCTTTCCACTTGTGGAATAGCTTTTGTGGGGAATTATTCTGCAAAAAAATCCACAAAGCTCCAGAATAGGCTTGATGGGGAGCACTGCAGACACAAGAGAGAGTCTGAGGACTGTTTTCCTGGTCTTGCAACAGTTGAAGAAACACTGCTGGGCTGCAGCAAAGCCGCAGGAGCAGTGGTAAGCTGCAGGAGCAGGCAGCAAGCTCCCTCTAGGCTGTCTTGAAAGAAAACTTAGCTGTCTGTATGATTGGGTTTTAAATGGATGGACATGTGGAAAAAAAAAAAAAAGAAACAAGAAAAAGAGGTACCTTTCCTTTTCAGTGTTTCCAGGGGGATAAACGAATATTGCACAGGTCACTATAAAGAAATCTTTCTAACATGATGCCAGGACCCATCTGCTCTGGGAGAAATCGCAGTGCTGCTTTCACAAATGCTGATGGAAGTAACAGATAATATATTAATGATCCTAGGGGCTTTTAGACAAGTTTACTTAGGAAACCAGGCTTCTGAGATTACAGTGTCTTTTAGGCTGCCAATACATTTGTCTGCTCCTTCCTAATAGCTTTTTAAATCTCACGGCCAGTTTCAAGAAAATATAATGAATGAGTATAAGACTTCAAAATAGGAAGTTTCTGCGAGTTTCATGAGAATTATTGGCAATTGGAAAAAAAAGATTTAATAAATACAGTCACTGCTGCATAAGCTCAGTCCTTTACAAAACTTCCAAGAACCTTGCTCACCTTAAAGGTGCATCAGAAAAAAAGGTTTCTTGGTACATGACACATGCAATGACAGGACGTTTTTACGCTGCAGGTTCTGAATGAGTAGATGGCTTTGGCATCCCCATTCTCATCCTGTACATCTCTCTGCTTGGGTTAGGGTAGAGATTGATCAAACACTAGCAAAAGGTTTTGAAATAAATGCAGGACATATAAGGCCATAAGCAGATAAGCCTATGGAGCCCATGACAGCAGCAAGGGAAAAAATCCAAATAATTCTTAAACCCCAAAAGAATGGTACAGTTTTGGGCACACTAGTCCAATTTTTGTGTTTTGATTTTGTTTGCTTTTCATCACACAAACTTTAATGTAAAGGAATCTATTTGCCTAAAAAAACTGTACCTATGCAATTTCCTTTGGAACAAAAAGCAGTGTTTAAAGAAAGTAATCTAAACTAGTTTGAAAGGGGCTCCCAGAATGGATGCTGCAGGCCACGCTTCTCAGAAAGGCAGACTCCTAGTGTGGTCATCTGAGCCAAAACTAAGTGATGTCAGTTCAGGTCTTGATGTCCGCACACACTCATTTACTACAACTCAGTGATATTAATGGTTCTCTAGATACCGAGGAAGGAATGGTGGAAAGGTGAGGGAAAATTGCAGGCCCCAGAGCCCAAGGGATCAGCATGGTGTTAATTACTTTAACTGGTGCTAACGCAGGAACCCTAAAGCAAAACTCCTATGGTAGCATCTGGCTCTATGTGCCTGGAGAGGTGCCAGGGTACTGATGTCAAACAAAATTCTTTCCTTGTTTTAGCAACAGCCATGACCCCCTCTCTCTTCTTTTTGGCACCCCTTTTTCTACCCACCAGCTCTCCGGTTGGGAGTACAGGTTCAATTCCAGCTTTTCCTTCAGAGGCTGATGCAAGAGGAGACCCATCGGAATCAGCACGTGGTTGTATGCAGCGGGAGGCTTGTTTTCCTCTTCCCACCTGCTGCTTCCCATCACACACCCGATCCTCCTCACGTGCCAACATCTGAAATGCCACCCCTGCTACTTTATCCAGGGCTTCCCTGCTCAGCTATGTCAAATGTGGAAAGCCTTTTCCTTGCCTGATCTCTTTCAGGGTCTGGCACGACCCATGTGCTGAAAGCGAGAGAGAGATGAAGAGATTTTCTTGCCTTTGTTTTATATCATCTAAATATTTTGATGATGAAAGAAACTGCAGATTTTTGGCAGTTTGGGCCAAAGTGTGGGTGAAGTGCTATGTGGAGACAGCTATGAGCAAACAGCAAGCTCTGGTTACTGTCCCTAGCCAGTTGGGAATTGCACATCTCCTATTGTATCTGCTGGTCACTCACCTCTGTCAACTCCCTCTTGCTCCTTAGGCCATCACCCAGCTGGTGTGTCTCATCTTTTAGATCTCTGGAATATGAAGAGTCAATTAGGATAGTTATAGCCATGAAGGAATCTTCAGCTGCATCGTAGCATACATATTTGGAAGGATATTTACGTATTTTTTCCATTCAAAGGCACAGTCAAGCTTAACTTGTTATGTTAACATATATAAGCAGAAAGATCTACCCAAGTTTCACTTGCCCAAGGAGCACAGAGTTAGAAAGCTGTAAAGAACAGATTCCTAGCACAGGCCAAGATGCATCCTGAGGCACTCTGAGGATATCCTGAGTGTCTGAGGATGAGTGGATCAGCCTGCATGTG
This sequence comes from Crypturellus tataupa, assembly GCA_034781795.1. Lineage (NCBI taxonomy): Eukaryota > Metazoa > Chordata > Aves > Tinamiformes > Tinamidae > Crypturellus > Crypturellus tataupa. The sequence continues at coordinate 5,627,704 of JAWLRI010001089.1, forward strand.
TTTTAGAAAACTCTCTGAATCTTTGTGAAAATATTCCAACTTGGATACTATACAGGGATGTTATACATCAAAATCAGACAAGAGGCAAATTCCTGGAGCAACTCAAGGAAAAGTTTTACCTCACTTCTTACAAGAGCTATAAGTAAGATAGAAAAGCATCCTGCAGATTGATTCCCTTTCAACCCAAAAAACCATGTTTGGGGCTTCTATCATTGTCTCCTTTAGAGAAATTTTTGAGGCAAGAGCAGTATGTTTTAGATATTCTTCTCTGAAATATTTTTGCCCAACCGTTGTGTAAGGAAGACTATTTCTCCTGAGCAGCAGTGGGTTCCAATTTTGTTCTTGAAATTTCTCTATGATGTCACATATTCCTGTGAGTTTTGTTTCTAAACAATTAAAAATAAACTTCCTTTGCTTCCACACAGGTTATGTCTTCAATGGACAGGTAGTTTAGAACTTCTCCCTGTTTTAGCTCATTCTCTCTATTTTATTTTCACAGAAAAATGCCTAAACTTTGGAGAAAAGGAAAACTAAACAAGCTTAGCTGACCTGAGATATTCGTTAGGGCTCTCCAACTTTGCTGTGAAGAACTTGGAAAATCACATAGGACAATGCAGAGATTCCGGCCCAGGTGTTTCTCTCTAGCTTTCTCCATCTGAAGGATACAGATTACCAGTATAGCACAAAGACAGGCCATGCAATAAATAAATAAACAAACACTACTTCCAATGATACCTCTCAGAACATATACAAGAAACAAAATCGTGTGATTTAACAGCCGTTGCAGCATCTCAATCTGGATGTGTCTCAGCACTCAGATGTGGCATCTGGGGCCACATCTGCAGGAATTGACCTGATTTGGAAAGGAGCCAAGAGACGGTCGAGTGCACTGGAATCCAGAAGCTGGGAATCAGAGAAGGAGCCTAAAACTTCAAGTGTAAAAGGAGTTCCTCAGCCTAGAACCATCTTTTACAGTCTGTTTGTGAAGCATCAGGGTGTTTTTTGATCTTGTTCTCACAAGCTCATTTCAGAGACTGCATAAGCACAGGGAGGATGCTAAACATTTGGCCATACATGAACATTCCTCAGAAACCTGGGAGCAGAGGACCAGGCAGAAATGATCTGTCTCTGACACTGCTCTTGTGTTCACAAAACCACCCATTCTCCCAGGTATTGCTTCATGCAATTCCCCCTCATGAACTACCCAGATCATTTCTACAAACTTCCTCCCGTCTTTCTTCTTCCTGACACTTTGCCTTCTTTGAGAACCTCTTCTACTCTGTCCCTTTCTGCCTACCCAGCACATCACCTTTGAGGCAGATGAACTCGTATGTACTTGGTGGAACAAGAGTCTAATCCAAGTGCAGAACAGCCTCACATAGGGGCAACCTCCAAACCGTACTTGGCCCTTTGCCCACTTCTTTCTCTTTCTGCTTCTGGGTTCACTGTATTCCTGCAGCTTTCTCTGACCTTTGGAAGATGTGGAGGAGTAAAGGGAAATCTTTTTTATTCCCAGTGCTCTTCTGGAAGATGTACTGTGCCCATTCACTGCTTTCCCCTCCCCTGCTGCTCTCCCTCTCGCAGGGTTGCTCCTGGTGGCCACAATACGAGGTTAGCCAGCCTATTTCAATTAGCGGCAAACCATGTGGCGGGACTCCAAGGCCTCCATATGTTCATAAGTATAGGCAACCGCACTTTCCTTGACGCATTCCTCATTCCAGGGAAAGGCCACATCTCCACAGCTTGCTGGCGCAAGGCAGAGGATAGGCAACTGCAGAAGACATGGGATAATAAATACACGCTCGCATGTATATACACACACAAATACATAGGAAAGCTTGGCGCCCTCCCACCCTCTCCCGTGTTGCCTGCCACATGGTCCCCATCAATTTTTGTCAGAGCCAGCAAGCCGGCCAGCCGCTCACGGACGCTGACAAGGCAAATTCAACAGCTGAAGGGACTGCTCTGCTTTCCTCCCCAGCCCTAGGTTTTAGGTTTGTTTGTTTGTTTAATTTGAAGGTATCTGCTCCTGGGGGACATTTCCCAGCCATGGCACTGGCCATTTCCCAGGTGCTTCTTGGTTAGGGGGCCCTTCTCTGTAGTTGTGGGACAGCAGGTTCCATCCTGCCCTGTGTGAGGATAGGACGGGGTCTGAAAGCTGAGATGTCCCTGTAATATTCCATCTCCAGTACCTCAAACATCCCCAGACGAGATTTAACCCATTTCTGGCCCCAAACTCTCACTCAAGTTGCAGCTTTTGCCCCGTATCTGCTCTAAAAGAAGACTTCAGATTCCATTTCCTCCTCTTATTTCTAGATTGAAAGTGGTTGTCATCCTCACATGCTTCCACACAACCATCCCACCTCTTTTACCAGCCACCCGCCTCCTGACCTACAACTGTTCCTCACCCCTTGCTCTCCTTTCTTTAATCCACAATGATATTTGTACCATCCGTCTGTTGTTTCTTTAGCAGCTGCCCCTGAAGGGTTCACACCTGGGCTTTGCTGTGCAATCTGATGAAGAGCCATGCAAGAATTTCTCATTCATCCACATGAGTACCTTAAATCTTCACCTCTTTGCGACTCTGAAGAGATTCACCCCGCTCAACAGAGCCACTAGGTTAATGCCCCAACCAAAGGCTTCAGCTGAGACAAAGATCAACATCCATGAACTGGAAGGGCTTTCCATATCATGGGGCTGAAGGCTTTGTGTGGATAAGAGTTTGTGCCTAGACTCAAAGACTGGGCCTAAATTAATACAGGTCTCCATAAAGGCCTTTGGGAGATCCCTACATGTTTGCTAATAACCAGTGACACAACATGCTGGAATGACCCCTAGGCTGGGCTGAAGGGAGGGACTGTGCTCAACAGAAAGGTGAATAGACTTGTGTAAACCACCCCCCAACCATATCCAACGCTTTCTCTTACTTTCAGCCCTGCCCCGATCACCACATGGGTCTGTACTCAAAATGACGTTCAATCCAGAGAGGAATCTCCCAGTCAGGCACCACTCCCCAGCCAGCTGTTTGCAATCCAGCTGTGGGGCTGCAGGAATGTGCTGCTCATCCAGCTGCCCAGAAACATCTGTGCAGACAGAGAGACACACAGACACGTGGTGGGATGAGAAGCAAGGGGAAAGAAGGACTGAGGGACCTGGAGAGGGACAGAGGGAATTATTTCAGATGAGGGAGCAAAGTTCTGCAAGTTGTCACAGCTTGGGCACACCAGCTGGTCTGCCAAGACTATCCGGCCAGCACAGAAGCACTAAGTGCCAGGGAGATTGAGTGTGGGGGAAATACCCCAGATTTCATTCTATTCTGTAAGGGAAAACTATTACCTCCTCCCCCACCTCTAAATGCACATCCAAGGCAAGTAAACCCTCATCCTGTGGCTGCTTGTGTCAGCCTTCCCACTGTCTCCTCTCCAAGAGATCTGCTCACCTGGAGCCACATCCGAGCTGGTCGCCACAAATGCAGACGGGTGGTTGGAGCAGGCTGTGTATGAAAAGGATCTGAAACAAGACGCTTCTCTGCCCTGGGTCTTGGAGATTTCTTTTGTGCTGCAATCCCATGGCAGTAGCTGGATGCTGTGGAGATGCTGTTATGGGCAGCAAGAGACCTTCATTCTTGACATAGCAGCAAGCAGAATGGGTGAAAGTCCTCTTAAAGGGAGAGAAAAGCAGAAGGGACACAACTAAGAAATGCCATTTAAAAAAGCCTGATCATAATAACATGGAGCCATGGGCACCTTTGCAAACCAGCAGCTCATTCACCGGCAGTTCTCTCCTTTTTCTGGGGTCTGTAATAGAAAAGACAACTGAAACTTCTCCTCTCCTTGCCAGATGTCAGGTCATATTAACCCTTGCCATGCAGATGAATAAACCATGTGTCTGAGCAGCCCCATTTCTCAGGTCTTAAGGCAGCTGATTCAAAGCTCCTCCTCAGGAAACACGAAGTTCAGTGAGTGACTCAGGCCCCAAAGGGTCATCGTTAAAGTCAAGGCAATTAGGAGGAAGTGCTCTGACCACGAGACCTCAGTGTGTGTCACTTTCACTAAGCGGCACATCTTCTGACATGAACAGGGATCTTGTTAGCAGAACAAATCCTGAAAGGAATCCAAAGCTGACAAATCTTTTCCAATGGGTCAAGCTACCCTGAGCTCAAGATTCAGCATCATGGGATTTCCCTATACCTATATTATGGTAGGGCTCAATTATATGCATTATGATATTTTCATTCCTCCCTCAGAAGCTCCGGGTGTTGATCACAAGTGATGACAGGAGGGTGGGCAAAGATAACCATTGGCTTGCAGCATGACAAGCTTCAAGAAGCAAGCTAGGCATCCTAGCCTAAGTGAGCAAAATATTACTGCTTCAAAGGATGTGCAAAGGGAAAGAAGAGGTAGGATGCTGAGGAGTTGGGAACCCTTGTAGTACTCTGCATTTTGCTTCACTGTTCTGTTGCATCTGTTTTGGGGTCTACAGGATGCCCTGGACTAAGCTAGGATGTAGAAACTTGGCCAGGTGGGGAATGGACAGGACAATGGGAAAAGGAGTTGAAGGGGGAAAGCAATAAAGATCTTGTCAATAAACAACTCTTGGATATCTTTCCCAAACTCTGGTAGATTGCCTGATATTGCTGTAGCAGCCTCAGTGTAGCCAGAATCAGGGACATCCACTGGGATTAGAGGAGAACAAATGGGGCAAAAGAATAGGATGGCCATCCCAAAGATCCCCAGAGAATGGGAAGTGCTTTTTCCTCCTCCAATCATAGAAGCAACTTGCCATTCCTATGAAAAATCTTGACTTCCAGACCTCTTCCAGAGGGTCGTTCCTATACTGGAAAAGAGAGAGATTCCAGGTTAACCCAGAGAGCTTGGGGGAAGGTTAAATGATGCAATACAGTGGAGCCAGTCCCCTGTATCATATGCTTGGGATGCTCTTCTTCCACACCCTGCCTGCATACATGGGAGGACTGGGAAAAAAACATCAGGAGAAACTAGAGGAAGTTACAAAGAAAATGTAGTTGCTAGACTAAGTTCAAATGTATAGGGAACTATCTATGGAACAGTTTACCGGGGAGTTGAAGAGTTTCCACATCTCTGCCTCAATACCTGGGGTGATCACTCCCTTCCCCATCACTGCCCTGCAGTTAAAATGAGACACACTGTCCAAGGGAGCACAAAAGTGAGAGTTTTGCTGGATCCAAATCCTTTTCCAACGGGTTCTGTAGTGCTCACATCCCTTTGGATCACAGCTGACAGCAAAACATATTGACTGCAGGGAGAGAAGCAAAAGACATGGAATTTTTTGATTTGTCAATGAAGCTAATTTAAGGTTATTTACCCCTGCGTCTGACTGAGAGCTAAACCTTATCATCACCTTGAAATCGTACTTGCTGGCCATCTCTGGCTAGCTGGAACCACGCAGGGAATGGGGGCATGCAGGCAGATGGAAAGACCTCCAACCAGAGCATAGGAAAAGATCTAGAGTTTCACTCTTGGTTGAATGAAATGAGCTGATTTTGCCAGTTGTCAGGCAGCAATCAGAGCCCTGATGAATGACAGAATAAACCGAGTTTCTTCTGCAGCCAAATTCCATTGACACCTCCACAGAGCTGGCTTTCACCATCCATCACAACATCTGCTGAGGTCCACGGGAAGGGGAGAGGGTGTAGCGCTCTGTCCCACCCCGGGTTATTTTTACAGCTGGGAAAGGAGGTGGTGAACCTGGACGAGAAGGTTGAAGGCTTTTCCAAGGCAGTTCACAAAAGCTGTGAAACCAGAGCTGGAGCTCCCAAGGCCCCAGATCCCCAAATCAGCAACTCCAGATGTGTCACTGGCACTGAACCTAGAAAGATCGTGTGCCCCAGAAAGGAATTTTACTGGTTCTGCCTAAGCAGAAATTTTCTGCACATATTTAATGTGTGCAGAAAAGTCCCAGTCAAGTACCTGTCTTCTCCATTGGGGTAGACACCCGAAATGGAAGTACAAAGCTCATAAATATCTCCATCCACTCTGTGGGGCACAGCCTCAGGAAGTGCAGCAGCAACAGTGGATGCAGAACAACCATCTATCACAAGCAGATCTTTCCTTTGCCCAAATACGATGCTTATGGAAAATATCCCAACCAAGAAAAGTGCATGGAGTTGATTTCCATTAGATGAAGGATGAATCCCTGGAAAATCAGTTCCAGGTGAGCTATATGGAGCATCCCAGAAGTTGCTTGGTGCTTCCTCTCTCTCTCGCATGTTCCTTGATGCCAGAAGATGTTGAAGCTGAGGAGTCACAGACAACACAGAGCGATTCCCTCGGGAGGAGCAGATCCACACATGCCTTCCCAATAAGCCATCCCAGCAGAGTGGCAGTGTCTAGAAACCAAACTGGTCATCACTGGCAAGTGTAAAAATGGACAAAAATAGCAAAAAAAAAAGTTTCACAATTTCCTGCACATTTTTTTCTGATTGTTTCAAAAAACAATGTTGAGTTATCCAAAAGAGAATGGTTTTAGCAAGCAAAATAAGAGTAATCACCTGCTTTGCTAAGTATTTGCAAATACTATTGACTGTTTTTCTTAGCCAAATATCATTCCTTTCCACCATCATCACAGTCTCCCCCCAGTTACTCACTGTGACTAAGACGAGGGGAAGAAGATTGTTGCTTTTTTTTTTCAAATGGAAAAAAAGATAATTTCAACTCAAAAACTTTCGTTTCTGCTGAAAAGTTCTTGCTTCGCCTCCTCTTTGCCTCCTAGGATGGGTGACACCTTTGCATTTTTGTCACAAAATCCCTCAGCTTTGGTCACTTAAACATTCAGTGGTAGAAGACAGCATCTTACTCAATCTCCTCTGTGACAAGACCATTAAATATAAAACATTTGTCCAAGACAGTAAGGTTTCTGGGCATATGCTTCATCAAATTCTCAATTTTGCTAATTGAGCTATCAGAGCTGTTTGGGGAGGTTTGTGTTTATTTCTTTCTGGGTTATAGAAATTGCCAGTAGAGACTTAAAAATAAGAAAAGAAAAACCCTCTGACTTGCTGCCCAGAAACTCAATCCCAAAAGCCTCCTCCCAACCTCTGTTTACAAAATTATAAGCTTTCTTTGTCCCAGCCATTTTCCTGTTACAATAATATTCTTCATCTTCTATCTGACTTCTTTTTTTTTTTTTGGTGCATGGAAAATATGATTTCATTGTGAAAAGATTTCTTATGAATCAATGCAGCAAAGGGAACACAGAGATGTTTGCAGTAAATCACCCTTGAAGCAGAGACATGTAGAAAATGAGTTACAAGAACAAGTAGATAATCCCAGGCCGTTTCCAGATGGAAGGAGGTTATATTTTCCATACAGTATATCTGCTTTTTGTGTCACAAAACACACCGGTATTTACTTAAAGTATGTTGCTTTTGTAACGTGGGGTTATTATTACATGAAATGAGTTTCTGAAAGTTATAAAAATTGGCCTCCTTTAGAAAACAAATGGAAGAACTGACATACTGAGTTCAAACCAGCGAAGTCTCAGTCCCTTTTAAAGACAAGAGCTGAGCCCAGGAGCAGAAGGTTGACTTCCACCCAGTGAAGTTCCTTCTGTTCCTGGGATGGTCATTACATGTGCAGAGGTCTGATTTTTCCAGGGTTTTGCAGTTTCTTTCATCCACTTCTCCATAGCTGGCAGGGACCACACTTGGAGGTAGGCTGGCTTCTCCACTCCCATAAAGTGAACTCTGTCATCACCAGCTCCTCGGAGAAGGTTTGGCAGCACTAAAAGCCTGGCGACTTCGGAGGAAGCCGCTGGATTGCCGAGTTCTTGGAAGCGGCTGGTGGGGGGAGCCGCCTGCCTAAGCCACGCACTGAACTGGGTGTTAGGTACCACGCTGGGGTCCTAAAGTAGAGACATCTGAAGGCCATTTAGCCAGCATCTGGAGGGAATCAAGTCTGGCACCTTCCCAGGGGATTCAGGCACATCACTTGAGTGGTTCATCCCTTAAGGGATATAAAACTTAGACAGGAAATTTAAGGAACTACATTTCCCTTCCAAAAAAATCTTCGAGACCTGAAAATCTGATGATAAATCACCCCACGGGCTCATCATCAACCTGTGGTTCCTGACCACTGCTGGTGGGTAACATCTTGCAAGGCAGCTGGGAAGCCAATGACCGAGACAGATGCCCCCTCATATACTCGAGCAAACAAGCAACCTGTGAAGAAATAAAAGTGAAACGGGGCTTCCGAGAGCTGAGTCTAGCTGTGGGCAAGCAACACACAAAAGTTCTTGGGTAGACATTGGAGGGTCGTGTTCCAGGAAGGGGAAGGGGTCCTTGAATTTTTACAAACAGTAAAAATTTGCTCTCCCAAAGTCAGCTAGGCTGGGCTTATCTCACATGGTGTTTGGATAAAGGGGCCTAGAAGAAGAGCTGGGGCCATGCAACCAGTCAGACTGGAGAGCTTCAAGGGAAGTAGCTGGAGTATCAAAGCTCCTACCTTCACTATCAATTTAATGCAGCATCACCTGCTGTTTACAGTTTTCCAAGTAATACATGCAGTTTAATTGTAACCTGCCTTCTGCAGTGCTCTCGTCAGTAACAGACAGAATTCAATCCAGCCGCAAGCGATGCCCAGCCAGCTTTTCCCCTTGCTCCACGGATGGACAGAACCGAGCAAAGCAGGAGCTGGATCTTCATCAAAGCCTGCAGATGTTGCCATGATGTGAATTCCTAATCGTCATTGTACTGACAGTGGCCAGGACCCAGACCTGGCTGATTATAAAGGTTTCGCACTTAATACGAGATCCTGAGGGCATGACGAGAAGTCTTTGTTCCCTATGGGTCACCAAAAAACAGGGGAGCACAACCAGTGCCAACGTTCCTCTTCATAAGGCTGCGAATGTCTCTCTCCATCTTGCCAGTCCCTGGGGCTGGTGTCTGAGGCTGTCAGAGCCCTGGGAGCCCTGGCTGTCTGCTTGAACCTTTTTTTTTTCCAGGAAAAGCTGGCACTCCTGGTATTCCAACACTTCCCTGCCCTTAAAGACTTGACATTCCTCTAGCGTGTCAAACACACGAATCTATAAGGGGAGCAGCACCGAGCCTGGAAAGCTGGCCTATGCCCAGGAGAAATGTCAATAGGAGAGGAAGTATCTGTCACTTACACACACACAAGGCTCCAAGCAATTTGAAGTCATCCTTGGCCTGCTGCTCCATCCTCTTGCTTTTATGGTGCCATTGATGAGGACCGACCGACCTCTAGTGGTGTGAGACCACAGTGCTAGGAAACCATCTCTCCTCGGGCAAAAGACTGCTAATTCCAGAGCAGAGGGTCTTGCATGCACAGAGTTTTTTCCTTGGATAATAAAAGGGTCCCACGATAAAGGGGAGGCAGGAGAGGCCATCAGTCTTTCCGTGGCAGCCTCCTTCCTACCGCTGACCTCCCACTGACAACCCCGAGCTCGGCTCTCGCTGCCACAGGTGGACAACATAACTCTTTGGGCTCCGTGTCAGGGCCAGGACCTCCAGAGACACCAGGAAAAAAGGAGGAAATGAGGCAGAGAACATTGTTAAGGGGGCAGAGCAGCCACTGTGTTCCCTAACACCTGGTGACTCTGAAATGAATTTGGTCAAAATGAAGTTGAGGGAGAGAGTAGCAATGACATGGCACTATGCTGACCCCAGAGAGGATTTGTGAGGTCGGGTGGCCTGGTGGTAGGGTTCCCCACCTTCTACACAATCCTTTTCTTTTCCATAGTGCAGCACTTTCCAAAGTGTCTAAAGAGGGGCTGTCCTCCTGCTTCCCAGTGCTGTGAAGAGGAGGATACCAGGTCCTTGAAAAAGCTGGGAGACAAGTAGTTTCTCCTTGCTAGAGGGTATTTAGGATCTTCCTCTGCACCAGCTGAGACGGGAGCAAGCAGGACCTTGGGATGAAGGAAAGCTGCTGCTTGCATCTCAGCTGGCTGAGGCTGCTAGCAAGGCTTGAGCAAGGCTGAGGTTTCTCTCACATGGAAATGTGAGTTATAAAGACGTGCGAAACTTTATCTCCATGGCTATCATCTATATCAAAGGGCTCAAGGGGGGCTGTTTTAAAATAGGACCTTGGCAGAGGTTCCTGATTCTCCGCGCATCCTACCAAGCGGCACGGGGCCAAAATGTCAGCTTGGCTGCTCCACATGTCCCCGGCATCCTAAGCATGTCCTACAAACCTTTCCGGTGCTTCCAGGGAGATTGCTGTCTCCACAAGCAGATTTCCTCCCGCCTTTCAGCTGTGGACAGTCCCCATGGCCCTGGACAGAATCTCTGCTAAGGAGCAAGAGAAGCATCTTTCCTGAGGTACCTGAGGGACAGGCATGAAGGGGACAGTGTTACCCAAACAGTGGTCACGGACACCCTTTTTACAATAGCAAGTGGGTATATGGGATCCACGGGAAGCTGAGGAGCACAAGACAGAGCTGGTAGGAGTGAACCTGACTTTCTAGTGCCAGGTGACAGCTTTCAACTGAGATATTTGTGACCATGAGTCTCCACGGTCCCCATATGCACGTGAAAAACCAGGCAGAACTGTGGCAGTCTGGAAATCACTCCATTTCTATAATCCATGCAGTCATCTCCCAGGGGCTATCAAAAAATCCAGCAAAGCTCTAGAGGGACCAGGTGGGTGAACCAGAAGATGGGTGAATGTTTCCTCTCTGCTTTCCCAGCTGCAGAGCAGGGAGAGGTGAGAGTAACCGAGCAACGACACCCGTCAGCACGGGAAAAAAATGAGAGCTCAGTAAAGCCAAAGAAAAAGGAACATTTAACTGATCTTTTTTTTTTTGTAAGAGTCTAAAATATTTGCTAACCATCTCATATTAAGAAAAATTGCTTTCACACAAACTGCCCTTCAGGCAGCAAAGATAACGAAGTGTCTGGGCACCCAGCTTCAACATCAAACTACTTTTCTGCTCCACTCTCTTGAGCACATGTAGTGCACCCCAGCAGCACCAGAGTTGAGAAATCACTGCTGAACTCATTGCTTTGATTCAAATGCAATCTCCCCTCCCACATACTGTTCTCATTAGAGGCCAGTTCTTCTGGCAGGGGCTCTGTGCACAGTCACGAGAAGCTGTTCACTGGTGGCTTGTTATATCCAGTTGTGGGAGACTTAAAACAATGAGCTTGCAAATATTGCATACCTCATCTTCTCTCTCTCTTTTTTTTTTTTTTTTTTTGAGGGTCTAGGGGGAAGAAAAAGAAAAGATAACATTGGAGTTTGGGGTCAACAGGAGTGGGAGAAAAAAAGATGAGGGGCATTTTGTCCCATTGTGAATACACACGTGTGCAAGGGCATCTGTGTGTGTGTGTTCCACAGGCTGACACATTTCCCACACACATATTGCCCTTACACAACAGAGCAGGACCATGTCACCACCAGCAGCAAGGTGCAATACGGGACATCCTGAGGTTGATGGTGCTCACACTGTCTCCTTCCAGTGCACTGGAGAGGGTAAGGATCACCACAAGGAGATGCTCCTCTGCTGTATTTTCCTTTTTGCTTTGTTGTTGCAGGTTAAATCCTTTCCAGGTGTGACTGTCCAGGAGACAACTGAACATCCATCCCTGACACATCCTGCCAAGGCAGGGGAGGTGTCAGACTCATTTCGGGGATGAAGTATACGGAGTGATTTGCATCCCACCCTCCTGTCCAGAGGCAGTTCTGGATGCGTCCATTGCCAGAGGGGCAGAAGAGTCACTGTGGCATCCAGCAGTGCTGACAAAGCCATTCTGCTATCCCAGAATCACCAGGAAGGAGACACCTGTTCCCCCTCTATCCAGAAGGCAGAAACACGGAGAGGAGACACCTTGGAATCCAAAGGGGTGAAATTGTCTTTTCCCTGTCATTGACTGGGAATTTCCTGGTGGGATCATCTGCTGATATGTCAAGTCCCAAGCGACATTCAGAGAAGGCTTAGTTTAGACTGGAGGTGAACTGCAGGCCTGTTTCTAGTGGACACTACTTGAGCTTCACGTAGGAATAAGGAGGAAAGGAAGGGAGGCTGCAATCCATTTCTTCATACTCCCTTTCCCCCGGGGTCTTGGAGAATGTGAGTAAAACTGGGGCTTCCTAAGAGCTATTCCATCCCCTTGTCAAAGACCACAGGGTACTTAAACCTGGCGTCTCTCTTCCCTCCACTCACGGGGTGGAGGCCCATGGGTCACTGCAATGGGACAGAGGAAATATGGGATGGGAGCCAAAGGGTAAAAATGTGTAAGTGACCCCGGGAGCACACTGGAATTAGTCCTGCTTGAATTATCCCATGACTAGGACACTTAGGTACATTTGGCTGGAGGTCACCAATGTTGTGTAGTGTCAAGTAGCCCATGAGCAAGGTGGAGAATAAAGGAGCATTGGGTGCATGAGAAGAACCTCCTTGTGCTGTGTGGTAGGGCAAAGCACAAAGGTCTCTGCAAAGGCAGGGAGATGGTGTCTCCTACCCAGCCTGACTGGAGTGGTGTCACCGCTGGGCCTGCCTCACTTGGAGGAACATCCCTGTAGATGGAGCTAGATCCTCACAAGGAAGAAGGACAACCAAAGCTCCAAGGAAGGACTCACTCAGTCCCTGTTCCCCACCCTTGAGCACATCCTGGGATTCCGCTCCACTCCCTCACCAGGGACACCATCGCTGAGTATCATGTTGCCTCTCTCAAAAAGCCCTTTCTATCCACGCACCCACACCATGCACTGCACATTTCCATTCTCCACGCAGAAACATCTCCCCGAAGCAATGAGGAAGCTCCTAAGGATGTTTCTGGGCAGGCTTGGCTCACCACCAGCCTTATAATGGGCTTCTCCAGCCTGCGGTGGGATGGATGTGTCCCCTCTAATTGCCCTGGTCCTCCACTGAGGGCTGAGGGGAGGCTTCTCGGTCCAGAGAAGCTGACTTTTTGCTTCATTTCCTAATTCCTCAATGCCAGTGACACAAAAGCTCCTAAATTGTTCCATGAAGTGAGGCACAAGTGTTTCAAAGGCACTGACATGGCATCAGCTGGGTCCAAGAGGGTGGATACCTCAGCCTTGGTGCTCCGTGTGCTGCTGCAGCAGAGTCTAATGTGGACTGACGAGTCATTCACATTTGGGGTAGTTTTTGGTTTTGGTGGCTGCATTTTCCAAACAGGATGAAACCACGGTCAGAATTTGCCCCTAGCTTTAGTGGGGACTTGGAGTGCTTTCCAAGTGCCCATGCTGAATGTTTTCTAGCCTGGAGAGGCTATATAGCCATTTGCCTTTGCCTGACTTAAGAAAAGTCAAGTTTTATCCTGCTTTCTGCCCTCCTGGAAACATTTATGAGGGAGCCCCAGCACTGCTGATGAGCTTGGGAGAGAGGAAAAGTGAAGGAATAGGAAATGGCCCCATCCCCAGCACTATGACCCTGTTTTTCCCCAGTTTGAGGGATGTTTCCAGTTTGCTCAATGGAATGGCAGCAGTAACAGGCTCGCTTCCAGGCATCCCTGCCCAGGAGCAGCCCTCATTCCTGGGATGTCTCTGGACTCGGGGCTGCCTTTCTGGGGTGCCCTTAGCTGTGGGGCTTCCAGCAACATCCTGGAACCCCAAAACCCAGTGGGTGCCCAGGACCTGCATTCACTCTGCCTTTAAAATCTGTAAGAAAATAAAATAAAATGCAAAAGGTTCCCCAAGCCTGGTCACATTTGCAAGGAGATCAGTTAGATTCGGCCTCAGACAGGCTCAGCACCCCAATCCCAACTCAGGATTTCCCGGCTGCTTTTCCACTTAGCAGTGTGACCCGCTCTTCCCTTGGGAGGCTGGTGGCAGAGAGGAGCTAGGAACCTCCCTGCCTGCCACAGACCCACAGAAACACTCCCTGGGTGGCCCCGAGGCTGCATTTAGAGGAAAATCCCTGGTTTAGGAGCCTGAAAAGGGATTTGATAGGGGGGATGCGGCAGGGAGACGAGTTTCCCAATATGCGGCTGGTGGGACCCGCATCTCGGGCGCCCGTTGCTGCAGGCCTGACCTGGGGACTGCAGCAAAGGGGGAGAAACCGCCCCAAAACGCCCGCGCTGTGAAACCCAGCGAGGGAAAGCGGGCGGCAGATAAGAACATGTCGAGGAGAAACACAAACCAGAAGCTCCCGAGGAATTTTGGAAAGGAAACGGGGAATTAACTGCAGAGAAGGCAGCAGGGGGGACCGGGCAGGGAAGGCAGGAAACGCACCGCAGTTTGGGGCTCTCCGCAGAGGGTCCCGTCCGCGTCCTGCCGCCTCGCCGCCTCCTCCGCTCCGCTCCGAGGGGCTCCGGAGGGTCGGCTGAGAGCGGCGGCATCTCCCCGCTTCCCAAGGAGGAATTTGGGGAGAACAGGGGGGAAGACAAAAGCACACACGTGCAGCCGGTTCCCATTTAGCTGCCAGGACGAGCTGCCGCGGGCCGCTTCTGGGGTCGGAAACCTTCCCCTCGCCTCCCCTTCCTTTATTTTCCCCCCCTCACCTCTCGCCTGAGCTCCCCTCCTCGCCCGGGAGCTATTTTGGAGGAAGGCGGGAGGTATTTTTAGGGCTCCCGAGAGGAGCTCCGAGCCCCCGAGCCGCGGCAGCGCCGGCGCCAGGGAAGCTGCCGCTGCTCCGGCTGGTGCCGCTTTTATAATTAAACTCAATCCCTGCCGGGGGCCGGGTCTTGGCCACCAGCTCGGCAAGGAAGGGAAGGAGCCAAGACGGAGCTGGGGGCTCCGACAGATGCCGGGAATCTGGGAGCAGTGGGAAAAACAGGGATGAAGCTTCTGGGGGAGCCAGTTTCTTTTGCTGGGCACCCGGGATCGCTCTGAGCTTTGGGTTGAATCCGTCCACCAAAAATCCCCAAATTCTTTTTTTTCCCCCTTTTTCCCCTGTGCGAAAAGAACGACGCATTTATTCCCGCACTCCCTTAAATTCCAAGACACAATTCCAGCAATTCAGACACCAAGCTGGCATTCCAAGCAACAGTATATTTTATATAACTGATTTTTGTTTCTTTTACCACTTTATAGAGCCATACAATGAACTGCGAAGAATCAGACCTCTGTACAAAGGGGAAGACGAAAGCGGAGTCACATTCGCACATGGAACATGGTGTGACCAAAGTCATCTTTACACACGCGACCACATTACGGGCACAGAGATACAAAATATAACGTATTTTTTTCCATCTATATAAATACACAGAAATGGGAAAGTCTAAAAGTTTTAAACTGTTCATTAACACTGATTAGCAAATAAATCTGTAACGTTCCCAAAGTAACAAAGACAACAACAAAAATAACACGTGTAACACGGCGGCTCCGGGTCCGCCAACAGAAACACCGGGTTGCTTCCTTTTCCTTTTTTATTTTTTCTTTCCTTTTTAAGGAAGAAAACATAGTAACCCCAAACCAACCTCACAATTTGCAAAACAAACGAACGGAATCAAGCAAGGCCCTGCGGGCTCCTTTGCTGTCTGATCCTGCTGCCTGCTCCAAGGGGAAGGTTTTACCTTCTGCTCTTGCTGCTGCTGTCTGGATTTGGGGGCAACCTCTTTCTCCTCCTGCACAACTTACTAGGTGGGAATTTGCCCAGCCCCAGCGCACTTGGCCCTTTCAGTCTTTCAAAATTGATGAAAAAATCCCTGCTGGAGGGACATGAGCTGGTAGAGGGGGCTGAAGCCAACCTGGTCCCCACCGTGCTCAAGGGTGGGAGATCCAGGTGGCAACTGCTGCATCCAGGGCAACCCCGAGCTTTGCACAACTCGTCTCCTTGAATAACCCCTTGGGACCACAGCACATCCCTTCAGCACGCAATGATACGGATGCTCCCCCAAAAATTATTTGCACGAGCTGTAGTTGGAGGCGGATGCTGTGAACAGGCAACCACGTTTCACGTGGCACCACTCGCTTTGCTGGTCCTCGACTGATGAGATCCCGCCCGGCTCTGCCATAAATCACCCACTTTTTTGGGACACGCAGCAAACAAACCTCCATTGGGAGCATTTCTGGCAGCAAAATCAACAGCAAAGGAAGAGGAGTAGGAAAGGGGTTCTCCGAAGAACAAACCAACACAAAAAGGGCACGTACAATAAATTTACACACGCAAAAAAATATATATATATATGTGGGGAAAAGTGCGTTTTAAGGATATCTTTGGCAAGAATATATGCAGTTCTTTGTGCATGAATGAGGGATGTGTGTGTGTGTGTGTGAGAGAGAGATAACATCCGGCTGCTGAAAACGGCAGTGTGGTTACAACGAAACATATGCTGGGCTTAACTCGCACAAGCTCGAACCTCAAATACCATGACTGCATTTAAAACCAAAGAAAAACCAAAGAATCTTTTCTGTCCCTTTCGTAAAGAAAACTGTCACCATAGTACTAGGTCCCCACCGGTCCCGGTTGGCACAAGGACCTGGGTGATCCCTCAACACCAGCTGATGGAATTGGGGACAGAAAGGGTAGTTACACCTGGTAATGTAACTTTTAAAAAGAGATAAAAGAAGAAAAGTGCCTTTAAAGGTAGCTGACAAACACCTGGCTATGCCACTGGAAGGTGATTAGCTCTGTGTTAAAAATATATATATATATAATCGTCGGACGATTTTATTAGTGTGGGAGATTTGGACGGGGTCTAAATCTCTGTCTTCAGCTAGTGAGTTAGTATTTGAGCTGTGAGCGGGTCACAGCTTGAAGCAGGCGTGATGTTATGGGCAGGTATCTGCTGTGGTCAGTTTAAACACGACATCTCCGGGGTGCTGGAATCTGCTTCTCTTTATGGGGAGAAAAAGACGAATAGGAGCTTCGAGCACCGGGTTCCGAGGCAGCAGATTAAAATAAAATTACATTATTACCATCTCTTTTTTTTAGCGGTGAGAAAACGAAGTCTGAAAAATACTTTCAAAAATATATATTTATATCTATAAACACAGTGTTTCTCTAATTGGTTAAAGGCAGGGTGAGGAGATTACGGGTGAGATTTCTCTTTCCACCGTCTCGCTTGAATTTCGCAGAAGGAGGGAATCGCCTTTGAAACGCCCAGATTAAGAAGATCCTCACGTCCGTGCGGACGGGGGGGAGCAGCGTCCGACGGGGCTGCGTCACGACGGGCTCCCCGGCTCCGCATCCAACGCTCCAACGTGACAAGTCTCCGGCACCAAGAGCCCCCTGCGCGCGCCCACGCCGCTCGCTCGCCCTCTCGCACACGCACATGCACTCGCACACGCTCGCGGTCACACGCATGCCCGCCCGCCCGGGGGCAGCCCCAAGGGGAAAGGGGGGGACGCGGAGGACCCCGCGCTTGGGAATGGCCAGAATCCCCCTCCCCAACCCGCGGGCTCTGCCCCGGGAGCGCGTTCCCTCTCCCAACGCGCGGGCGCTCCCCCGGGGCAGGGGAAGGAGGGGGGCGGATATCATGGGGCAGATATGATATGCGGAAAGCAATATGGCAAAAATAAATATTTTTTCGAGTGTAAATTTAACCTTTTTTTTTTTTCCTCCTTAAAATTTCATTAGCTTACAATATTCTATCAGTATAGCTCGTATATATATTATAGCTATCGAGGCTGGGGTGGCCTGAGGGAGGCGAGCTCTCTGGGGGTCCGTGGGGTTATAGTGTCATTTCAGACTTTTGTCCCCAACAGCCTATCTGGGCCACTTTGCACGGAAGTTTTCTCCAAAGCAGCTCCCGGCTTTTGCATTTGCCTGGCTCCTGCCCCCATGCAGCGTGCCAGGAGGTGGGATACAGGCAGCTTGGCCATTCCTATATGGCTTGGGGGGCTTCTAAGTGCGGGATGTTCATAGCAGGGGCCTCAGTCCTTGGTTTCAATAACCCTGCGGCTCTTTCCAGACTATTCCTGCTGCCCCTGGACTTGTGAGCAGGATGCTCTGTGCTCCCTGCATCCCCACGGCCAGGCAGACCCCACTGGGCACCTCAGCAGGGCTGGGGACCTCCACCTGATCCCTGGACCTGGCGCCGTGGCTCAGGAACCGGGTGCTCTGCTCGCCCTCCGGTCCCTCTCACCCTGCACGAGCCTCGTAAAGCAAAGGGAAAAGCCGACAGCACCCAAGTCCCTGCTAAATAACAGGACTCTTGGAGGTGCAAGCCAACTCCGAGGGGTGCACTGGCCAAGCAGGCTGGCTCTCAGAGGACCTATTACCTCCCCACTAAGCCAAATCTGCCCAGTGACTGCAGGTCCTTATTTTTTTTTTGCCCTTAATTTTCTTCTTTTTTTTTTAACGTGGCCTCCAAAATAAAATGTAAAAAGCGCCTCAGTTACTTGTAGTCATTCGCCTTTCGTGCAACTGAACGTCCATGCAATTTAAAAACTGCTTGCGTATATCTCCGAAGAGAGAGATAGGGCTAGCCACGGGTCCATTGCTTTGCACAGATGTGCTGGCATCCACTATTATTAATATTATTATTATTACAATATTTTTCTTTCCTTTGCTTTTTGTTAAGAGAACAATGTGACAGGCCGCAGGAGAAAACTGCCAAAGAGGACGAGTGACAGGAGGGAAAAAGGGAAGGCAGGACAGGAGGTGACTCTAGATCAACCCAGAACGTTCCCGGTGTGCATTTGCCTTCTCCCAGGTGCTGGGATCACCTGGACACGATGCCGCATGCCGCAGGCTCGTGCCTGAGCACCGGCACACTTGGGAAGCGGTGTGGGAATGCCGCAGCTCTCCCTTTTTGTGAGGACTCGCTCTGCTCACCTGTGACCAGCCCTGGACTCTGGAGCTGGTCTCAGCAAGTCACCAGGCAGCCCGCAGGTCTGGGGAGAAAAACAGGGGCCCACGAGGACCCTCTGCTGCAGCCAGGCATGGGAAGGTCTCCAAGATCATCTCCTCCGTTGTCCTGAAGATCTGGCTTACGTGCCGGCGAGGTTTTATTTCCTATGGGTTGTTTCAAATATGCAACAGATCTTTGCAAACGGAGCTGTCGGAATGGAGTTTCTCCAGCTACTTCTTCTTTTTCAGGTGGCACGTGTCAGTCATAATCCTGCATTGAGTCCAGAGCGAGCATCACCGCTCGGTCCAGCCTCAGGACTGCAGTGCCAAAACCTGGGAACGCACCTCTCGCTGCCGGCTTTGCTCCGGTCACCTTCCCTGCGATGGGACACACATCCATGTCCTTCCCCCTTTGGCGTAACTCTGCGGCTCTGCCACATAGGTGCGTGGCTTGGATTCCTCTATGTGTGTGTTTGGCTTCTGTCGAGTTCTTAGGGGTTTTGTTGTATTTTCTTGTTTTGCTGTTTGCTGTTTTCCTCCAAAATTCCAACCCTTTCCCCCCCCAATTCACTTCCCTCTCCCACAATGCACTTCCTTGCACTCCTTCTCGGACCGGCTCCAAGTCCTTCTCCAAAATTCAAGAATCACCCGCGAGCACCAGCTCATCTCTTCTGGCCGGAGCCGAGCATGACCCTGGAGACAAAGTTGACGATGGCTCCAGCTGGCTGGTCCGGATCCAGCTCGGCGAAGAGGTGGCAGACGTTGTCCGTGGTGCTGCCTTGCTTCCTGGCCACGAAGCCGAAGAGCCTGGGTGGGAGAAGACAGGAGGTTCAGGGAAGTTCTGGCAACAACCCGGAGGAGGCGCAGGGACTGCTGTGAGCAACACGGGGACTCCGATCCCTCGTGGGGAGCCTGAGGCTCCCAGGGCAGCGGTCTGCAAGGCAGAAGGGTCTTCCTGAGGAGCATCTCATGGGTTGCCCAGCTCTACTCACTCAAGGGCAACACTAGACTCTTCCTGCATGGGCCACTCCACCTTCTCCCTCTCAACCTCCATCTACATGACAGAGGGTGACACATCGTGACAACCAGCCTGCATCAACACCGACCTACGCATCCCTTTGCTGCACTCTCTCTGAGGACCAACATTGCATTTCCCTTCATCATCTCTCCACCAACCTTCCCGGCTCCTTCACTCTGACCATTCCCATCATCTTCCCCAGGTTGTCCCCAGGAAGGGACCTTCCAAATGGTGCCAGCACTGCCTCCCTTTGGGTGAAGCCACAGATGTGTGACTGGTCTGGGTAGCACTGAGGAGATCCTCTAACACTGGAAAGGGCATGCAAGGACATGGGGAGAGCAGACCCTTGTGCTGCCGCACACAGAGCTGGGTGAGAACACACAGTTATTCCTGTCTGTCCTTCCCAGAGTGAATAAAATGTTCCTTTTTTAATTAGAACGTGAAAACTCAAGTTATAAATACAGGGGAACAGAATGTGAGACAGGCCCAGGCCGTGGCATTTCTAATTGCAGAGGGGAAATATCCCAGCAGCTGGGCATCCTAATAAAAACCCCTTCACTAAGATAATGGCTAAAATTAGTGGGAATTGACCCCTGGAACTGGGCTCAGCCAACAACTCTGTGCTCCTGTAGTTCAGGAAAAGGAGGAAGAAAGGAAGGGAAGAGCCAGCAGGGTCATCACGGCACTACAAGGATCACGCGTGGTTAATGGTACCCTGCCATTCTGCTCCATGAGCCACTCTCCCACTAACAGAACCAGGATGGTGTTCAGTGAGATCAGTTCAATGTGGTCCACACCTGCTCTGATCGGGAATTTGGGGCCAAAATATGCTTACTGAGACCCCGGGATCACAGCCACATGCTTGCAAGAAACTTTCCTCCAGCAGAGGGGATCTCATGGGCACCCAAGAGTCCCCACTACATAGAGCATCCCCAGCCAGGGCTGGAGCTAATGCTCAAATACAAGCCAGGGCCAACCCAGCGGAGGAATTAAGCTCAGAAAGTACTTACTTGGCTGGGCCACTGCCATCAGTTTTAGTCCACCTGCAAGGAGAAGAAGAGGTGTGAGGAGCTGCATCTCCTGCATCCTGAAGAGCATGGAGGTAGTTTTCCAACTACCATCTCCATTGAAGCCCCCGTGAAGACATGGGGATGGTCTGGACTTTTCACAGGTTTGGTGACTTGGAAAAGACAGCAGTCTTGGGAGGGCCCCCAAGCTGGTCCTTGCAGTGACCAAGAAGTCACTGCAAGAAGCTGGCATTTCCCCAAGGTATCCTCCATCCCTTCCCTCCTCCAGGGAAACAGAAGCAAACCAAGATCCTGCACCGAGCAGCCCAGGAGCCTGGAAGGAGGAGAAGGGCAGGGGCATGAGCTCCCCCTGGGCTAGGGCACTCACTTTCTTTCCTGGGGATCCAGGTCGCAGAAGGTGACAGTGTTGAGGGGATAGTGTCGTCGGAAGAACAATCTGAAACACAAGGCAGGGAGCCACAGTCAGCCAGGCTCCCGCTTCCACACCACCACCACAGCCCCAAGCAGGAGCAGCCCATCACTGCTGAGCCCCCATCGGCATGGATTTCCCTAGGCTTCCTCTGGAATGTGCCAGGAGCCAAGGACAGAGCTCATCCCTGCCAAAGAGCAGCCTAATGCCACCCCAAGGAACTCCTCTACCAATGGAACTCTTGGGGCACAGCGTGGTACCCAAGTCCCACACAAGTTTGGGCGCTGGGGACGCGAGGATGCGTTCGGGGAGCTCTTACTTCCTCTGGTTGTCTGTTAAGGTGATGCCTTGCGCAGAAACCTTGAAGTGGACGATAGTAGCGGTGGGCGTGGGGTCGGCCACCAGCGTCTCAGAGACGGCCTTTGCTATGGCCTGGGGGCCCGTGAGCGACTCCATCTCCACCGAGTTGATGAAAAGGACGTTGCAGGCTGGAAAGGGAGACAGAGCACGAACAGGGTGTGCGATCGCTCCGGACCACGTTCACCCCACGGCAGTGGGGGTCCGGGTAGCCCCTGCCTACTCACCTGCACCCTGTTTGAGGAGGTCCGTGGCGGAGTTGGTAGCTGATGCGGAGTCTTTCTTCTCCTCAGTAGGATCTAGGAGAGAGAAGACGTCACTGCTTCTCCCTGCTTGAAAATTGACCCTTTCCTTGGCAGCTGGGCTGTGGGGGGAGATGCACTATCCCCCTTCCAGTTGCTGGGTATCAGCTCTCAGGGTGGATGCCGGCTCCCAACATGCCATCCCGAGGGAAAAGCCCAGCCTGGATCTGAACTGTCTGAGCACAGGGGTGGAAGGGGAGCAGTGGAGATGCACAGTCCTCAGCATGGAAAGCACAGGGGTGCGTCCCAGGACTGGCTCTGCTGGGGAAACACAGCCCAAAACGTGGCTCTGGGTGCCAGAGGAACCAAGATCTGCCCCTTTTCTCCCTTCTGCCCCTTTGCTCCCTTCTGAGCACGACTCTCACCTCGGTCGGGAATGACCAGCTTGCAGGGCAAGGCCAAGGGCATGATGGAGTGCTGGTACACCAGAGCCGAGAGACACCCTGCAGAGAGACAGGACACCATCAGCACGCAGCTGGGGACACGGATTATCCTGCCTCGGAGCACATCAGCCACAGGATAACTGGAACAAGAGAAATCTCCAACCTCCTCTCTGCCCAACAGCATCATTTCTCTTTCTCCTGCTGTGCACTCCCCAAAGCTGAGGATCTGTTACACACTTTGACAAGGTCTGTGCAACACTGTGCTCTGACACGCGCACAACTTCACGTGTGTGCATGTGCAGGACACCAAGCAGCAGGTGCACTTTACGTTCAGAAGTGCGCACAGGCATTTGAATATTGGTGCATTTGTGTGCATTTATGTGCCATATCCATGTAGACAGAGGGGTGTTCAGTTAAATTTAGGCATGCACGAAGGTAAGTACATCTGTGCACACATTAAGTGTGCATACATGTGCATACACAACACCAGAGGCTTCTTAAGGCCCTGCAGGATTCAGTTATGCAGGAACAAGTGGCTGTGGCAGGGGCAGGAGCCCTCCCAGACACCTGATTTCTCTCTTTGATAGAGTCCAGCAAAATAAAGACGTTCCCAGACCTGCAGATGAGGAGGCACATGGGGACACTCACCAAAATTGGGCTCGTTGGGGCATCCTTTTAGTTTCACGCCCCGCGGGCTGGTCTCGATGAGGAAGTGTCTCACCAGTTCATTGGTGATGTCTCCTGGGAAGAGATGGGAGGTTCTCACACCAGGACCACCCTCCTCCGCCCTGCCAGCTGCACATAATCCTGCATCTATGGGAGCAGCCCCCCTCCAGAATCTGTCACTCCCCAAGATCCCATGGGAAACGAGCGCTCCGGCCCCTGTCCAGCTCAAGGGAGAGGGCTTGTACCAGCTCCTGTGCAAGAGGCTGACCTTGAGTGAGGTTCCTCTGTTGCTGGAGGGCTGTGCCCACTCCTCCATGCCAAGGGCCAGCTGCAAATGCCCCCCAAACCCTCCCAGCTCAGGGCAGACGGTGCCCAGCGCTTCCCCGTGCCACCGTCGGGCAGGATGAAGGAAGAGACGGGAGGGACGGAGGGTGCTGCCGCATCAGCACATACCCAAGGGCACCGAGCTCGCCGCGGGCCGAACCATGGAAAGCATCTCCGCGTGGGAAGCGGCCGGGCGCACAATACCTTTCTTGTTCTGCTGCAGGACCGTGGGAGGTGGGGACGCAACCTTCATGGCGAGGCCGTAGGCTCCCCGGAAGGAGTGGCTGTCGCGGATAATGAACGCGCCCGGCTCTCTGTCCTTCAGCAACGCGATGGCTGCGGGGACAGAAAGGCAGCTCCGAGAATGAGGCACCTCTCAGCTGTGTCCGTGCACGATCCGGGTGCTCCGCTGCTGCACAGCTGCCCTGCGCGCTGGGCAGACCGTCCTCCAAGGGAGATTTGGGGAGTGCAGCTCACTTGGGCCTCAAATCCGCTCTCCCACAGCTCCAGCATCCCCATCCAACCTCACTCCCTACCCAGCTCCAGGATTTTTCCTCCAAGAAGTTCCTTCTAGCCCCCACAACCCTGCAGCTCTTTCCAACTCCTGCCTCCAGCACAGCGGTGCATCCTGGCGCTCCAACACAGCTCGCTTGGCTGAAACCTTTCCCTCAAGCCATTCAACCAGGAGCATTCCCCAGGAGTATCCAAGCCATCTCCAGGAGCATTAATATCCTCACTCACCCTGTTCCCTGGAAATGTCCGGTTTGTACCAGTACTTGGAAGTGTCTTGGACAAACTTGACATTGGCACGAGTCTCAGGACTGGTGTCTGCAGGAAGGAAAGGGGAAAAGGAAGAAAAAAAAAAAGTCAAGAGAGACTCTAAATAAAACCCTGGTTTTGCTTTCAGCAGTTCCTGCCTGCAGGGAAGCACTGCCAGGTGATCTCCAGGAGTGTTAATATCTTCACCCCATTTTAGCCCAAGTATATTGCCTTAACCTCAGGTTGCAGCAGGCTCCATCCAAACACAGGCAGGTTGAGCCTCACCTGCAGCTGGTGGGGCCGCATCTAAAGCTAAACTCAGGTGCAAGCCTTGAAAGGCGACGCTGCGAAGAGCTTATCCTGCAGGTATGCTGAGAAAAAGAAGCTATTTGTTATTTAAAAGTTGGCCAGAGAGGTGAGTAAAAGCTGTCTGAGGAAAAAAATAGGATGTCCGGAGTGTGGGGGGGAGATGCTCTAACTTTGGAGGATCTTTACCCTTTTCCGGAGCTGTATTCCTCATAAAAATAAATCCTTTGCCTTATCTTAGCTGCATGCAGAGAGCCCAACAGGCAGATGCTCCCCAGAAAAGGTGGCTGTTCCCAGGCCCAGCACAGCCCGACCTTGCCAGGCTCTGTGGCACAGCCCCGATGGGACCCAAGGCTCCTGCTATGAAACCTGCGCCTTGCTCACTCCACATTTCCATCGGCTTTTCACAAACAGACAGGCAAACAGCCTATCCGGCCGGGTCAGGTAACGCCTCGGGCGTTATCAGCCCTTTGCAATCTCGTAGCCTGCGGAGGGCTCGCTTGCTCTCCAGCCCCCTCCCGAATTGCTGCGGTTTCACACTTGCTCTTCACAGCTCAGACACATCCCCGCGGGCCTGCAGGTTGGCAGCCCCCAGCACACGTGAGCGACGCGGTCGGGACGGCCACAAAAAGGCAGCGAAACCGACCCGGCCGCTGGAGCCGCTGCTCCGCCGGCGCTTTATTCCCCTTGTCCTATCAGCCCGATCTTGGCGTCACCGAGGTGTCTCCTAACAGGCGCAGGGGACGGTTCCAGGCGCGCTGGCACCCTGGATGGCTTTGCAAAATAAGGAGGCCACCGGATGCGCTGCAGCAAGGTCCCTGCGGGGCAAATCCGTCAGGGAAAGGGGCTCCGGGGTCAGCGAGTCCCCAAGGGGGAGAGAGGCCACGCGGATGTGAGCGGCCTCCGGGGGCTTTGATGTCCCCGTACACAAACTGCCGCGCTGTTTATGCCCGCATGACAGCACGTTTGCTTCTGATGCTAAGTCAGTATTTTCCTGTTTGGATTCGCCGCTTTTAAAAGCATAAAAGCAGGAAGCGGCCCATGCCCCAGAAGCGCCGTGGGTTCCTACACCGACAGCAGGAACAAATCAAGTCACAACCTGACCCCGTCCCCGCTCACCAGTGCAGAAGAAGGGAGAGCAAAAGGCAAAGAGAGGACAGGGAAGGGAGACTTGAGACATGCCAACCAGGAGAAGCCCAAGCTTCTCCTATGCCTTTTCCTACGTTCTATCGCCCTGGAAGGGCGAGCATCCCTTACCCGGCATGGAAAACTTGGAGAAGTCCGGCAGGGTGTGCGAGAAAGTGACGGCGCTGCCGCCGCTGGGGCTGGACATGCCGCTGGAGAGGGGCGACGAGGTCTTGCCGTTGACGGTGGCGTAGTTGGGCAGGCTGCTGGCGCGGTCCCCGGCCGACATCCTCCTCTTCTCGGGCAGCGCGGGCTGCGGCGTGGGGCTGCCCTGCCGGTACGCGGCCGAGTCCGGCGAGGACGAGTGGGGCGTGCTGGTGCCGGGGTAGTAGGCCGGCGACACGGGGAAGGACGGCGTGGAGGGAGGCTGGTAGCCCGAGGAGCTCTGCCGGGAGAGCGCGGGGCGCCTCTCCTCCGCGGCGCCGTAGCCGTACGCCGGGCTGCCGAGGGGGCTGCCCGCCGCCACCTGGTGCCTGGCCAGGCCGGGGC